>CM077151.1:273055543-273440748 GCA_039583875.1 Platanthera guangdongensis | reverse complement strand
CCCTAATGCTTCCCTCTCGTACTGATCTTCGTGAGGTTCGTCTTCAGCTCACATCTGCCATGGCCTGTCTTAGCCTCCCCGCCTGCCCTCGTTGCCTCTGCTGCCTCCATCTCCAATGAAGGTATCGCCTGCCTATCCTCTGGCCCGCGCTGGATCCTTGATTCTGTGCCACTCATCATATCACCTCTGTTAGGCCGCCTCAGTACTTGTCTTCACCTCACCCGAAGTACATTACTGTCGCTAATGGGGCCTCGTTCCCGTCTCTGGATGTGCTGATATTTCCCTCATCTCTTCTCTCCTTCTCCGCTCAGCTCTACATTTTCCGGGCTCTCCTTTCAATTTGCTATCTGTGGGTCGCCTTACTACTGATTCTAATTACTCCGTGACATTTACTTCTTCTTCTTTTCTCATACAGGATCAGCAGACGCGGACTATCATTGGTAGAGGACGGCTGCATAATGAGTTCTATCTTCTTGACGACTCTCCCACTGTCCTCGCATCTACCTCCTCTTCGGACTGGCATCGCCGTCTGGGACATGCTCCTCTTCCAGTCCTCCGGAAGGCTCTTCCTGATGTTACTCTTCCTGCTTTTCGCTGCGACACATGTATTTTGGGCAAACAACCCCGTTCATCGTTCCCTCCTCATTGTACTCGGAGCTCCGCTCCTTTTATTTTGGTACACTCCGATATATGGGGTCCGTACAAATTTACTAATATTTCTGGCTATCGGTATTTTCTTACTTTTATTGATGATTACTCTCGCATGACATGGTTATATCTCCTTCGGGATCGCTCTGAACTTCCCCGCGTCTTCCGGGCTTTTATACTTGAGACTCGCACTCAGTTCTCTGCGCCTATTCGTACTATTCGTACTGACAATGCGCGGAGTACACCAGTCATACCTTCGCTACTCTCTGCTCTGAGTTCGGCATTCTTCACCAAACCTCGTGTCCGTAACTCCACAACAGAATGGTGTCGCCGAACGCAAGAATCGTCACCTTCTTGATGTCGCTCGCTCCCTTATGCTTCAAATGCAGGTTCCCAAACCATACTGGAACTACGCGCTCTCTACGGCTTGCTTTCTCATCAACCGCCTCCCGTCTTCCGTCCTCCAGTATGCTACTCCCTTCAGCCTCCTCTTTCCCACAACTCCGCCTTTTCCCGTTCCTCCACGGTGTTTTGGGTGTACCTGCTACGTTCACCACCTTGGTCCCTCCACGGACAAGTTGGCTCCTCGTGCCACCAAGCATATCTTTGTGGGCTACTCGCGCACTCAAAAAGGTTATGTTTATTCACCTGCTACCCGCAAAGTTACTGTCTCGGCTGACGTGACTTTCCGTGAAGATATTCCCTTCTTCCCTGCTCTAGATGTCGCTCTGCGTCCAGATCCCGTCGTTCGCCCTGTCATTCCTGCTCCTCACTCCTCATCCTCTCCACCTTCCCTACCTCCTGTCCGTCCACCACCACCGTTATCCGGTCTATTCTCGTCGCTCTCCTCATCCCGTTGCCCCTCTGCAGTCGGCTTCGCCCTCTGGTGCTCTGCTCCCTGTTGCTCCGGATCCCGCCTCTATCGCTCATCCGATGGCGAGTTACGTATCTCTCCATCGCCTCTCTCCCTCTCCTCTTCACTTTGCCACCTCATTATCCTCTGTTTCGGTCCCCTAACTCTTTGCAGGAGGCGCTTCAACATCCTGGCTGGCGGGCGGCCATGGACGAAGAAATGACGGCCCTCTGGGCCAACCAGATCTGGGTCTTGGTTCCCTTACCTCCCGGTCAGCACCCTGTTGGGTGTAAATGGGTGTTCGTCATCAAGCATGCTCCGGATGACACTGTTGCCCGACTGAAGGCCCGTCTTGTGGCCCGTGGCTTCACATAACAGGAGGGCCTCGACTATGAGAAAACCTTCTCTCCGGTGTCCAAGCTCAACACTGTCCGCGTTCTTCTCTCCGTCGCGGTGCACCGCCACTGGCCCCTTCATCAGCTCGATATCAAGAACGCCTTTTTGAATGACGACCTTCAGGAACCGTCTACATGCGCCAACCGCCCGGTTTGAGACCACGGGGGAGTCTCAGGTATGTCTTCTCAAAAAGTCCATTTATGGTCTCAAACAGTCCCCTCGGGCGTGGTTTGATAAGTTTAGCAAGGTGGTTCGGGACATGAGGTTCACTCGGAGTTCTGCAGATTTCTCCCTTTTTACCCGACACCGGGCCACTGACACCATCCTTCTGTTGGTTTATGTTGATGACATCCTTCTCACTGGGGATGACTCAAAAGGGATTCAAGAGGTCAAACAAAAACATCTGTGAGCACTGTTTTTCAGACTAAAGACCTGGGGAAACTTCGCTACTTCCTTGGTCTCGAGATCGCCCGGCGGCCGGACGGGTTGGTGCTCTCCCAACGAAAGTACTGTCTCGATCTTCTCAAAGATGCTGGTCAGTCTGGTTGCAAGCCAGCTTGTACCCCGATGGAGGCAATCACAAACTGTGCGCTCATGCTTCGGATGACGATTTGCTGCTTCCGAACCCGGAATACTATCGACGCCTTGTGGGAAAGTTGATCTATCTAACAGTCACGAGGCCGGATATATCGTTGCAGTTGGGGTTGTCAGTCGGTTCATGCATGCCCCCGGGCTTCTCATCTCCAGGCGGTTGAACGGATTCTCCGCTACCTTAAGGGAGCTCCGGGTCAAGGGCTGGTTTACAAAACCTCCGACTCTGCTCCCGCATTGGTTGCCTATTCTGATGCCGACTATGCGGGTTCCCGGACGATCAAAGGTCAACAAGTGGGTTCTGTACTTATTTTGGTGGTCATCTCATTACATGGAAAAGTAAGAAACAAGCTGTGTAGCCCGTTCCTCTGCAGAAGCTGAATACCGATCGATGACCTCGGTTGTCTCAGAACTCACATGGCTTGAAAGTCTCCTTACTGACCTGGGAGTAAAACTCCCCTCCTCTGCTGTTCTATTTTGTGATAGTCAAGCCGCCATACACATCGCAAAGAATCCGGTGTTTCATGAGCGCACAAAACATATCGAAGTTGACTCTCACTTTGTTCGTGAGAAGGTTCAATTGAAGAAACTTGAGTTGAAGCATGTTCCAGGAACTGATCAAGTTGCCGACATCCTCACAAAGGCCTTATCAAGTACCCTGTTCTACCAGTGCTTGTCCAAGCTGGGTGCATATGACCTATACGCTCCAGCTTGCGGGAGAGTGTGTGGAAAGGCCCACTTAAACTAGGCCCATTTGTATAGCATTTATTGTTTTTCTCTCCTCTCTTTAGTCCCACATTGTGTATAGGACTTTCCTCTCTCTCTCATCTATATATATGTACTCATTCTTTGTATTTGTACCAAGTGGACATATATACAAGATTGACTTTCTCCATTTCTACATTAATAAAATTTTTAGATCTTATGACTTGATCAATATAACTCCAAATAAATTTTCAATTGTCGCAAAAACAATAAGAAAGAAGAAGAAAGAAGGAGGCTTACAGTGGAGTGAAGTAGTAGAAACCCTAAAGCCCGACGTCGACTCCTCGCGTCCTTGCCTGCGATGTCGATTCGTAGAAAGCCCGACGTCGTCGTCTACTCCTCGCCTGCGATGCCAATTCGTTGCCTCGTCGTCGAAGACAGAGCTGTCGAGTGTCTACCACTCCGCCAGAGCGACTCTCCCGTAAAATTTAGGGTAGAGCGAGAAATGCTGAATGCGTGAAATGGAATCGTGAAGTAGGAAAATACGGGTCCCGTGAACTTTGTTTTTTTATATATTAAATATAATAACCGAAATATCGGGTTAGAGATATATCGGGATATATCGCCGTTTTTTACAAAACGATATTTTTGTCAAACAAATCGGTTTTGTTGCGGTTTGCACTCAAAAAATTTATGTCGGCCGACATGTCGGACATGTCGGCCGACATCTACAACACTGGGTATAGGAGATAAAACCTGTAGAGGATCCAGTCATATGATCTGTGGCCTCAGAGTCAATAATCCACTGGGTGGAAGGATGAGTGGAAGTAGAATGAGCACCTGGAAGTCCTGCGTGAGCATAGGAGGAAGTAGCAGAAGGCTCCATAGAAAGTCCTTGCATCAAGCGTCAGAGGGATAGCATTTCATCCGCAGTAAATGCACCAGGAGGGGATATCGACAGTAACATCAGTGAGATGAGCAGCACAAGGAGAAGCCCGATGACCAGAGGGGAGCCCAAAACCACAACCGTCACGAGGTGGAGCATCCCCTCTCGGCGGAGGGAACCCATAGAGCCTGAAGCAAGTATCCCGAGTGTGGCGATTCTTGCCACAATAATCGCAGAGGAGATGATCCTTATCAGTGCCCTTCAACTTGGAGTCCCGGGATGAACGACTACCAAGAAGAGAAGGGGACGTAGCAGCCAGAGCAGAGCCCTCAGACACAAGATCAAGAAGAAGGTTCTGACGACGATCAAATTCCTACTGCGCAATGCTGCAGGCCTCAGGAAGGAACTATAACTGTGGACTCCCCAAAATCTGAACACTGATCCGACCGAAGTCTCGATGCAGGCCATGAAGAAATTCAAATATGCGATTGCGGTCGTCTCTGACCCGAACCATCACCTCATCAATAGGGCTAACAAATGTAAGAGGATCAAAATGATCATATTTCTGATACAACCGTGTAAACTCCAAATAGTACGCAAAAGGAGTACTGTCACCCTGTCAGAGTAAGGAGATCTTCCGGCGCAACTGGAATATCTGAGCAGCATTGCCTTGACGAGAGTAGGTTGACTTCGCACGTCGCCAAATGTCCGTAACATTGTCGAGGAATAGATAGTTACGGGCAGTGGACTCCTATATCGAATTAGTAAGCCAGAACATGACCAAGGAATTTTCCGACTCCCACTGCACCCATTCAAAAGAGGTCCTGCCCGGTTCCTTCATTTGGCCAGTGACATAGTCAAAGAGATGACGACTCTTGAGCGTCAGGGTGATAGACCGGGACCATGAAAGGTAATTAGAGTCATCGAGATGAATGATAGTGATTTGAGGAGTATTATGATCAAGATTTCTACAGAGAAAAACTGTCGGAGGAACAACCCCTGATGAGAGAGCGGGACAATCAGCTCCGCTTGACATAACGACTCAGGAATAGAAATCTGGAGACAACCCAAGATTTAGAGCATCAAAAAACGGGAGAGGAAGAGAAATCCACTCCATAAGAGCACACAAAAAAGGGCTGACGACGCCGGAAGAAGCAGGTGACTCACTGCATTGAGCGTCCAGCGCCAGAAGACGGAGAAGAAGAAGAAGGGCGGCCTGGACGGGTGGAGAAAACGGCGGGCCTGGACGGAATATAAGGAACGACGACCTGGACGACGGGCCTGGATGGGTGGAGAAGACAACTTGGACGAGTGGAGAAGACGGAGTGCGAGCGTTGAGAGAGGGAGGCACGACGAACAAATAGCGGGAGGCACGAGAGAGGAACGGGCGAGCGCAAGCGGCGGCCAGAAAAAATTAGGGCACTAGAAAATTTTCGAGCTCTGATACCATGTTAGACGACAAAAATCAAAATCAATTCATTTCAATAATAAGTCCTCTATATATAGAGGTGATACAATAAAAGTGGCATAATTAAATAAAGCATAAAAGATGGCATATTCTAACGATATATATGTAACCATCACTCTTCGTCCTATCATGATCACATTTCTTTTGATGCTCAGTCGTACATTAATTATTTAAGAGAACTGAATAAAATCTTGCTAATGATTTGCGAGCAACTTTTGAAAATTACAAATTCATGGTCGGTCATTATCGCCGTAGGTTGTACTTTTCAGAGGGAATCAAGTGTTTACTTATTTGTGGAAGCAACAAGTTACTCCTGGCATGCACTATAAGCTACAACAGAGAAAGTTTGGCTCATTCCATGCTCAAAAACGAAACGATGAGAACACTTGCCTACCACATCTGCTTGTTGGATTTGAAGCCTTTTCCGATCTCGAATCTCCGATGACACCAACCATTATTAGTTTGCGAGTTCTTGACGGGGTCAATCTCTTTCAATCTCGGGAGAATGCAACCTAGGTCGCATCTGGGAAAAACTTAGTAATTTCATATTTTTGTTAATTATTGCCTGCATTATGTTATGTTGTTTTTGCACGCGCCATATTTACTGTTTGAAGACGGCTTACCAGGTTGACCGTCCGGTAAGACCATGAATAAAAAGGTCCGATAATTTAGGATGATTAGAGAGAGAAAGGCAATCTCTCATTATTTAAGAAATAAATAAAAATAAATGTAATTTATGAAGCATAATATCTCTAGAGGGCAAATTGATTAAAGGAAGACAAAATTAGAAGATAAATATATGGCAAAAATAAAAATGGTAGTAGATAAAAATCAAAGCCTGCCAAAATTTCAAATACCGCAACTTGCTGTTAAAAACCATCAGATCCGAAGCTAACGGAAGGCCAAATACAGAGGAAACAAGAACCCTTCTTGTTCCCCTCTGTCGGCCGACTGATGAGCGCACCTTCTCGACCTCCAACAACACAAGTTCCGCAACCCGACGACTTTCCTCCAGTTTACTGGCGACCAGCGGCGTCCATCGCCGTTCCTTCTAACGCACGTATCTATCGTCGTCGACCTTGACAAACCTTCCGACAGTAGAACTCCCTCGCGTCGATGCTTCTGCAAGCCTCGACACTCATGTTTCCGATTTCCTGTGAAGCCCAGTAGAGACCTGTCGACGTCGCGATCTCCAACCCCGTTCTCTATTTTGGCCAGAATTCCTGCGATCCAACCTCTCCCGATCCCTCAACGACTACCTAAAGACTGCCTTCTACTAACTGGGTAAAAATCCCCAATTTTTATGCTTAAACTTCATCACAACATTTTTATTCAGTTCCTTGAATAGTTTTGAGCTTGCCCTAATCTCCTTAGTTATCCGTAATCATCGTTACTTTTCATAAATTGTTTTATGCATTTCATCTGTGAAACACTTGGTACATGTTTTGATTCAAACCTCAACGGCAAACAATTTTGATTAATAGTTTTACAACATTTGATTGTTCCGAGTTTAAGAAAGAACTCATAATGAGCTTCGAGTCGAGTTTATCCTAATCGTCTTCGAGTTTCTTTATTTAAAATTCGCCTTAAGAATCCAATCTACATCAGCTGAGAATTTAGAAAACCATCGATTGATGGACGGATTCATGCAGTTCGATCAGGTCCATGCGGTTCCCGGGTTCCTACTATCCCTTTGGTGGACCTCCTGTCGGATTTCACAGCCCAGCACGATGAGGATTTTGATGACCTGGGCTCAGATGATCAGTATGTGCAGATTAACTCTATTGATGACATTTTAGAGGTTCAAATCGTGGATTCTGAATTCCGCCCGATTAACTCAGATGTAGGAGAGCAGTACTCTGAGAGCGCATACATTGGGGAATGGCAAACTCAAAGACGCGATGACCGCAAACATTGTCTCGCCCCCTCCGGCACAGACCAACGCCTGAGAAGTCTTCCGATAGTTTAGGATCTGAGGAGTTTTGAGCTTGCTTTCTGGCCTTTTCAGCCTGTTATGTATCTCTTATACCTCTCTTCAGTTTTAATTAATTAAAAATCCAACTTTTATTAAAAAAACTGTGTGCTCGTTTAGTTCCTTCTCTTATAGCCTGACATCTCTTTTATTGAAATTACTAAATTAACCTCTAATCTAAATTTACATTTCATATTATGTAAGCACAAATATAACCCCCCGATATAAATAGGAGATTTTGATTTGCAAAAATTACTTTAAAGATGAAGGCCTACATGTTCATGTAATCTGAACACAGAGACAAGGAGGAGGGGCATCATGATGGAAAGACCAAAAGCAATATCTTTGCTTTGTGGTGAGTCTACAGTGCTCACAGATATAGAGGGGACATTTCCTGTGCTTTCTTCTTCTTCTGTCTAAATATGCCTGACTCCACTTATAATTCACATCCAGCTGCCGCTCCTCCTTTAATGTTGCCCCTCCACCCACCCATCTTCATATCCGCTCATTCCCTTCTTCGTGTCATGCATCCTTCTTCTCTCCATCACATCTCTCAAAGTAGTTCCATTTGGATCTCAAAGTTGGGACTTTGTCAGAGCCCTTCTTTTCGTCGATCATCACTTCCTCTCAAATACAATCTTGCGTACATCATCATCCTCACCTATTCTGGAATCTTGAGATGGGGAAAATGGTGGTTCCTGCACGCAACAAAATTCTTTCCAATAGCTAATTGTGTGAACCTACGAGGAATTGAGGAAGATTAGAACGTACAAATGCTGCGCACGTAAACAAAATAAGACACTGTTTGGGATGGCTGTGTCAGCAAGAAAAAGTAACGGTGGGAAATTAGGGCCTGTTTGGGAGAGTGGTGGCGATGGGAAAAAGAGTCATAGCAAAAAGAGGATAGGAAAAAAAGCTACTGGAAAAAGTCTATTGCAAATGAATATCTGTTTAGGTGAATTCCATTTGCAGAACTTTTCAAAAAGTAGAAACACATTATAAACTGTTGAAACTAAAATAAATTCATAAATGCGTTTCTGGGCGGAAATTGCGTGTCCGGCCGGAAAATTCACGCCAGATCAGAAAATGCGCTCCCGGGGGGAAAATGCGCGCCTGGGCAGAAAATGCAGGCTCGGGAAGAAAATGCGCGTCCGGGAGAAATTTGAATCATCGGGAGAATTGGATCGTCGTCGTCAAAATGGATCGTCAGGAGAAGAGCTAGGATTTCAACAGTGTCGTCGAACTGGATTGGGAGGAGGAAAATGTTTTCGTAGTGTCAACTGTGTATCGGGATGAGTAATTGCTTTTTGAGAAGGTTGAAAAGTACGAGGCCCATGACTTTTAAAAAAGAGGAGAAAAAAGAGTTTTGAGCGGTAGCTTTTTCAATCGATAGACTTTCCAAATAGTTTGTAAAGTGTAGTAGTGTTTTATAGAAAATGAAATGGAGCTAAAAATCCCTCCAAAACGGGCCCTCAGTGTTGGGGTTAGGAGCTGTCAGAAAAGCAGTGATAGGAAAAGCAGCTGTAGGAGAAGGGAGATATTCACTTATGAGAAGAGAAGCATGATCACTGGAAACTAGAAAGCTCATCTTTTAGCTTTCCTGAAAGTTCCTTATTTTTTTTGCCACAATCAATTTTCTCTATGGTTCTGCAATTAGACCAACGATGCTTTATGGTTCTGAGTATTGGCCCGTGAATTGTGTACATGAGCAAAAATTGGGAGTTGCAGAGATGAGAATGCTTAGGTGGATGTGTGGACACACAAGACTGGATAAAATTCAGAATGAATGTATCGGGGATAAGACAGGGGTAGCACCAATTGCAGAGAAGATGCGAGAAGCTCGACTAAGATGGTTTGAAAACGTTCAAAGGAGACCATTAGAGGCACTGTTAGGCGTTGTGACAGTTTAGTCACTAGATATGTTAAACGAGAGAGGGGTGGACCAATAAAGACTTGGAATGAAACTATAAGGAAAGACTTAGGTATTAGTGAGATTATGACAAGATAGGGCACAATGAAGACAAATGATCCATATAGTCACCCCACTATAGTGGGATAAAGGCTCGAGTGTTGTTGTACTCAATTTTCTCATTACCGGGAAACCAAACACCTCCAAAACTGATGATAATTGAATTTTTTTCGTCACCGCCGCCACCGTCCCAAACAGTGTCTAGACATAAGACACAAATTTACTTGAAAACTTTTGATAAGGGAAAGTATGTAGCATGGATGCTGAGGAACAATTCATTATGATGATTGCTAGCCAATGTTCTTCCCATATTTGCTTGTTGAGGATCTCGCAATAAAAGTGAGATGCACAACTCTAATGCCTATTCAGTTTCTCTTAAAAATTCGTCGGATTTCTCTCTTCAAACACTAAACACTGATATGATATCATCTTCTTCTTCACTTCATTTTTGAACTTTATTCAACATTGACGGAGCTCCTATGATCCAATCAAAGTGACGCGAAGATGCGGCCAAGAAACATGAAAAGGAATGAGGATGACGGTTGGAGCTTGGTCGGAACACGGTTCTTCTCACGAATTCTCTCTTCTCTGCTCTCTGACTTGATCTTTATATCTCTTTCTTCGCGCACACCCCATAGTTCTCCCACATAACTGCTTTCATATCGATGAAGAACAATATTTGGCGAGCGGTCTGCACTATCAATTTTCTTGAACCAGCCCAACCCGTTCATATTTGCCGAGCGGTCCGCACCTTCATATTTCTTGCACCAGCCCAACCGGTTCATGCAGTCCTTATCCAAAATGATCCGACATCTTTCTCATGATGATAAAAAGACAATGCAAAAATGTCTTCCAACAAGGAAACATGAAGCACCTTTAAAAAGCACTTTATGTTGGCAAATGTGACTTTTTGAAATAGTATTTGAATTCAGCAAATAAGCATTATATGTACCAAATAGCAAGTGGGACCAATCAAAAAACTAAAGTGGAGACCCCACCCCACCCCACCCCACCCCACCCCACCCCACCCCACCCCACCCCACTCTTCCCTGATTTGGGCTTACAGGTAAGATCACCAATCACTTATCTAATCATTTCACTAATTACAACCTTAAATTCTTAATCCAATTTTTTTTTAAAAATGCAGTTTTTTTATATGTTCTCTGCTCCAATCTGCTTGCAGGCAAGATTATTAGCCAAAGATGAGTTACTGCGATACCACCTCGACCAGAACTGATAGTTGAAGAAGTTGAGCAGGCTGAGACACGCCAAAACCCAGTAGAACAGATCCAATCTATCCTTATTCAGATCATTGTCGCCTAACCATCCATTATAGGATCCAGAGCTTGTGATTCTGTTCACCAAAGAAACCAGAACAGAGCTGAGATAGAACCCAAATGAATACGAGCAGTAAGCCATGGCAGTGAGAAAGGACTGCATCCCAGCCAACGATTGCTTGTAGAAGAACTCGATGAGACCAACCGCGGTGAACATTTCTGAGAGTCCAAAGATTAGGAATTGGGGCGTGATCCAGAAGATGGAAAGGAGCTTGCTTGACTGTCGTCTCTTTGTCTCTACCACGGCGGCGGCGACCATGGAGAAGGTGACTGAGAAGAGGCCGACGCCAATGCGTTGGAGAGGGGTGATGCCGGAGTCGTGTCCGGTTATTCGACGGGCCAAGGGGACGAAGGCAGTCTCGTAGATGGGGACGAGGAGGATGAGGATTAGGTAGGGGATGGCTTGGAGAGAGGCAGGGGGGATTTCTATTGAGTTTGAGACACGGGCATTCATGGCTGCGCCTTGTTGAACCGAGAAGGTCTGAAGTTGAGCGAGGATGGTGTTGAAGATGATCGTGCACGCAAAGATTGGGATCACGGAGAGGATTATCTTCACCTGCTCCACTTCTTTGATGGTGCAGAGCCGCCATGGGCTCTCTCGGCCCCCTTCCTGAGCTCTGATGCAGGCTTTGTCCAGGAATCTGGGAGGGTGAATTGTTACTCTCTCAAGAAGAAGAAGGATGAATTCCCAAATCAAAAGATTATTTTTCTTGAAAAATTCTCTAACCTGAATCTTCCGGTGAGCATTAAGTTAGCAGGATTTGAAGAATCAACGGCTAACTGGTTGGTGGCATTTGAAGGACAAACTTGCTTTCTCTTGGCAATGGCTGCCACAAAAACCTGCAGACTTTTTGAATTTTTGAGTACCGTTGGAGCTTTATCATTTGGAGATTACTAGCAATAATTAAAAGGGAATTACTTCCTATACTCTTGAATTGTAATACACTTTTAATTATATATTAATTTTGAAATTAGAAATGTAAATAAACTTTAATTCTTAAACTTGAAAGGTAGGTGGTTTGTGTTTTAGCATGATGAAATTTGACAATTACATATTATTTTCCTCCCCAATTATTGATAAAGTTAGAAGATAGAGAGTTTCAAATGAATAGAAAATGATGATTCAATTATAGGATAAATAATTTCAATGTGGGTCATATTGGCAATAATTGTTCTATCTTATTAGAAGAAAATATGCGCGCGCATGATGAGCCATGCTGGCTCGGACGGCCTTAAAGCCGCCCTAACGTGGATTCGCTCTGCGGGCATGTGGCTGTCATCAGGTACAATTGTGCTGGCCAAGATGGGCACACACATTCAAGGCAACTTTTCTGGGCTGTCCGGATCACCCGGGGGGCATGTTCATCATTTCGGAAAAATTGGTGATTCAGATGATTGAAACAGAGCAACGTTATTCATCAACTCAAGATTGACTGAGCGCAATTACCAACGCGTCCCTTCAAGAAAGCTATAAAAATGTCCTAAACATTCATTTAAGACAAACAACTTGAGAGACTAGAGAGAGTTTTGAGGTTTTCCAGCGAGGACGTGAGACTTAGATCGTACCATCGCTCGGAATTCACTCTGCTCCCTTTCTAGTTCGCTCATGCACAACACACTCGCAGATGCAACAACGGGAATTGGAAAGTACTCCAGAGGTACACACTCATGGAAGATCTTGCGAATGCACACTTCAAGACTTCAAGAACCTACCCATTTCCCGCATTTTTTTATACTTAAAGCTTGTATAATGGAGAGGTGACCTGCCATGCTCTAGGGAACTCAAACACTTGTAACATCAAAAAGATAGTGGATTTGGACCCAATACAGATTCAATCACGTGATTTTTTACCCTTAGCGGGTTTTCCACGCAAAAATGCCCCATTGTCATTGCTGTTTGGATATCTTTTAACTGTTTGCGCGCCCGGTCCGACTTGGAGTTGCGATAGTCCGATTTTTCAGACCGGAGAAAACCCGGATGACCCGCAACAGTTATATATATATATATATATATATATATATAGATATATATATATATAGATATATATATACGAGTCGCAGGCACGGGGCTCCGGCCCGATGGCTACGCGGCACAGTACCTGGCCGCCGACGGCGGGCTTCGCCCGCCCCACCACCCCCGGCAAGCTCCGCCCGCCCCCTGGGACGACGTGACAACTTTTTTATAATTTAAATTTTTATATTAATTTTAATTTATATTTTAAAAATATTTTATATATTACTAACTTTTATAAAAAAAATTTATTTTATAAAATATTTTATATATTAATAACTTTTTTATAATTTTAATATATTTTATAATTTAATATTTTTTAAAAAATAAAAAATAAAACCGCTTCCCGCCCCCGCCCCCCCCCCCCCCCCCCCCCCCCCCCCCCCCCCCCCCCCCCCCCCCCCCGAATTCACGGCCACCCCCACCGCCGGCGGCCTGACCGGCGGCCACCGGCAGGTTCGTCGGGCGAAGGCGAGCCTGCCGGCGGTGGTCCGGTGGCGCTCCGGCGGGGCCACCGCCGGCGGTGGCCCTGACCGTGAGGCCAGATCCCGGCGAACCTGCTGGGGGCCGCCGGTCAGGCCGCCGGCGGTGGGGGTGGCCGTGAGAATGGGGGGGGGGGGGGACGCGGAAGGTGGGATCGGGAAACAGGAGAGAGAAAAACTGAAGATTTTTTTGGGTATTCTGTTATTGGCAAACCAGATGTGTTATTTGCAGCCCATGATCCAACGGTTCTGGATTAAAACAGTCAAATCTGACGGCTATCTATTTTCCCCCTATTTTCGAACTCACGTTATTGACAGACCACCATATATCTTTTTAGAATAGTAATAGATATATATATGACTTGTTGAAAGGGGGCCGACCCACTCATGTTAGTATCCCGGGCCTCCCCCAGCCGGACTGCAGTCCACCAGCCCCAACCCGCTCTCCACACAACCGCGTGCGGTCAATCTCCCAAACCGGCCTGACCTCCCTTTAATTATTTTATGGTGGGTAGTTGAGGTCGGCGAGGCGTTGCGCTTGCCCGGCCTCGATCCCCCGACCTCCTTTAGATGAGAAGTGATCCAGTTAAGCGCCTCTATGTGGACTTCCCAAGAGGTCACCCATCCCGGAACTACTCCCATCCGAACAAACTTAACTCAATTGGTGATGGGAGTACTTCCGGGATGGGTGACCTCCTGGAAAGTCCCCGTATAGGCGCTTAACTGGATCACTTCTCATCTAAAGGAGGTCGGGGGATCGAGGCCGGGCAAGCGCAACGCCTCGCCGACCTCAACAACCCGCCACAAACTAGTTAAAGGGAGGTCAGCCCGATTTGGGAGATTGACCGCACGCGGTTGTGTGGAGAGCGGGTTGGGGCTGGTTTTCGGCAGTCCGGCTGGGGGAGGCCCAGGATACTCACATGAGTGGGCCGACCCCCTTTTATCAAAAATCAATTTTTGTTAGAAGGGGCGTGCGGCGGTATCCCATCTCGCAAGGTACCCGGGCTGCCTTCCTTAAACTCCCTTAGAGGGCTGCAGCCCAACCGACCCAACCCATCTCCACGGCAGTCTGGGCGGTTTGGGCGGTCTGGGTGATCTGTTCGGGCGGTCTGTTAAAGTGAAAGTGGCTGTAACACCCCAGTTTTGAGAGAGGGTCGATTTGCGTTTCTGGAAATTTTTGGTTTCTGGTAGGGGGCACACGGCCTGGGACACGGGCCTGTCGCAGGGCGTGTCGAGCCGTGTCGACACTCGGCCCGGGGTGTCGACACTTTCGCTCGACAATGTGTCGAGAGTAGGGCACACGGCCTGCGACACGGGCGTGTCGCAGGGCGTGTCGGGCCGTGTCGATACTCGGCCCGGGGTGTCGACACTTTCGCTCGACAGTGTGTCGAGACAAGGCACACGGCCTAGGACACGGGCGTGTCCAAGGTCGTGTGGGTCAATCGACGGTGTTCACTCGACGAGTGTCGAGTGTCGAGTGTCGAGACTGGGGCACACGCCTGTGACATGGGCGTGTCACAGGGCGTGTCCCGCTGGGTCGACGATCTTCGCTCGACGTTTTTCCGCGGTGTCGACACAAAGGCTGTCGACGGGTGTCGAAACTTGGCACATGGCTTGGGACACGGGCGTGTCCCAGGCCGTGTCACTTCTCGGGATGATTTCGGGGCCGTGTCAATGGAGGCACACAGCCGTGTCATTGGGGACACGGGCGTGTCGGATTGAACACGGGCGTGTCGGATGCCCGTATGTTGTTCCAGGCGCGTCGATTTGAGACGGCGAATGAGGCACACGACCCTGGACACGGGCGTGTGCCAGGCCGTGTTCGGCCCAGGTCTTTTATTTTTCTGTCGGATCGTGGCCTTTCTTTCCCTGATTTTAGGATCTGATGGTTCAGATCATTTCTTTAGGAGTTAAGTCCGAGAATAGGGTTGAAAGCCCTCATTCTTCTCCAAGCTTTCTCTTACTAAAGATCTAGAGAGAAGTGAGATCAAGGAAGAAGGAGAAGAAGAGTTTGGGCTGTAGGAGAGGTTGCGGTGCTCCAAATCGCGAGCCAAGTCCAGATCCGTGGAGGTTAAGATCATTGCGAAGGCTTTCATCCGGTTATTTTGCCATGGCAAGGAAGATGAGTCGGAAGGTAACGACACTTCTCCTCTCGGTCTTAGGATGCATGTTTTTAGCATCTTTTCTTTCTAGCTTTTGGGCACCAAACTCTCAAATAAGAGGGGTTTTGGTTTGTCAAGGTTCAAGAGGAACCTCCGGGTTGATTGAGTCCGTCCCTGGCATGATTTGCATTAGAGATCCGCTCCGTTAGTGGATTAGGCATGGTGGGTGAAGCCGTAGTCGCGACCGTTAGTCCGACTCGGTGATGTTGCATACGAACGTTAAGGATTCATAGAGTTTCCGTTGAGGCAAGACGCCGTTTGTGATGTGGTGATGTTTTTCCCCTTTTTCTCGAGTGAGTACGTGTAGTTGGAACCGGGCAAGGTTAGCTCCTCATGGCGGTAGATGTTTTCCTTGGTGGACAAGGTTAGCTCCGCATGAGTTGGAGATGGTTTCCTTGGTGCGCGAGAACGCTGCAGTACAAATGAGGGACTAGGGTGGATTTGTCTTGGTTTGTGTTGTGCCAAGGCGTGGCTATGTCTCCATGGTCGGCTGGCTATCCCGTGACGTTCACGTCATGTGCGGAGAGTGTCCCGACGAGACTAGTCCCCTTCTGTGAGACTGCCAAGAATGCCAAGCATGGGGACAAGCCCGGGCAATGAGGCCATGAGCGGGTGGGGTCCGGCAAGGCTTCTTAGAATCGGTCAGTTTTGTGTTTGTTGGAATCTTGACATGAGACGTCAGAGCTTGTAGACAAGACCGGGGCTAAGACCTTGAGCGGGTGGGGCCTTGACAAGAATTCCATGAGGCGGCCTGTGAGCCGTTGGGGGAAATGGTGACCCCCCTTTGTTTGCGGCTTTATGCCAGTGAGGAATCGATGAGTACCCATATGATGTGATGATGTGCTAGATGCATATGAGTTAGGGTGCCTTGGGTGAAACCCAGGTTATTGCATACATGATTGCATAAGTAGGCCCTTTTATTATATGCTCAACCAGTAGAGAACATGTATGATGTGTGTGACATCCAAGCCTGTTTCTGTAGTTGCTTTTCTTGCTTATGATTATTGCATATGAAGTGCTAACTTGCAGGTTGGAGGGGTGCCCCGGGGTCCGTTAGGGGCGGCCGGGAGGAGATGTGTTGTTACACAGTTTGAGGTCAGCCTTTGCTGACCCACGTTACTAATAATTTTTACAGGGCAAGGATCGCATGCAGGAGCTAGCTCGCCGGCCAGAAAGGCCTAAGCCTCATGAAGTGCTTTTCCTTTTGTAGCTCTACTTATGTGATGTTGTATGTTTGAGACTCTTGTTGTCCGGCTTGCATGCCGAGGTAGACTAGGAGTGCTAAGCACATTCATGACTTTTGTATTATCTGATTTTGGACACTTGTTGTAAGGCCATAAGGCCATTTGTCTTACTCTTCTAGTGGTGGATAACTTCTTGTCTTGCTTGTGTTTCCGCTGTGTTGTGCAAAGTGTTTTGAGTGTGGGTAGTTATATCAACTTTTAATACTAAAGCTGTGGCGTCCGTATGTTGTGGGGCCCCGGCCGGACCCATATTATACGTTCACTACAGGGGATGTGTTACAATTTGGTATCAGAGCCAGGTTAGATTCAAGGTCAATGCGTAGAGAAGTTATCCACATAAGAGTAACGCGGGACCATGAGTGTCCTTATGTTTAAGTCTTGAGATTTGAGACTGATTCCTTGTTTCTTGTTTCTTGAAGAGTGCAAGCAACGAGGCGGGAACGTCGAGAGCAAGAGAAGAGCTTTCGGCTAGCAGTGCTACTGCTCCAGGTCTTTTGGGCACGGGTGTAAACCCGGCCGACTTCTGCCGCATGCTTGCGGAAGCGATGGTGGCAGCCCAAGCTGCAGCGGCAGCTCAGGTAGCAACCCCTGCTACACCGGACACGACGACGGCCGTGCCAGGCGGAGAGGCCAGGCGAGTGGAGCCTTTGGCGGAAAGGGTAGTTGTCGGACATGGAGACCGACAGATGAAATATTTCCTGAGTTTCCATCCCCTGTCATTCAAGGGAGTTGGTATGCCAACGGATACGAAGGACTGGTGGGTTCGCATTCAAGAGCTTTTAAGGGCGGCAGAGATGCCAGAGGAAAAGAAAGCTGAGTATGCGGCTTTCATGTTGGAAGGAGACGCCAAGTTATGGTGGGTGAGGCATAGCGGCCGCCAGTTCCCGGGACGCACCCCGTCAGTGGAGGAGTTTGGGGATGCGTTTCTAAAGAGGTATATTCCAGTTTATACACGATTGGCTCTTCAGAGGCAGTTTCTGCATTTAATGCAGCGAGACAAGACAGTAGATGAGTATGTGCAGGAGTTCACCCGTTTGGGTCGTTACGCTGAAACGACGATGGCAGATGATGTAGAAAGGGATAACCTCTTCTACCAGGGGCTGAGGGAGAACCTGAGACAACCCCTCATCTCCATGAAGAGAGCGGGATTCAATGAACTAGTTGAGGCTGTCAGGATTTTGGAAAGTGATTTGGAGCGAACCCAACGCCGTAAGGGTTTTACTCCCAAGCAAGGGGAAGGGAAGCCTTCCCAATCTCATGGAAAGTCTGAAGGGAGTAGGTGGAGGAAGAAGCCTCACACTTCCAGATCCGGTGAGAAGAGCAATTGGACGCCTGGAGGTTCACACTCTAGGGGACCGCCGACGTGCTACAACTGCGGTAAGGTGGGGCACATAACTCGTGTTTGTCCCCAAGGAGGAGCGGGGCAAGAGGCTAGGCAGGAGCAGACTGTGCGCTCCGTCCCCAGTGCTGCAGAGAAAGGGAAGATGGCGGAGTTGAGCGCTTCTCGGTTCCAATCGGTGCAACCAAGGGCTTACAACCTTGGACAGCAAGAAGAGATCCGCCAAACCGATGTGGTGACAGGTATGAAGAAAATTTAAGTTTAAATTTTGTGCTTCATCCTTTTAGACTTTTGTGTGATGTCTATGTTGTAGGCTTTGTGTTAGTTTCCGGATACCCCGCTAGGGTATTGTTTGATACGGGAGCATCACAGTCTTTTCTTGCGGAGAGCTTCACCCGGAGAATAGGAGTTGAGTCTTTCTCGGCGGACGCAGAGTTGAAAGTGCGCATGCCCAATGGGTCATCCATGACCACTGGGGCCAAAGGGCGCATCTGTTGGGAGCTAGACGGGGTTGACTTCGTTTTGGTAGCAGCGATTTTTCCTGTTGGTTGAGTTCGATGTCATTTTGGGCATGGACTGGCTTGCAGAGCAGCGCGCTAGTATTGATTACCTATCTAAGGTCGTGACCCTAAAGAGCAAAGGGCAGGCGAAGGTCAAATTTCAGGGCCTTTGTGGAGTGGCCTGTTCCCTGATTTCGGCCATGCAGTTGATGCGGGCGGTTAACCAGGGTGGTGTAGCGCTTGTAGCGTTATTGGAGGTTCGTCTTTCCCAGCTGTCTATTGATGAAGTGCCCGTAGTGGCAGAGTTCAAGGATGTGTTTCTGGATGAACTTCCTGGAGCGCCACCTCGGAGGGAGATCGATTTCTCAATCGAGTTAGTGCCGGAGGCTAGGCCGGTGTCACGTCCTCCGTTTAGGATGGCACCAAAGGAGTTGGCTGAACTTAAGGTACAATTACAGGAATTGTTGGAGCAAGGGTATATCAGACCCAGTTCTTCACCGTGGAGTGCGCCGGTGTTGTTTGTAAAGAAGAAAGACGGTAGCATGCGGCTATGCATAAACTACTGAGAGCTGAATAAATTGACCGTCAAGAATAAGTATCCAATTCCTCGGATAGATGACTTGTTCGACCAATTGGTAGGGTCAGTGGTGTATTCAAAATTGAACTTGAAGTCAGGCTATTATCAGCTGCGAATTCGGGATGAGGACATCCCCAAGACTGCCTTTGGTACAAGGTATGGACACTTTGAGTTTACGGTGATGCCGTTCGGGCTGACGAACGCACCATCTATGTTCATGGATCTTATGAATCGAGTATTTCGGGAATACTTGGATTCTTTTGTGGTTGTCTTCATTGATGACATTTTGGTCTATTCCAAATTGAAAGTGGAGCATGAGACCCACTTGAGAGTGGTCTTGCAAGTGTTGAGGGAGAATCAGTTATATGCAAAATTCTCCAAGTGCGAGTTCTGGTTAGAGAATGTGGCATTTTTGGGCCACGTGATTAATGGGGATGGCGTGGCAGTGGATCCAACAAAAGTGGAGGCCATCAGAAATTGGCCAGTCTTGAGGACCGTGGCGGAGGTTCGAAGTTTTCTTGGACTAGCCGGGTATTACAGGAGGTTCGTGGAGAATTTTTCACGGATAGCTCTACACCTCACCTCACTCACTCGTAAAGATCATAAGTTTGTGTGGACTCAAGAGTGCAGCCAAGCATTTGAGGCACTGAAGGAGAGACTGATGATAACTCCAATCCTAAGTCTACCGCAAGGGACCGAGGGATTTCAGATTTTCAGTGACGCATCGGGATGCGGTTTGAGTTGCGTTTTGGTGCAACATGACAAGGTGATAGCTTTTGGGTCTAGACAACTGAAGCCTCATGAGAGGAATTACCCCGTCCATGACGTGGAGTTGGCGGCGGTAATTTTTGCGTTGAAAATATGACGACATTATGTATATGGTGCAAAGGTGGAGATCTTCACGGATCACAAAAGCCTGAAGTATCTCTTGGATCAAAAGGACTTGAACATGCGGCAACGCAGGTGGGTTGAGTTTCTTGGAGACTACGAGGTGGCGATTCAGTATACGCCAGGTAAAGCCAATGTGGTGGCGGATGCCTTGAGTAGGAAGTACTCGGGGCAAGGGAATTGGATCGAAGCTCATGATGAGCGGTTGGTACGAGAATGAGAGTCCCTTGGTTTAGAATGTGTTGCGAGAGGCGAGTCCAGCGTGGCTCGGTTGAACTGGATTGAAGTGCAGAACGACTTGTCCGATCGCATTCGGGAAGCGACTCAGTTGGATGTGGAGTTTCAACCTTTTGTGTTGGAGGCTCAAACAGGCGAGAGCATGCCTGGGAGATGATTGATGGGATTCTGAGGAAGGATGGAAGAGTTTGTATACCGCAGTTCGGCAAACTCCGTGAGGAGTTGATGTTTGAGGCTCACTTCACAAAGTACTCCATTCACCCGGGCAGTACAAATATGTACTTGGATATGAAGAAATCCTTTTGGTGGCCGGGGTTGAAGCGGGACGTAGCTTTGTATGTGAATCGTTGTCAGACTTGCGCCTTGGTGAAGGCCGAGTGTCAGAAGCCGGTCGGGTTCCTGAAGCCCCTTCCAATCCCTGAATGGAAATTTGATGACATTTCCATGGACTTCGTGCATGGTTTGCCTAGATCGCAGCAGGGTAATGATGCTATTTGGGTGATAGTGGACCGCTTAACCAAGGTGACCCACTTCATCCCAAATCAGAAAGAGGACAACGTGGAGAAGCTGGTGGAGTTGTATGTTCGCAACATTGTGCGACTGCATGAGATTCCAAAGAGTATAGTCAGTGATCGAGATAGACGGTTTACATCCAAGGACTGGAGACTGGTACAAAAGAGCTTGGGCACGAAGCTAAAGTTCAGTACGACGTTCCATCCTCAAACTGATGGGCAAACTGAAAGAACAAACCGTACTATGGAGGATATGCTGAGAATGTGCGTTCTTGACTTCGGCAAGAAGTGGGAGGATCACCTCTTCATGGTGGAATTCGCATACAACAATAGTGTTCAAGCGAGTATAAAAATGACGCTATACGAAGCTTTGTATGGGAGGCGGTGTCGAACACCAATGTCTTGGGCAGAGGCGGGAGACACCAAAATTTTGGGAAAGGAGGTGGTAGTTGACGCTTGTGAGATGGTACGGACCATACACGAGCGTATGAAGGTGGCACAAGACTGTCAAGCAAAATACTTTAATGCTCGTCACCGGAAGTTGGAGTTTGCGGTAGGTGATTGGGTCTATTTGAAGATCAAACCGTTCAAAGGCGTCTCACGGATTCGCCGACTCAAGAAGTTGAGTCCAAGGTTTTTGAGGCCTTTTGAAGTTGTTGAACAAGTGGGAGAAGCAGCCTATCGGTTGGCGTTGTCCGCGGAGCTGAGTGGATTGCATGACGTCTTCCACATCTCCGTTTTGAGGAAAGCCTTGGTGGAGGCTAGTGTGGTGATTGAGCCGGCATCGGTGCCGATTGAGGAAGGCTTGAGGACGCGAGTCCTTCCAATTGCTATAGAGGATTCGAAGACTCGGCAGTTGCAGAATAAAGAAGTTAAACTCGTGAAAGTCCGATGGGACAACTGCGGTCGAGAGGAGTTCTCTTGGGAGCGAGAACAGACCATGCTAGAAGAGTATCCAGAACTCTTCATTTCAGGTACAAGTTAAGTTTTGTACCCTTTTGTTTTGTAATTTCGGAAAGAAATTCTGTTAAGTGGGGGAGAGTTGTAACACCCCAGTTTTGAGAGAGGGTCGATTTGTGTTTCTGGAAATTTTTGGTTTCTGGTAGGGGGCACCCGGCCTGCGACACGGGCGTGTCGCAGGGCGTGTCGAGCCGTGTCGACACTCGGCCCGGGGTGTCGACACTTTCGCTCGACAATGTGTCGAGACTAGGGCACACGGCCTGCGACACGGGCGTGTCACAGGGCGTGTCGAGCCGTGTCGACACTCGGCCCGGTGTGTCGACACTTTCGCTCGACAGTGTGTCGAGACAAGGCCCACGGCCTAGGACACGGGCGTGTCCAAGGCCGTGTGGGTCAATCGACGGTGTTCACTCGACGAGTGTCGAGTGTCAAGTGTCGAGTGTCGAGACTGGGGCACACGGCCTGTGACACGGGCGTGTCACAGGGCGTGTCCCGCTGGGTCGACGATCTTCGCTCGACGTTTTTCCGCGGTGTCGACACAAAGGCTGTCGACGGGTGTCGAGACTTGGCACACGGCTTGGGATACGGGCGTGTCCCAGGCCGTGTCACTTCTCGGGATGATTTCGGGGCCGTGTCAATGGAGGCACACGGCCGGCCACACGGCCGTGTCATTGGGGACACGGGCGTGTCAGATCGAACACGGGCGTGTCAGATGCCCGTGTGCTGTTCCAGGCACGTCGATTTGAGACGGCGAATGAGGCACACGGCCCTGGACACGGGCGTGTGCCAGGCCGTGTTCGGCCCAGGTCTTTTATTTTTCTGTCGGATCGTGACCTTTCTTTCCCTGATTTTAGGATCTGATGGTTCAGATCATTTCTTTAGGAGTTAAGTCTGAGAATAGGGTTGAAAACCCTCATTCTTCTCCAAGCTTTCTCTTACTAAAGATCTAGAGAGAAGTGAGATCAAGGAAGAAGGAGAAGGAGAGTTTGGGCTGTAGGAGAGGTTGCAGTGCTCCAAATCGCGAGCCAAGTCCAGATCCGTGGAGGTTAGATCATTGCGAAGGCTTTCATCCGGTTATTTTGCCATGACAAGGAAGAGGAGTCGGAAGGTAACGACACTTCTCCTCTCGGTCTTAGGATGCATGTTTTTAGCATCTTTTCTTTCTAGCTTTTGGGCAACAAACTCTCAAATAAGAGGGGTTTTGGTTTGCCAAGGTTCAAGAGGAACCTCCGGGTTGATTGAGTCCGTCCCCGGCATGATTTGCATTAGAGATCCGCTCCGTTAGTGGATTGGGCATGGTGAGTGAAGCCGTAGTCGCGACCGTTAGTCCGACTCGGTGATGTTGCATGCGAACGTTAAGGATTCGTAGAGTTTCCGTTGCGGCAAGACGCCGTTTGTGATGTGGTGATGTTTTTCCCCTTTTTCACGAGTGAGTACGTGTAGTTGGAACCGGGCAAGGTTAGCTCCTCGTGGCGGTAGATGTTTTCCTTGGTGGACAAGGTTAGCTCCGCATGAGTTGGAGATGGTTTCCTTGGTGTGCGGGAACGCTGCAGTACAAATGAGGGACTAGGGTGGATTTGTCTTGGTTTGTGTTGTGCCAAGGCGTGGCTATGTCTCCGTGGTCGGCTGGCTATCCCGTGACGTTCACGTCATG
This sequence comes from Platanthera guangdongensis, assembly GCA_039583875.1. Lineage (NCBI taxonomy): Eukaryota > Viridiplantae > Streptophyta > Magnoliopsida > Asparagales > Orchidaceae > Platanthera > Platanthera guangdongensis. Next base: position 273,417,357 of record CM077151.1, on the reverse strand, counting down.
TGTGGAGAGTGTTCCGGCGAGACTAGTCCCCTTCTGTGAGACTGACAAGAATGCCAAGCATGGGGACAAGCCCGAGCAATGAGGCCATGAGCGGGTGGGGTCCGACAAAGCTTCTTAGAATCGGTCAGTTTTGTGTTTGTTGGAATCCTGACATGAGACGTCAGAGCTTGTAGGCAAGCCCGGGGCTAAGACCTTGAGCGGGTGGGGCCTTGACAAGAATTCCATGAGGCGGCCTGTGAGCCGTTGGGGGAAATGGTGACCCCCCTTTGTTTGCGGCTTTATGCCAGTGGGGAATCGATGAGTACCCATATGATGTGATAATGTGCTAGATGCATACGAGTTAGGGTGCCTTGGGTGAAACCCAGGTTATTGCATACATGATTGCATAAGTAGGCCCTTTTATTATATGCTCAACCAGTAGAGAACATGTATGATGTGTGTGACATCCAAGCCTGTTTCTATAGTTGCTTTTCTTGCTTATGATTATTGCATACGAAGTGCTAACTTGCAGGTTGGAGGGGTACCCCGGGGTCCGTTAGGGGCGGCCGGGAGGAGATGTGTTGTTACACAGTTTGAGCTCAGCCTTTGCTGACCCACGTTACTAATAATTTTTACAAGGCAAGGATCGCATGCAGGAGCTAGCTCGCCGGCCAGAAAGGCCTAAGCCTCATGAAGTGCTTTTCCTTTTGTAGCTCTACTTATGTGATGTTGTATGTTTAAGACTCTTGTTGTCCGACTTGCATGCTGAGGTAGACTAGGAGTTCTAAGCACATTCATGACTATTGTATTATCTGATTTTGGACACTTGTTGTAAGGCCATAAGGCCATTTGTCTTACTCTTCTAGTGGTGGATAACTTCTTGTCTTGATTGTGTTTCCGCTGTGTTGTGCAAAATGTTTTGAGTGTGGGTAGTTATATCAACTTTTAATACTAAAGCTGCGACGTCCGTATGTTGTGGGGCCCCGGCCGGAGCCATATTATATGTTCACTACAGGGGAGGTGTTACATTGGCAGTCTGGGCGGTCTGTATGGGAGAACTGTGCGGACAGTCTCGACGGTCTTGGTGGTCAGACCGGGCGGTCTGAGCGGACAGAGCTGGCGACTAGGTAGGCCGGCCAGTGTTCTGCGGCTTGTTTCCCATGTTGTTTCAGGCGGATAGGATGGTTATCCGCTCAGTTTCCGGGTTGAATAGCTGGCTCTGGGTTCGCCGGTTTTGTGCGGACTGGTTTTGTATCCGTTGGTGCTGTGTTCGCACCAGGGATGTCTGGTGGTGTGGACTTGGTCTGGATTTGTACCAAGTCCAGGTTCGCTTAGTACGAGAGGTCGTGCGGCCTGCGCGGGTTGGTTTCTCTATCCGCCGAGCTCGACAATAGTCTTTATTGTGCGACTTGGCTTCAAGCTCGCTTATTGCGGTCTGGAGCTATCTGCAAGTGCGACAGACTAGGTTGGTTCTCGCTGAGTCCGCCTGTTTGGTCTTGTATGGCTAGGTTTGGCGGCTTGTCTGGCTAGTCGCATCGGTATGGTGTGCATCCGCAGCCTTGCTGATACACTTGGTGCTCACACTGGATAGGACGGTTATCCTATCGTCTAGGGCGGTGATCACATTCCTCTCCGCATCTATAAATAGGACCCCCCTGTCACATCAGATAGTACCGAGTGAACAGTAAGTGAACTTGCGAAAAGTTGCTGCGGTTAGGGTTTTCTATCCGCGCGGTTTGAAGAGGTTTGACTGGTTTGTGCTGTGCAGGTTGTGCAGATAGCGCTGGAAAGCCAAGAACTTGGTTTTGACTGCGGTCAGGGACAATGCGGACTTTGCGGGTAACAGCCAGCGGCTAGAAGCAGGTCGCGGGTAGTGACTAGGCGATTTCTCTTCTACAACTTCTTCACAGTTCAAATAAGCTGTCCGCCTCTGGGCGGCTTGTTCAGATTGGTGACACCAGTCCGCTTGATCTAGCGGCTAGGCGACCTCACGGTCAGACGACTTGCAGATCAGCGGCTAGAGTTCTCTCTTCACCATTGGAATAACGGGTAGTCCATGCGGTTTGTTGCGGTTTTGCGACTAGGCGGCTTCAGCGGACTCCTTAGCGGTTAGCAGCAGAGCCGACGATTACTCCTTGAGTCCGCACGGTTTGTTTTCGGTTTGTAATTTTCTTGCTCCATCGGACACATTGGCAATCATGTCTCGCCATGTATGCCTCGCTGTGTAAAGATATTTTGATTAGTACAAGACTCTTGCTCTTCTAGTTATTTTTTGGTTTGCTTGGGCTCAGTGTGGTTGAGTGTTCCTGCGCCTGGTGTCCCGTTTTCCGCTATCACAATTTTTTTCATGGTATCAGAGGGATCAGAGGCTGAGCAATGATCAACCGTCAGTTGCTTGTCTGCTTCTGAGAGTCTAAGTAACCAAAGTGTCTACAATGGAAGGAGGTTATGCAAGAGTTCTTGGAATCGAACTCCTTACATCGACTAACTACAGGAAGTGGAAGTCGTGTATGCAGAGTTATCTGTTGGGCGAGGACCTTTGGGAAGTTGTCAGAGGAGACGAAAAGCAGGAGGTTACTACTGGTGTAGGTGCTGGTGCTGATGCGGTGAAAGCTTGGAGGAAGACTAATGCTAAAGCTGAGTTTGCTCTCCAGCGGGCTATTTCACCGGAACTATTTGACCACATCATTGGATGTGGGTCTGCTACAGATATTTGGACTTTCCTTGATGGGTTGTTCAACAGAAAGAATGTTGCTCGGCTACAGTTTCTGGAGAATGAGTTGGCAAGGGCCACTCAAGGTGATCTGCCCATTTCAACGTTCTTCTTGAAAATGAAGAACCTGTGCGCTGATATTTCAACACTGGACCCTAATGAGCCTATTTCTAAGGAAAAGCTGAAGAGGCACATAATCCGCAGCTTACAGAAGGAGTATGTGACCTTTTGTCACTTTAGTTCAAGGCTGAACTACTCAGCCACCTTTGCTGGAGCTTGAGAACCTGCTGGCTTCGCAGGAGAGCTTGACCAGACAGATGGCTGGGGTCACTATCTCTGAAGGAGGTAGTGAGACGCTCTTCTCAGGAAAGAAGAAGAAATGAGAGAAGAAGAAGAAGAAGTCTGATGCTGGTGAGGGACCTTCTACCTCATATCAGCAAGAGGGGAGCGCTGCTCCTAAGCGAGATTGGAAGAAGGAGTGGCTTAAGTGCTACAGATGCAACCAACCAGGACATTTCAAGAGAGATTGTAAGGTCAAACTACATCCTGGGCATGTTTGCAGACAAGGAGGTTGAGTCTAGTTCCGAGGAAGCTGGATGGGGAAGTGCATTCATGATGGGCACATGTGTCCGTGCTTTGTCCACTGTCGACTACCAGGATGACTGGATCATGGACTCAGGGTGTGGTCACCACCTCACAGGGGATGAGTAAAAGTTCTCCTCTCTGCGAATATTATCAGGTAACAAAGCTATCATAACTGCTGATGTTACTGTTCATGCAGTAAAGAAGGAGGGTGTAGTTTCTTTGGGTAGTGATAATGATCCACTCACGTTGAGGAGTGTCTATCACGTACCGGGCATGAAGAAGAACCTCTTCTCTGTGACCAATGCGGTGGATGCGAGCTATCACGTTCTCTTTGGTCCAACATAAGTGAAGTTTCTCTGCAACGTGTTAGCGATTAAGGCCGACGTTGCTCATGTAGGGAGAATGGTGAGAGACTTATTTGTGTTTTCAACAAGCTCCTATGTTGATCGGATGAGAGCCAACGATATTGAAGCTATCTGGCATGAGCGGCTGGGACATGTTGAGATGGACAAGCTAAAAGCCATGACAGTGAAAAGCCTTGTGAAAGGCTTGCCTAAGTTGTCATCCTTCGGCGACTGTCATGTCTATGAGGGATGTCAGTATGGAAAAGCTCATCGCCTTCCATTTGAAAAGTCGTTGACTAGGTGTAAAGCACCATTGGAATATATCCACGGTAATCTGATGGGGCCGACCGTCACAGCTAGCCTTGGAGGCAGCATGTATATGCTGATCTTGATTGATGACTAATCAAGATACACTTGAGTGTACTTTATGAATGAGAAGTCAGATGTGTTTCAGTTGTTTGTTTAGTTCAAGGAGCTGGTGGAGGGCCGGCTTGGCCTGCAGATCAAGAAGTTGAGAATAGACAACGAAAGTGAGTTTGTTTCAACTGAGTTCTCAAACTTCTGCAGGAAGCACGACATTCAAAGGGAGCTCACTTGTGCCCATACTGCACAACAGAATGGAGTAGCAGAGCGGAAGATCCTTCATCTGACGGAAACCTGCAAGTGTTGGCTTCATGCTAAAGACATTTCAAGGTCCTTCTGGGTGGAAGGAATGACCTGTGCATCTTATGTCATCAATTGGATGCCTCTGATTTCGATCAACATGAAGTCTCCCTTTGAGATGATGTTCAAGGAGAAGCCCAGCGTGGAAGACCTTCGGGTGTTCGGATCGACCTGCTACGTTCACATCCCAGATGCTCTTAGGACTAAGCTGGATGCAAAGACAAGGAAGCTTGTCTTTGTGGGCTATGACGAACAGAAGAAGGGGTGGAAATGTTTGGACCCTGTGACGAAGAAGTTCGTGGTTTCAAGAGACGTGGTCTTCGACGGGCTGACGTCATATGGAGGTGGCTCCTCTGTGGAGCTGCAGGAGAGCAGGTCATATGACGAGCAAGGGGAGGCTACTAAGGGTCTTCTGGTGGAGCTGCCTGTGTCACTAAGAGCTCCAGGTGTTTCTAGATCCGGGGTGGAGGCTTCTGGTTCAGGAAGCAGGGGGAGCATTGCTCCAAGTTTGCCTGAGAACTGAGCCGATTCAGAAGAAGCAGCTGAGGTGGTTAGCAAGAGTCAGTCCCTTCGGAGATCGAAGAGGACCATCAAACCGCTGGCTCGTTATAGCGAAGGAAACACAATGATTTTTGTCTCTTATTTCTTCGCAGGCCCTCTGGATGAGCGAGAGCCTTCTAGATTTGAAGATGCTACTGGGGTCAAGGAGTGAGAAGATGTCATGGATGAGGAGATGACTGCCCTCAAGAAGACTGAGACTTGGGACCTTGTGTACAAGGTTGATGACATTACTCCTGTGACATGTGAGTTGATCTACAAGCTGAAGAAGAAGGCAGATGAGAGCATCAAGCGGTACAAGGCTCGCCTTGTAGCTCAAAGTTTTTCTTAGCAGTATGGAGAAGACTATGAAGAGACGTTCAGTCCTGTGACAAAGATGACTTCAGTTTGGGTGGTGATGGCTTTGGCGGCTTGCCAGGGCTGGAAGATGTGGCAGCTAGACGTAAAGAATGTCTTTCTTTACGACGAGATCGATAAAGACATCTTCATGGTTCAGCCGCCTTGATACGTGTCTAAATATCATCCAAGATACGTCTGCAAACTCCGGAAGGCCCTTTATGGTTTAAAGCAGGCTCCGAGGGCATGATATGGGAAGATCGCAGAGTACCTCCAGTTCTGCGGATATTCTGCCTCGGATTCAGACTCGAGCCTGTTCATCAAGAAAAGGGGGGAGCTTCGTGTCTTAGTGCCGCTGTACGTGAACGATATGATCATCACGGGAAATTCCGAGGAGGAGGTGGCTAGGCTCAGGGCAGAGCTAGACATTCAGTTCAAGATGAAGGACTTGAGTGAGCTCCACTATTTCCTTGGACTCGAGGTGGATAGGAAAGAGAGAGGCATACTAGTTTCCTAAAGGGGCTATGCGGATCAGATCGTTCAGCGATTCGGCATGCGGGAAGTGAAGAATTGCTCTACTCCTCTTGAAGTTGGCATCAAGCTTCGACGAGATGAAGGAAGGATACTTCCAGATCCTCTAGTGTTTGGTGCTCTGGTGGTGAGCCTTATCTATTTGACGATTACGAGGCCAGACATTGCATATGCTGTAGGGCGAGTAAGTTGGTATATGGCGGAACCTCGGAAGCCTCATCTGATGTCGATAAGGAGCATTCTGAAGTATATGAAGTCCACTTCTGACATGGGTCTCCTATATGGGAGAGACACAGGCTTCAACCTACACGGCTATACAGATGCTGATTATGGGGGAGATTCAGATGACCAGAATTCAACATCCGGTTATCTCTTCACATGTGGATCATCAAGGATTTCTTGGTGCAGTAAGAAGCAAAATTCAATGTCCGTCTCTAATACTTAAGCGGATACAAAGCTTCGGCCTTGGCAGCTCGGGAAGCCATCTGGCTTAGGAGGCTAGTAGAGGTCGTCCATGAAGAAGTACGTGGTCCTACTCTGCTACGCGGTGACAATGAGTGTGCCTTGAAACTGGTTAATAATCCAGTTTGTCATGCGTGGACCAAACACATTGAGATTGAGCACCATTACATTCGGGAAAAGGTGTTGGAGGGGTCTTTTGTGGTTGGACATGTGCGGAGCGAGGACAACATCGCAAACATCTTTTTGTTACACTAAAATATATATTAATATTTTCCCCATATTTCCTCTTTCCATTTTAATTTCTTTTTGTTACACTAAAATATATTAAAAAAATGGAGAGAGAAAGATAGAAAATATAAGTATAGTTAGTGTATATATGTAGTACCCTTGCAAGTGGAGTGAAGATGCTGCCTTGAGGCGGTTTGTTCCTATAGAAAACCATCCCAAAAATCAAGCTGATGAGCCCCATTGCCATGGCGGCAGCCGACACACCGAAGCCGACGTCCATTCCCGAATGCGTCTGAACCCAGACGAGGACGGTGAGCGCGATGAGCTCGCCGACGCAGAAGCTCAGGTACGCCGAGTTGAAGTACGTCGCGAGCTTCTTCGACTGCCCGGGGTCTTCCTTGATGAATTGATCGCCGCCGTGGGATATCATGTTGGGTTTCAGGCAGCCGCTCCCCAGCGCCACGAGATAAAGCGCCGCGAAAAATACGGCGGCCTTGAAGCCGTCTGCCTCCTTGCAATTCTCCTCTTTTGACAACATGTCACATTTCTGCGGCCTCAACTGAGGAAGATGAGCTTGCACTGAAAGTAGAATAAATCCCTGTTCATGCACACCGATTAATTAGCACTCTATTCAGTTAAGTTAATTGTTTTATAGTTATTCTAAAGAACAAAATCAAGAGAAATTATGGAATTTGTCCAAAATGAAAGAGAGAACAACACACAAAAAAACACAATTCGCGGGTTCAATCTTCTTGTCCAACCGAGACTTTGGCTCTGTTTGGGGGACTTATTTTCACCGGTGAAGCGGCTACGACCGTATGAATCAGACCTTAAACAGAGCCTTTGTCTATGACAAGCATCAAGTCGTTTTTACTTTCTCTCTAACGACAATACTATTTGGTAACCCTTCAATTTCCACAGCCACCGCTCCAAAACGGCATTTTTAATCTTTTTTGAAATCACAGCCACCCCCGCTCCATTTTCACCGCTCTATTGCCAACGTTTTTATTCCCACCACTCCAACTCTTACTGCCAAAACGAACGGATTCCCATTACACTTTGTTTGTTTGAGCATTTTTGCTCCATCTCTATCGAGGGGAAAACAACAATACTAAAAAAAACTATTTGGTAACCCTCCAATTTCCGCTGCCACCGCCCCAAAACGTCATTTTTAATTATTTTTGAGGCCACAGCCGCCCCCTTCATTTCCATCGCTCCATTGCTAATGCTCCAATTCCCACAGCTCCAACTCTCACCGTCAAAATTGATTCAAAATCACAAAAAATACAGAAAAATTTCAAAGTGTGGCGTAGTACGAATTTAACAACTGAATTTAGAATCCTTTTGAAATGAAAGCATATAAAGTTATAAACAGTATTATACATACTGGAGTGTGAGATTTGATGCCTGCTGTCTACCATTTCCTTCTTCCCGTGAGAACACTGAAAAAGGAAAGCAGCTTTCTCATCTTATCTTCCCCCCAGCCTTTCTTTCTTGTATAATAAAATTGTGTTTTTTTATTAATATCCTACTTTTGGTTATTCGCAAGTATTTAATAACCTCAAATCATAATTTTTAAAAATGAATATTTGCAAATAATTTTTTTTTAAAAATGAAAATTTAAAAGATTGTAAATAAAAGCATCACAATTAAGTTATATAAATAAACTTCTCAAAATACTATCAAAATATAATAGAATTTATTTAGATCAGAGTGTGTTGCTATTATGCAAATTTGCTATACTCTAATTAGCTCCGGCCAATTACTGGTGTCCCAATTAGGCAAGCAAGGGAAGAGTAAGCTCGAACAATGGAACAAAAGGGGAGAGCCCTAAAAAAAATACCTAAATACGAGTCTGGATAGCCAAATTTATAGTGCTAATTAATAACAAATGTGTAAAGTATTGTGACATCGCTCCTCAAAATCACGCTGTTTGGGAAGGAGTGGCCACCCCGCTTATACATCCAGGAGCAAGCAGCACGCTAGGCGGTGTGGAACTAAACCATCCTTTTTAACGAGTCCCGACACACGCTCGGACATCACCGTCCATTCCACGAGGCACACTCAACACCCCCCTCTTGCCACATGCCCCCTGCTCTGATACCATGTAAAACATTGTGGTGTCGTTCCTCAAAACCATGCGGTTAGGGGAGGAGTGACCACCCCGCTTAAACACCCAGGACCAAGGAGCACGCTGGACGGTATGAGACTAAACCATCCCTTTATACGAGTCACGACACACGCTCGAACATCACCGTCCATTTCACACGGCGCACTCAACAAAATGGCAATAAAAATCCTATTTTTATTCTTCAAGCTGCTCCTTTTTCATGATTTGATCACATTTTTATTTTTATAACGCCTGCCGCATTATAATTCATTAGAAGTTTAGAATAGAAAGAAAAAGAACATACAGAGAGTTCAACGAAGCCGAAGATGAGCATTGTCCAGAAGCTCCCCAAGTAGGAGTCGGAGAGAAAGCCGCCGAGGAGGGAGACGATGAAGATGGTGCCGACGAAGTTGGTGACGATGTTCGCCGCCTCCGACAGCGGGAAGTGCATGTCGTCGAACACGTATGTGATGAGATTGTTACCCACTGCAGCGATGCCCATGATTTCGAATGCTTGAATGCCTGTGGAGAAGAGGAAGCACACATTCAACACCCTGCCCGCGGGCGAGGGAGAGAAAAAGAGAGAAGAGAGAGAGCGAACCGAGAACAAAGACGGCGGCGCGCATGCCACCATGCTTGTGTGGTTCGCGGGGGCGGCCCCGGCCGCCGATGGAGAGCTCGGCGTCCATGAGTGACAATGGGGTTATGGAGGGGTGAATGAAAGTGAGGATTCTATGAAGGGAGAGCGGTTATTTATAGGAGAAGAAAGCTGAGCTAAGCATATATTAGGCTTTGTTTGTTTCAGTTTTATTATTATTATTTTTTTTGTGAAAAAATAACACTGTTGAAAATATCTTTTTATTAAGATTTTATTTGGGATAAATGGGAGAATTTTAAGATTATAGTTTCAAAATTGAGATTTTGTTTGGATAATCTCTGTTTCGGTGACAGTTTAAATTATTTTAACGTGAAATCTATTTATTTCGAGTTGATTTTTTTTTGAATTTTTTAAAACAAAATTAGGTATTATATATGTGGATTTTTTTTTACAAAATTTTGGATATAATTTATTTTTTATAAGAGTTAAATTGATTAAATAAAATTAAAAAATATGCCAAATGATCATTTTGAAAGGGAGAATGGAGGTCTCCAGGGCCATTCCAGAACGGAGAAAAAAATACAAGTTTTAAACCGACGGTTTTAAAATGATAGTAATTTGGTGGTTGCCAAACACCCGTCCTTCGATCCGTTTAGAATGAAATTGTGTCAAAAGGGGCTCCCAAATATAGCCTAAGGTTCTGTTTGAGACTGCTTTTTTGCTCCGTTGAGTTTGGACAAAAAAGTCAGCGTCATAACATATATATTTGGCAAAACAATGGTTATGACCGCCACCAAGAAAAGAAATCTAGTTTTGAACATAAAGGTGGAAGAAGTTCCTTTAGGCGAGGTCATGCGTTTACGAATTGAAGAAATTTTGCGTGGGTTACTCTCACATAGAAATAGGTGCAGAATTAAATACTGATCGTTGATTTCCTGTAGAAATAATATGATTGATCAAAATACTGATCAATAGTTAGTATTTAATACTGTATGTGCCGTAAGATATCAAATCAACGGTTAGTATTCAATACTGCACCTATTAATAGATGAGAGTAACTCACCTAAATTTTTTTCTTACGAATGACAGTTCATAACCACCACGTTCAGAAATGCCACCACCGTGCCAAATAGGGACTAAGGGTGCGTTTGACACGACTTATCGTGACTTATTTGCTTCGGTGAGGTTGGACAAAAATGTCATTGACATACCAAAATCTTATGCCTCAAACTAGTTTCTTTTTTTGCAACATTTGTGACACTAAACATACATTCTATGACAATGACTTTTTTGCCCGACCAATAACAAAATAAGTACCTTGCGAAAAGGAACGCTGAGCGTAATCCCAACACAGTTCCTAGTGCCCCTTGAGAGCCTTCACAGGGAATACCGGGGGCAGTCCTAGGTTAACGTAAACTGTTTTAACGTAAACTGTTTTTGAACTTTAATGTAATCGCAGTCCTCTCCATTCTCATCGCAATTGCAGTCCTCTCCATTCCCGCTCTCATTCCCTTGCTCCGAAATGCCATTGGCAAAACAAAGAGAGCCTTTCTAGGGAACAACTTACTAATTAATGTTTTAATTTCTTAAAAAGATTTTATTTAAATATTTTAACATTATTTTAACTGGTTAACATTTTACTATAATATATATTTGATTAAAGTCTTTTGTTAAGTATATTCTATATTTTTTAGAATAATATTGATATTGATTTTTAAAAGTAAGCAATCCAGCAGTAGTTACCTAAATTGTATATGTTTTTTTAATTTGATAGAATTTTAAATAAATGTCATCATATTTTTAAACAAATAACTTCAAATCCTAAGGATTATAATAAAATAAACAATATATATAAAGAGATACAGAGACTAGAGAGAGAGAGAGGATGTTTGAACAATCAATAAGACATAGTGGGTGGTTGGCTGGTTGCTAGCTATTTTGTGGGTGAAAGGCTGCTGTCTTAGTGCGAATAGTGGGAAGCTCAACTGAAAAATAAATAAATAAATAAATAAATAAATATATATATATAACCTCAAGGTTTTTTAAGCCTAAAAAAGATTGAGTTGGTTTTCCCACAATATGTGTCCGATTAAGGCAAATAATATATGTATTTTGTTGCCGAGAACGAGATCTAAAATTTTCATGCTGAACATTTTTTCAAAATTTTCACGGTTTGGCCGAAATCTTGTCCAAAAGATTGCTTGCTTGAAATGAATATAATAATAATAAATTTCAAAATTCGAGCCAGCAACCTTTCGGACCAAATTCCGACTAAACCGTGCAAATTTTGAAATAACATTTACCATGAAAGTTGTAGATCTCGTTCTTAGCTACAAAATGCATATATTATTTGCCTAATTCCGACATGTATTATGAGAGAACCAACTCAAGTTTTTTTAAACTTAAAAAACTTGAGCTTATATATTTCAAACTATATATATATATATATATATATATATATATATATATATATATATATATATATATATATATATATATACACACGACTATATTTGGTGGGCAACATATGACGGTCTGTACACCGCCAGCGGTCTGGTGGGTAGAAGGTGACGGTTAGCCGGAATTCAACTTCTTCTCTTCCCTCCTACGGTCTGGTTCAACAAGCATCCTGGGAGGTAATCAGGCGGTTAACTTTGTCTAACCGCGACTGTTGCGCTCTGGATTGTGAGACCACATAGTCCGCTTGGAGCTTGTTAGGTCCTCTGACTTGCGAGGAGGCAGGCGGTTAGCACAGTATACATAGACTAACCGATCAGTTTGCTGGGTTCTATTCGCGTGGTTTATGCCAGAGTTCGCTGGTTGTGTGGACTTGGTCATGGTGTTATGACAAGTCCGGGTTGTTGCCTAGTTCGTTGGGACCGCTTGGTTGCGCAGTCTGCATTTGGAGTTTGAGTAGATTAGCTGTTTGACTAGGCACGAATATGGATTTAGTCGCGGGTTGTAGTGTGCGCGAAATGGAAGCATGCCGCAGAACAACACGGTCTGGTGGCAGAGTCCGGCAGTCCGTCATAGATGTGATAAAGGATCAAGACGCGTGGCTGGATTGCTAAGTCCACACAGACTGATATTGTTGTCTGTTGGCAGACTGGTTGTTATTTCCGACTATGAGGATAAATGTTTATCAGTGCCGGACTAACGCTGGTATCCACACTTATGTAGATACATGGTGTTAGTTGCTTGATGATGGGTGATTATCCTATCACTATGAGCGGTGATCACACTCCCCCTATCACTTATAAATAGGGGTCCCCAACTTATCATATATAAAAAGAACATTGAGAACTTAGCTTGCATTTTGATCTTGCAGTTACAGTTTTCTAACCGACGCAACTAAGTGAAGTTGACTTGTCTGTGCAGGCTGTGCGACTAGCACTGGGCAACCAGGCAACTAGTTGGAAGGTTCAGTGTGGAACAGTTTGAGATTTACAATCAGCGGTTTACAGCAGGCCGCAGTCTCAGCAGCTTGATGTCACTTCCTTCGGGTTGCGGTTAGTTCGAGCAGTTTGCCTAGTCTATCAATGGGTTCTGTTCAGTGCATCAACATTCAATAACAGGTAGTCCATGTGGCTTGGTTGTGGTTTGGAGACTAGACAGTTTCGACAGACAGGGCTTGTGATCAACAGCTTGTGCGGTCTGTGCGGTTACAGTCTTTAGACTGTGCAGTTTCTTCTTGTTTGTAATTTTTTCTGCTTTCCATCGAGTACATTGCCAAATCATGTCTCACAATGTATGTCTTACCTTGCAAAGAAGTTGATAATTCCAAGTTTGAGACTCTTGTGCTTCTACTATTGCTGATTTCTACTTGACTTGGTTGTGATTGAGTGTTCCTGCGATCTTTCTCGACTTCCATCAAATTTTTTTACATGGTATCAGAGGGGTGTTGAGGAGTTAGCGGTATATTAACCTCAGAAATTTGTTATTCCTTCGCAAAGTTCAAGTAAATCAGACTTGAGCTATGGAAGCCGGTTATGCAAAAGGTCTTGAAATTGAACTCTTGATGCAAACCAACTTCAAGAAGTGATGGTCTTGCATGGAGAGATATTTTCTGGGTGAGGACATTTGGGAGGTCATCGGTGGAGATGACAGACAAGAAGTGGTTGCTTCTGCCAGGAATGCTGAGGTGGTGAGAGCTTGGATGAGGACGAATGAAAAAGCTTAGTTCACTCTTTAGCGGGCTATCTCACCTGAGATATTTGACCACATCATCGGATGTCGGTCAGCTGCTGATATCTGGATGGCCTTGGATAACCTGTTCAATAAGAAGAACGTAGCTCGACTACAATTCTTGGAGAATGAGTTGGTGAAGGCCACTCAAGAAGATCTGTCTTTTTTATCCTTCGTTTTGAAGATGAAGAACCTCTGCGCTGAGATATCGACATTGAACCCGGAAGAGCCTATCTCAGAGGCGAAGCTGAAGAGGTATATCATCTGCGGGCCGCGGAAGGAGTATATTTCCTTTGTAACATCTGTACAGGGCTGAGCCAATCAACCATCCTTGCTTGAGCTGGATAACCTATTAGCTTTGCAAGAGAGCTTATTGAGGCAGATGACTGGATTTTCGATCTCAGGGAGAGATGATGAGGCTATCTTCTCTAACAAGAAGAAGAGACAAGACAGAAAGAAGAAGTCACCTGTTAGTGATGATCCATTTTATTCATCACAGCAAGAGAGGAGCAAGGCTCCTAAGCAGGATGAAAGGAAGAAGAGAGGAGGACTACGATACTATAGGTGCAACAAGGTTGGTCACATCCTAAAGGACTGTGGAGTCAATCTTCAACCGGGGCTTGCCGTAGGAAAGGGATATGCTAAATCTTGAGTTGAGGAAGGAGAATGGGGGAGTGCGTTCATGTCGGGCACTTGTGTCCGTGCGCTTGCCTCCATCAACTATCAGGAAGACCGGATCGTAGACTCGGGGTGTGAGCATCACCTCACTGTAGATGAGTAAACGTTCTCTTCACTGTAGGTGTATAAAGGTAATGATGTTATTATTATGGCTAATGATATTGTGCATGTTGTAGAGAAGGAGGGGATGGTTTCCTTAGGTAGTAATCGGGGGCCACTAACGTTGGGGAGTGTGTATCACATGCCGGGGATTAAGAAAAACCTCTTCTTGGTGACCAATGCTGTAGACGCTGAGTATCACGTTCTATTTGACCCAATAAAAGTGAAGTTTCTCTGAAATGTGCCAGCTATGAAAGCTTACGTCCCTCATGTTAGAAAGAGGGTGAGGGACTTGTTCGTGTTGACGACAAGTTCTTATATTGATAAGATGAGAGTTAATGACAACATTGCTATCTGGTATGAGAGGCTGGGGCATGTTGGGATGGATAAGCCAAAGGCTATGACAGTGAGAGGCCTGATGTTTGTCCTGCCTTATCTTTCATCTTTTGTAGACTGTCATGTCTGTGCAAGATGTCAGTATGAAAACGCTTATTGCCTTCTATTTGAGAAATCATAGACCAGATGCAAAGCATGATTGGAGTGCATCCACGGTGATCTGACATAAACCACTGTCACCCCAGTCTCGGAGGTAGCATGCATATTATAATACCCCACAGGGGCGGAACTAAGTATAGTCCGGCCCACCCTGAATTTTGGGAAATGTTCCATAGATTATGACGCGCATTAAATTTTTTAATCGCGATTTTCACCCTCCGTCATTCTCATGCCCTAGCTGCTCCCGACCGGTGCCCCCCTATTCACCCTCCGCAGTGCTCCGCCATTCTCGTGCCGTAGCTCGTCCCGTGCCAGGCACAGATCGCCAATCGCCAATCGCCATTCCCGTGCTGCTCCTGACCGGTGCCCCCCATTCACCCTCCGCCATTCCCGTGCGGTATCTTCTTCTTCTTCTTCTTCTTCTTCGTCTTTCCCAGTTCGACGAAGATCGACGATCTCCGGTTGCCTGTGATCGATGAAAATCGTCGATCCGACTCGGATCGACGAAGACCATCGATCTGAGTTTGACAAAGATCGTCGAACTCAGACAACTAGAGATCGTCGATCCAGTTCAACAATTGTCGTCGAACTCAGATCGACAATTTTCGTCGATCCCAGTTCGACGATTGTCGTCGAACTCAGATCGACGATTTTCGTCGATCACTCAGATCGACGAAGACCGTCGATCTGAGTTCGACGAAGATCGTCGAACTCAAACAACCGGAGATCGTCGATCCCAGTTCGACGATTGTCGTCGAACTTAGATCGACGATTTTTGTCGATCACAGGCAACCGGGGATCGTTGATCTCCGTTCGACGATCTTCGTCGAACTGGGATCGACGATCTTCTTCTTCTTCTTCTTCACGATCTTCTTCTTATTCACGATCTTCTTCTTCTTCTTCAGTCCAGAAATTGCACATTTCTGGACTGAAATTCAGTCCAGAAATCAGTCCAGATTTCTGGACTGAAACTCAGTCCAGAAATCTGATTTCTGGAGTGAAATTTCAGTCCAGAAATCTGGACTGATTTCTGGACTGAAATTTCAGTCTAGAAATCTGAATTCTGGACTGAAATTCCAGTCTAGATTCTAATTTCTGGACTGAAAATTTCAGTCCAGAAGTCAGGTTTCTGGACTGAAATTTTCAGTCCAGAATTCAAATTTCCGGACTGAAATTTTCAGTCCAGAATTCAAATTTCTGGACTGGAATTTCAGTGCAGAATTCAGATTTTTGGACTGAAATTCAGTCCAGAAATTGCTCTTTCAAACTAACATCTATGATTTGAGTGAAATTACACATTTCTGGACTGAAATTCAGTCCAGAAATCAGTCCAGATTGCTCAAGGTCACTTTCCCCTGATTTTCTGCAGGAGAAATTGGAGTGAAATTGTAGCTGACGAACGGTCCAGATCTTTCTGCAGGAGAAATTTCTTTGATTGTTGTGCGACTGCCATAATCTCTTGGTTGAGGTAACGACGTTCCTCCACTTTCCTCTTGTGCAATTTGTCTATGTTTGTGTTGATTTTTTGTGATGGTAATTTTTTGATTTAAAAAATACGCTCGAGAAGGCTTGGTAATATTATGTATTTTTAATTTTAATTTAGTTGAAATATTATTAAATATTCATATGTTATTTTTCTTGTATTAATACAGTTATTTGAATAATTTAAGTTAATTTTTTTAACTACATTATGAAATGAGTCTGCCCACCCTGATATTATTTTCTGGCTCCGTCACTGTCCCCACAAACTTTTGCTCTGGTCGGGCCGGAGGGGATTTTACTTGCCCAGGACATCCACCCAGTGCTCCTTAAGGGGTAACACCCCACACTACTGAACATTAGTTGGCCGCCTTGGTTGGCTTGAATCACAACATTCACATCACATCACAGAGTATTGTGGAAGCATTAACAAGAAACACAGTATATATATATATAACAATATATATTTAAACAGGAAGCGCAAAAGGCCGTAACCACTATTTATATATAGAGCATGTAGGCTATAATAGTAATACAACTAGCAACTCCTTTCTCTCAACTCTGCTTGCTAGTACTCACATCTCGAAACTCGGGAGACGACGGGGGTGCCTCTGCTCGAGTAATCCTATCAGTTGGCGTCTTGCCCTACAACAGCTAGTCACTACGGTGCTCCATCTCCTGTGAATGGTTATTAAGATAACTGTTAGTCGCAGAGCTAAGTGGAATTAAATATCCTCCCTGGATCCATATCCTGGGGACGAGCGCACACACCCAACAAAATAAGATAGCCGAAGCAAGAGAGAGTTTGCACAACATTTCGTGAATAAGTTGGGGGCAACCAAAAAGTATAACATGATATAACTGGACTAGTAGCAGTAATATACATCAGTTATATTATAGGCTCTACTAGCATGTCAGCATAGTCAGTATTCAAACCAGAATGAACTTTACAGGCCTTCAAGATGCGTACACATCATAGACATTAACAACCGTGCACACATCGTATGTATTCACAGCCGCACACAATACCTTATGTCGACATAGTATGAACCACTTTTCTTCAAGAAGGGTAGCGAGCCCCGCAGGCCTCACCGATGTGGCCGTCGGTGACAGTGGCCAGTCCTGCCACTTTTGGGGGTGGTCGTACTACACAACCCATGCCCCTACGTACATCTCCACATACTCTTGGATGTGAGAGACATTCGACGATTCAAACATTTTGGCTGACCAATGGAGGAAACCTAACGAGGAAAACATAATGGCCGGTCACCCGTGGTACTCATCTCCCTATCGCTTTGAGTCGTCGAACTTCCCGTACCGGTACGAATGAACTGCAGAATTGACTGACCCGCTACGGTTTACTGCAATAAATTTACAAATAAACAAGTAAAAATAGTTTTGTTAGCATGCACCAGGTCTATAGCAGCTTGCCCTACTATACTTTAAATAATTTGGGCAAATGACACTTGGCTCGACTTTCGACAAGGAGCGTGAGAGAACTTCATTTGGGGATAACTTATGAGGAGCATCTCAACTTCTGTTATCCCCAAATAAGACTCAACCTATTAAATATCTGCCCGTCGGGGCAGGACCAGTGCTTAGAATAGTAAATTGCAGAAACAAGAGTGCGGTAATAAAAAGCTGCTGTTAGTATAAACTGCAGAATTGAAATGCTGTAATGAAAAAAGACCAGTATGAAACTGGAGTAGTACTGAACTGAAAGAACTGAACTGGAAGTAAATAACCATGACCAGTACGAGACTGAAGTACTGAAAGAAAATAGCCATGATCAATATGAGATTGGAGTACTGAAAGTAAATAGCCATGACTAGTACGGGACTGAAGTACTGAAAAAAAAGTGCTGAAATGAAAGTAAATAACCATGACCAGTACGAGACTGGAGTATTGAAAAGAAAGTACTGAAATGAAATGAACTGGACTAGTACGAGACTGAAATAAAATATAAAGAAAATGGTTAGTAATCCAATCACTCCATTCAGGAGGCTTCAATTCCGTCTTCGTTCTCAGGAGGTTTAGCTCAGTTCCATCTCTGTTCTCAGTGTTAGAAAGTAGCGAAAAGAAGCGAAAAGTAGAGAACAAGCTGAATGAACTTTTGAATAATTGAAATTTTATTATCCAAAAAAGATAACTATTACAAAGGTATGCCCTCCCTTATATAGAATAGAGGAGAGAAGAGAGAATACAAATAAGAGATGTGAGACTAAAAATTTACAAGCTAAGCGGACTGTACAAAGTAAACCGCACAGGCCGCGCGGTTAGACAGAAGGACTAACCGCACGGCTACAATAAGAGAAGCAGAGAGGTCGCCTGTGAAGATTGCTAGACCGCCCGGTTTACAAGTCGCCGAGTCAAACCGCCAGACCGCGCGGTCTCCAACCCGCCAAGACAGACCGCCCGGTCACCAACTTCAACACTCCCCTCAAGCTGGAGCATATATATCAATCATGCCCAGCTTGTCGCAAACATGCAGAAACGAGGCGGAGACTGGCTTGGTGAAGATGTCAGCTAGCTCTTTATCAGACGTGACAAACGGAGTGCAAATTTGTTCTTTAAAATCTCTTCACGAATGAAATGACAGTCAACCTCAATGTGCTTTGTTCTTTCATGGAATACCGGGTTTTGGAGATGTATATGGCGGCCTTGTTATCACAGAATATAGGAAGAGGATGGTTGTACACCTCTCCTAAATCTAGCATGAGAGCCCGCAATCATTTCAACTCACAAGTGGTTGACGCCATACTGCGATACTCAGCTTCTGCACTGGACCTGGAGACAACAGACTGCTTTTTGCTCTTCCAGCTCACCAGATTTCCCCCAACAAAGGTGCAAAAACCTGAGGTAGACTTGTGATCCCCTTTGTCATCAGCATAACTTGCATCTGAGTAGGCTTCAATCCTTAGATGACCATTCTTCTGAAACAGTAATCCTTTCCCAGGCGCTGCTTTGACATATTCCAAGATCCGCAAGGCGGACTGTAGATGACATTCCCTAGGCGCTTGCATGAATTGACTCACCTTGCCCACAGCATAGGAAATGTCGGGTCTGGTCACTGTGAGATATATGAGCTTACCAACCAGACGCCTGTACCGCGAACTATCTGAAAGAGGAGGCAAATCATCTGTCCAGGTTTTGTCCTCCCCAATAGCCATGGGCATCGGGCAGGTTTAGCTCCAGTCAATCCTGCCTCTTTTAAAAGATCAAGGGCATACTTACGCTGAGAGAGAACTAAGGAGTCGGGCTTCCGCGAGAGTTCGATCCCCAGAAAGTACTTTGGAGAGCCCATATCTTTAGTGATCAGATGTTGGCGAAGATGTCGCTTTGTCAGGGCTACCCCTTCCTGGTCATCGCCAGTGAGAAGAATATCATCGACGTACACAGCAAGAACAACCAGCCCAGAAGGAGTTTTGCGAATAAAGAGAGAGTGATCAGCAGAGCTTCGCACAAAACCAACAGCCGCCACAATACCGCTGAACTTGTCAAACCAAGCTCGAGGACTCTGCTTGAGGCCATAAATTGCCTTCTGCAGCCGGCATACACGTGTCTCCCCCTGAGCAACATACCCAGGAGGTTGCTCCATGTAAACGGCCTCGTGAAGATCACCATAAAGGAAGGCATTCTTGACGTCCAGCTGAGAAATCGGCCAATCCCGATTGACGGCCACAGAGAAAAGAACCCGGATGGTGCTGAGACGAGCCACAGGGGAGAAGGTGTCAAAGTAATCAACCTCATAGGTCTGAGTAAAGCCCTTAGCCACAAGGCGAGCCTTATACCGATCCACAGTGCCGTCTGGGCTAAATTTGACCACAAAGA
Organism: Platanthera guangdongensis; assembly: GCA_039583875.1. NCBI lineage: Eukaryota > Viridiplantae > Streptophyta > Magnoliopsida > Asparagales > Orchidaceae > Platanthera > Platanthera guangdongensis. The sequence continues at coordinate 273,397,483 of CM077151.1, read as the reverse complement.
CCCAGCGACAGCCAACAACATCAGTACCAAAGGGAGGAGGAACAAGAGTCCAGGTACCCCGCTCAGTGAGGGTCGCCATTTCCTCATCCATGGCCATCTTCCAGTGAGGAATAGCAAGGGCCTCCTGATAGGAGCGGGGAGTGGCAGTGGCAGAGATGGCCAGTGCAAATGCCCTGTGAGAAGGAGTAAGACGATCATAGGAAACAACAGCAGTAAGGGGGTGTAAGGTACACGTCCGCACCCCTTTGCGAAGAGCTATAGGAAGATCCAGGTCAGCCGGGCCCGCGGCATCCGGAGCATCCGTGGTAGAGAAAGCTGGCCCGGGAGAAGAGAGCGACGGCAGCGGAGATGAGGGAGAGGGTGGTGGAGAAGGGAGAGAGAGAGGTGGAGGAAGAGGAGGGGGTGGAGACGGTGTAGTGGTGGAGAGTGTAGGAGGAGGCGAGGGAACGAAGGGAACGGCAGGAGAATCAGAAGCTGGGAGAAGAGGAGAAGAGTCATCCGAGAAGTAGGAGGTATTCTCGAAGAAGGTGACGTCAGCAGAGACGAACTGCTTATGAAGGACGGGATCAAAGCAACAGTAGCCTTTCTGAGTGGTGGAGTACCCGAGAAAGACACATTTGGTGGAGCGAGGGGAGAGCTTATCACGGGTGATAGAAGGGGTATGCACAAAGGCAGTGTATCCAAAGATTTGGAGAGGGAGAGGAAACGGCTCCTTTCCCGGATACAAAAGGGAGAACGGGGTTTGGCCGTGGAGAACCGTGGAGGGGATGCGATTGATGAGGTAGCAGGCAAGGAGAATAGCATAGCCCCAATAGGAGCGAGGAACATGCATCTGGGTCATCAAGGTGCGAGCGACATCGAGCAGGTGACGGTTTTTGCGTTCGGCCACACCATTTTGTTGTGAAGTATAGACACAACTAGTTTGATGAAGAATCCCATTTTGCATGCAGAATGTAGAGAAGTCACGACTGAGATATTCTTGGGCATTATCAGATCGAAACACCTGGATAGAAACACCAAACTGAGTTTTGATCATGAGATAGAAGGATGTCCATACAGAGAATAATTCGGAGCGATCTTTTAACAGATACACCCACGTACAGCGAGAGAAATCATCAATGAACGTGACAAAATAGGAACTACCCCGACCAATGGTAAGAGTAGGAGAAGGACCCCAGATATCGGAGTGGATAAGATCAAACGGACGGGTAGAGGTACGAACGTGCTTTGGAGGGAAGGAGGAGCGGTGATGCTTGCCAAGCTGACAGGCCTCACAGTTGAGCGGAGGACTTTGAGGAGGAAGGTGGGGCAGAAGTTGACGAAGAAGACGGGGAGGAGCATGACCAAGGCGGAGATGCCATTGGAGAAGATCTGTGGAGGTGGAGGAGAAGGTGGAAAAAGCAGAAATGTTGTCTAGGAAGTATAAGCCGCCACTCTCAGTCCCAGTAGCAATCGTCCGTGGGAGTCCGGATCCTGAAAAGAGCAAGAAGTAGAAGTAAATGTGACGGAACACTGTAATTGCTTGCAAAGAGAGGTAACAGATAATAAGTTGCACGGGAACTGTGGCACGTAGAGAGTATCCGCCAAGTGAAGAGACGGAGTGACATGAACTGTCCCTGTTCCATGAACTGATGATGAAGAGCCGTCAGCGAGAGTAACCGGGGGCAAGCGAGCATGTTTTTCTAGGAGAGAGAAACACAGGAGATGGCCGGTCATATGATTGGTAGCACCAGTGTCGATCAGCCATTTGCCCTGAGTAACAACGTGTGCACGACCAGAAGACGTGACAACCGAGGCGAATGGCGTGGAGGAGGATATGAAAGCCATGAAGGGAGGAAGAAGAAACTCCAGCGGTCTCGGTGACAGCACACCAGCGGCACGAAGGGCCACGACCAAGGTGCAGAGCACAAGCCGCGCGACTAAACCAGGAGGTCGCGGCGACTAACAAGCAGAAGCGGCTAAAGGAGAAGGGCAGAGAGGCCGCTCAAACAAGGAAGAATCCGCGTGAAACCGCGGCGGGAAAAAAGGGAAGAAGCCGCGCGAACACGAGCGGCTAGGATGCAGATCAAGGCACAGCGGGGAAGAAGTCGCGCGGACTGAAAAAGGCCGAGCGAACAGAAGAGAGGAGAAGAGCAGGTGACCGCGACCAAGATGCGGGTAAGAAAGGTACAACCCGCACGGTCAGGCAGATCACAGCAGTCAAGGGCACAACGGGGAAGAGGTCGCGCGGACTGAAAAGGCCGAGCGAACAGAAGAGAGGAGAAGAGCAGGTGACCGCGACCAAGATGCGGGGGAGAAAGGAACAACCCGCACGCTCAGGCAGATCACAGCAGCAAACCGCGAGTACAGATACAACACGCGCGGACAGAGACAGACCGCAGCGACTAGGAAGTCGGAGCGGCAGGAAAGAACAAGGAGCGCGGCGACACGGAACTAGGTCGCTGCGACAAAGGGCAGTAGTAGAAGAGAACCAAGAAGAAGCAAGCCGCGCGAACAGGCAGCGGACAGAGACAAGCCGCGCGGATGGAAACAAGCCGCGCGGATAGATGAGAAGGCAAGCCGCGAACAAGCCACAGAACGCGGAAGACAAGCCGCGAACAACAGAGAGCGCACAGAATCAGGAGGAAATGACCGTGTCCTCTGATACCATGTGGAAACCACCCATCACCACACATCTTCCCAAAACCCCGAGGTGATGGTAAGGGGGGACGGGGGTACATGAACACAAAGGATCGCCAACTGCAGACGATGTGGGACTAACCCCAACCACAGGACCGCGGGGATATTCCGCCACACAAGGGTGGGGCCCACCGGGGTCAACACCCAGACCTGGAACGCGATGGGGAAAGCCCAAACATACGGTCCCACACACACGTGTCCTGCTGGCTAATATAATCTCAACACACCCCCGCAGCAGGACAACCTCCCTCTGATACCATGTTAGAAAGTAGCGAAAAGAAGCGAAAAGTAGAGAACAAGCCGAATGAACTTTTGAATAATTGAAATTTTATTATCCAAAAAAGATAACTATTACAAAGGTATGCCCTCCCTTATATAGAATGAAGGAGAGAAGAGAGAATACAAATAAGAGATGTGGGACTAAAAATTTACAAGCTAAGCGGACTGTACAAAGTAAACCGCACAGGCCGCGCGGTTAGACAGAAGGACTAACCGCACGGCTACAATAAGAGAAGCAGAGAGGTCGCCTGTGAAGATTGCTAGACCGCCCGGTTTACAAGTCGCCGAGTCAAACCGCCAGACCGCGCGTCTCCAACCCGCCAAGACAGACCGCCCGGTCACCAACTTCAACACTCAGGAGCCTTAGCTCAGTTCCATCTCCGTTCTCAGGAGGCTTAGTTCATTTCCATCTTCATTCTCAGGAGGCTTAGTTCAGTTTCATCACCGTTCTTGTTCCATCTCCGTTCTCAGGAGGTTTAGTTCCGTTCCATCTCCGTTCTCAGGAGGCTTAGTTTGAGTTTTACCAATTATTTAAGTCTGATAATAGTTCTGTTGCATCCTTTATTGTTGTGGATTAATCAAACCTGGATAATTTAACGGTTACACCTTTATTATTCGTTGAGCATGTTTGCTTGTAATTTCATTTTTCAAACTTGTCCGAGTTACTCGAAAGCTTTATAACGGATAAAGACGAGACGCTCAGTAGTTCTACGAAATCTCAGAATACTCAGAGCTTGGCACTTGCCTTGATCACTCTCGTTGGTAAAATAATTTGAGCTTACTATTTGACTAAAAAGTTGGCCGCGCACTTCGATTTTTATTTTGAGAAAATCGGACGGATTGATTTCTGAGCGCGACCCTAGGCTTCCATCAAATTGAAAAAACTTCAATTTTTCTCCCAAGATTTCCAAATTTTAATACAACCTTTATGGAGGCCTAAAATGAGCATACAAATTTTTCCAAACTTTTTTGAGCAATTTTGGGCCTATAAATTGACCAAATAAAATTTATTTAGGCTTCTAAAAATATCAAAACAATTCCAAAAAATTTACAAAATTTTTGTGGAGAGAGCCCTTAATGAGGGGAACAACTTTCATGTTCAATAATTTTTCTCTAGGACCATATATTTGTTTTTTAAAAATTTCCCAAGGTTTTGATTAAAAGATTGGTCTGCATATAACAGATCAAAGCATGATCCTGCGGCCAAGATCGCGCCAGACAGGAGAAACCACCAACGCTTCCCCATAGCGAATCAGCCGCGGGACCGCTGTGGGGACACAAAAGATGAGGCAAGGGAGGGATTTAAGGCAATCACTGTCGTCCATCTCATCACCGAGATTGGACTGCGGTGATCCTTTCCCGTCGACAGCAAGGTAGTGGCCTTCTGCCACCGCCGGCCAGCAACTGCTGGATGCCGACTCCTCCCCCGATCTGCTCATCGGGGGCCGATGAGTATCTAGGTGGTGGTCCGGCGGCATGCCGCCGCCAGCCACCGCCTGAAATCAACAACCCGAGAGCAGGGTGGCGGTGGCTCTGCTCCCAGCGCCACCGCACCACCCTGCCTATTTGGTCTTTCACCTGGCCACTAAGCCACCTCTGGTCGACACGCCGGGGGTTGCACTACTCTCCGTTGGTGCTCCGACGATCAGTCACTGCTGGCTGCCGTCGAAGCAAAAGTAGAGGAAAAACTCTACTCCACGGGTGCCGCCGGAGCGACATTTTCCTGCGGCGCCTAGGCCGTCCACCACCGGGGATAATCGTCCCTGGTGGTTTAACCCTTCCCCATCACCACTACCGGCGCTGGGAGGAGCTAAACTCCTACGACCACCACCCGACCTGGAGCTTGACTCAGGTGGTGTCGGCGGCGCTCCGGCCGCCGGGAGGCGCATGCAGCACACCAAAAAGATGAGGGAGGAGGAGGGGAAGAGTTTCAACTTGGACCGGGAGATATTGGAAAGGTCCCACCAAGCCACCATTGGAGGTGGTGGAAAAATTTCCGGCGAGTTGGGCTCCGGCAGAGGGGCCTTGGCTCGTTTTGGGATTGTGTGGATGAGAGTAGGCTATACACTTATACAATGCCTTTTATAGGCTTGGGGAGGGTGGCCTCCCCTCCCCTTCCCGATATGGGACTAACCTGAGAGAGAGAGGAGGAGGAGGAGGAGCTCCTCTCTTCCATTGGCTATGGCCAGCTGGCAACATCAGAGTGGGGAGGGGGGGGGGGGGGTAGTACATCCAGATGTCAGCATCATGGAGAGAAGAGGAATGAGATGTGCTTGGGCCTTAGTTCTTTAAAAAAAAGGAGGAGGGGGAGGAGGAAATTGGGCCTACCTTGGCCCAGGGCTCATCTCCCTTTAGGCTTGCTGGTTGGTGGCCCAAGGATAGAGGATGATAAGGCCCTACTAGCAATGAAGAGGGGGAATGCTCACCTCTTTAAAAAAAACCAAAAACTGACTTTTAGGAGGGTTTGACCAAAGTCAACCCTAGGCAGGTCCCCCATGCTGGTCAAGGTCAAATTAGGTTCATGACATCGGGAGTCAGGTCAAAGTTGGGGTGTCACGTCAGAATTTGTGTGCGTACGCTTTTCGGTGCACGATTATGCTTGATTTGACCACATGTTGACTACTCGCCACTGAAATTGACCGGGACGAACTCGATTGACTTTGGATTGACCACATGGGTCCAATGCCATTGGTTGGGGTCGAATCACAGTTCGTTTGCTAATTATCCAAAATCTGCGCATCGCGGAGCGCTAAAACGGTCAAATTGTCGATATTCGTCGTTAGACTTCAAATTGCGACACAACAAGTTCCAGTCGGTTCGTATTGACTATACGAAGCCATTAAAACTTACAGAACTCAAATCAGAGTTCTCTGAGTCATTATCCAAAAATCTCGTTTTCGTGACGTTTTACGAGGAATGACTATATTTACCATATGACCTCAGAGTTCAACGGAACGAGTTCCAATGCGTTCATATCGATTATACGAAGCCATAAGAACTGACAGAACTCCAATCAGATCTTTCTATCTCTCTATGCCCTGCTTAGGGTTACTTCTCACCCGAGTGTGGGCCATGGGTAGAGGTTCGGGTCACTTTTATTGGGCCCATTAGGGTTTTGGTGGCCCAATAGAAATCGAGATGTTACATATACGCTGGTTCTGGTTGATGATTTTTCAAGATATACTTGAGTATAATTTTTGAAAGAGAATTCAGGAGCATTCACGAAGTTTGTGGAGTTCAAGGAGCTCGTGGAGGACTTGCTCAATCTGCGGATCAAGAAGTTGAGAAGTGATAATAGAGGAGAGTTCAACTTAAATGAGTTCTCTAACTTTTACAGAAAGCTCAAAATCCGAAGGAAGCTTACTAGTGGGCGTACTCCACAATAGAACAGAGTTGCAGAGCGAAAGATCCATCATTTGACAGAGACCTGCAAATACTGGCTTCACGCCAAATACATTCCCAGGGCCTGTTGGGCGGAGGGAATGGCGTGTGCGACGTATGTCATCAATCGAACGCCCCTCAGTTCGAACAACATGAAGTCTCCACATGTGCTGATGTTCAAGGAGAAGCCCAGTGTGGAATATCTTTGGGTGTTCGGGTCAACCTGCTATGTGCATGTTCCAAACGCTCTTAGAACGGAGCTAGATGCGAAAGCACGGAAGCTTATCTTCGTCAGCTATGTTGAGAGAAAGAAGGGTTGGAAATGCATGGATCCAGAGACACGAAAGTTCATTATCTCCCGAGATGTGGTATTTGATGAATTGACGTCATACTAGGGTAGCTCATCCGTGGAGCTATAAGAGAGCAGGTCTTACAGAGGGCAATATGAGGCTGCTCGTGATCCTCTAGTGGAGTTGCATGTGTCACCAGGTGCTCTAGTTTCATCTAGAACTGGGGCGAAAGCTTCTAGACTTGGAAGAGGGGGAGCGATGCTCCTGGTGCGCCCGAGAGGAGAGCTAGTTCAGAAGAAGCAGTAGAGGTGGTGGATCAGGGTCAATCCCTGTGGAGGTCCAAAAGGACCATTATTCCACCGACTCGATATAGGGACGAGAACATGGTGAGTTTTATCTCATGTTTCTTCACAGGTCCCTTGGATGAGCGGCAACCGACATGCTTTGAAAATGCCACTAACATTAAGGAGTGAGAAGATGCTATGAGTGAGGAGATGACCACCCTCAAGAAGAACGAGACTTTGGACCTTGTATCCAAGGTCGAAGGCATCACTCCTGTGACATGCAAGTGAGTTTACAAGCTGAAGAAGAATGTTGACGACAACATCGAGCAGTACAAGGCTCGCCATGTAGCTTGGGGGTTCTCGTAGAAGTACGAAGAAGATTATGAAGAGACGTTCAGTCCAGTGGCCAAGATGACTTCAGTTCGGGTGGTGATTTCTTTGGCTGCTTGCCAAGGATGGAAGATTTGACAACTCGATGTAAAGAATGTTTTCCTTTATGACGAGATTGACAAGTATATCTTCATGGTGCAGCCACCTGGTTATGTTTCTAAATAACATCCATGACACGTCTAAGCTTTCACCGCTTCAGTATTTCCACTGGCAGTGACTACTTCTTGTTAGTTGTCACCAACGATAAATTCCTAGAGATCCTCACCAAGAATATAACTCTCCATGCACGACCTTCATCTCTTGAAGTTGGTCTGCGTCAAGAATTCAATTCCAATTCCTCTTGCAAAACTGGCTTCCATTGCTATCAACTGATTCACTTGATCTTCACGAAGGAATAACAACCTTAGATTAGTGAACTACTAACTCCTCAACACCCATCTAATACTATGTAAAAATTTTCTAAAACGGGTAAACGCAGAAAATAGGTCGTAGTAACACTCAACCATAACCAAAGACAAGTAAAAATAAGTAGCAACAACAATACAAGAGTCTTCAATTGAAATTAACTTCTTTACAAAGCGAGGTATACATTGCAAGACATGATTTACAATGTAACCAAAGGAACAAAAATATGCAATTCGAATTTAACCCCACAGACAGATAATTGTAACCGCACTAGTCACCAGACCGCTAGCTGAGTCCGCCGAGACCGTCTATTCGCGGCTAACCGCGCAGACTGCTGTTATTGAAATGTTGAAGGAACTTGAATAGAACCCGCTGATTGACCGGACGAACTGCTCTGCTTATCCGCAACTTGGAGGAAGAAATCAAGTCGCAGAGACCGCCACCTGCTGCTATCCGCTGACTGCTATCCGCGAACTGTTCTACACCAAGCTTCAACTAGTTTCCTAGCCGTTTGATGTTAGCCGCGCAACCCACACAAATTGAACTTCCTTAGTCGCATCGGTTAGAAAATCATAACCCCCAAAACCAAGTGCAAACTAGTTCTTGCTGTTCACTATATTTATGACGACCTGAGGACTCCTATTTATAGGTGTGAGGAGGAGTCTCGTTACCACCCATAGCGATAGGATAACCGTATATCAAACCTATCAGCTAACACCACGTATCTGCACAAGTGCGAATACAAAACCTGTCCGCCGCTAAAGAGGCAATCCACACAAGAGCGCGGACACCATCTTGTCCACAAGAACAACAATACTGTCAGGCTTGCGGACATAACTCCAGTCCGTGCAAATCTCCAGCACACGACAACTATGCCGCCAACTTTCCGAACTCGGTGAGCTCAAGAAGCAGTTCGCAACACAGGCGATCTCGACGAGCTAGGCAATAAAGCTGGACTTAGTCCCACAAGACCAAGTATACGACAAGCTTTGAAGTCTCCAAGTAACCACACCACCTGATACCAAGACCGCACCCAATTTGAACAACACCAGTCCGCCACCTTGCGGACTGCTCCATCAGACCGCGCGACCTCCAGGTAAACCATTCCGCACAACTGTGTCGACCTTCACCGCCAACATCCAGACCGTAAGCACAGAAACAAGTCGGACACCGGCGAGCTCCAGAAGAGACCGCCACAATCGAGATTAGCCAACCCTAACCGCCAAGTTAACCATGGATGCTTGTTGAGCCAGACCGTAAGAGATAACCGGTACCTGCCTAGGGCAGTCCGCCAGGTCGCGTCGGACTTTGCGGTCTGTGCAATTTGACCAGTTTAATCGCTCAACTGCACTTTTACTCCCACTTCAACAATTTCAACAGTAGTTACATGTCAATTGCTTATCTTTTGTTCTTGTGATTCCTGTTTGCATGCCGAAGCAGTTGGTTGTATATTTGTATTGATGTATGAACTATAGATGTAAAACCGCAAGGCTAAATCTTGCATTTCTTTTACTAGTTGTGGACATTCTTATCGAGTTGTAAAAGTATGTGTAGTATTGCACATAAAGACCCCAGTCCCGGTCCGGGACCGGTCCTGGGCAGGACCGATCCTTTGGGACACCGGTCCCGGACCGGTCCTGCCCAAACCGGTCCCGGTTTTTTCTTTGAAAAACGGGACCGCCTGGGACCGGAAGGACCGATCCTAACCGGTCCTAACCGGTCCGAGACCGGGACCGGTTAATTAAATTAATTATTTTAATTATTTTTATTATATATTATTATATTTCGTTTTTAATAATTTAATTAAATAACATGTAATAATTTGAAATGCAAAATTGCAAAGTAAATAAAATTTTTTATTAAATTTAAAATAAAACTACAAAATCAAAATACAAATTACAAATTATAATACAAAATCAAAATACAAACATTTTTATTAAATTTGAAATTATAATACAAAATACAAATTCAAAATTTGGAGTTGAGCCTTGAACTCGTATTCAGCTCCGGAGACGCTTTTGATTTTGAACTCGTCTTCAACTTCAACGTCATTATTCTGCGGCGCTCCACAGATTTAAGTTATTAAGCTCGTCTTCAACTTCAGACTCACTGTCTTCAATTGACGAGACGTGTTGTCTCCTCCTCAAAACGTCCAAATGGTACTTGTAGCAAATGCAAATCTCCAAAGATTTTTCGGTCAAACGGCTCCTTCGCTCGTTCAGAATCCTGCCACTCAAAGAAAATGCAAACTCCGAAGCTACCGTACTAGCTTGCATGGTTAGTAAATCACGGGCCATTAAGGCCAAAATAGGATAATTATTAGATTTAATTTTCCACCATTTTAAAATATCAAAATTTTCTATTTCGTACGCGGTCATAAATTCTTGAAACTGTGTTTTGCTATATAAACTTAATTCGTTTAAATTACTCGAAGTTCGTTGTTTTTTCTTCGAAGCTAATTCGAAAAATCTATTTTTTAAAATATCTTTTGTTCGAGTGGCGGTGGATTCCTCGCGCGGTCGCAATCCATATAATTGATCGTAATAATTATATAGGCGAGTAAAATCAGAATTAAATTTTGAAAAACTAACGTTGTGAAAATCACTAGAAGATTCGTTTAACTCAAAATTTTGATTAATTTCCTCTATAAAATTTTCAAGCCCGTCTACACCCATTAAAGGGTTTAAAACCGCAACACAAGAAAACATAGGTGGCATATGCGTATAATATTTTAAAAACTTTGCCTCAATTAATAATATTAACGGACGCCACATTGGGTTAATTTTGTAAGTTTTAAACGTTTCAGTAATTAATAAAAAATTTTCAATAACAAGCGAGCTAGTAGGATAATAAACTCCAGATAAAATAGTTGTTGCCCGATAAAATTTTTTTAATAAATTTACGTAATCTTCGATTATAGCCCAATCTGAAGCATCTAAATCATGTGATTCTTCTACACTTATTATAAAATTCTATCAATAACGATTTTTGTGACAAAATCCGCTTTAACATTTTGTACGTGGAATTCCATCGTACCGACATATCATAAGATGGACCCAAAATTTTTTACCCTGTGCTATAACAAATTTTTTGAAATCTTGTTTTCGTCGTTTTGAACTATAAATAACTCGTAACATAGTACGTATTTTAATAACATAATTTTTCATAAAAGTTAAACTATCTTGCATAATTAAATTAAGAACGTGACATACGCAACGTGTATGAAAAAAAATATCATCTAGCATAGGTTTCAGATCATTAATCAAATATTTAATAGCCATATTATTATTCGAGGCGTTATCAAACGAAATACTTAAAATTTTATCTTTTATTTTAAAATCTCTAATACACTTAATAATCACCTGATAAATAGCTTTACCGATGTGCGGATATTCAAAACATTCAAAACAAATTATACGTTTATTTAATTCCCAACTATCGGGATTGATCCAGTGTCAAGTTATGCAAATATAAGAAAGTCCGTCAACTAAACCGCTAGTCCAAACGTCGCTCGTTAAACTAACTCGAACGTCGAATGTTTAAAAATAATTTTGTAAATATAATTTTGATTGTAGGTAAGCTTGTAAAGCATCATGTCGAGTTGTAGTACGACTTACCTGTTGATATTTTGGTTGGAGTGCTTCGTGTATGTAAGACGTCATTTCGTCGTTGTCGTAGTGGTTGAACGGAAGTCCGTTTTTGATGACATTCTCCATTTGTCGCTCCCGTTGCCGAGCTTGGTCATACGTCCAAATGTGCCCGGTCGTCGAAATTTGAGCTTGGTTGGCCTCCGACGGGGCTTGTTTGGAAAGACACGATTTGTTGTGTCGGGCGAGCGTTGTGTTGCTACTGTTAGCGGCCATAAGGTTCGCGCAAAGTTTGCACTTCGCCTTAATTTCGCCGCCGATCCGCACTTTATCGAAGTTATCCCATACCACCGTTTTATGCCGGTGCTCAACAATCTCATGATCGACGGACGCTGAGGAGGACGCCGGCATGGAGGAGGAAGCCATTTAACACGAATATGAGTGAGAGAGAGAGTGAGAGAGTAAGAGAGGGAAATGAGGGAGAGGGGTGGGGGGGGGGGGGGGGGGGGGGGGTTATAAGATTTAAATAAAAAATATATATTTTTTTTATTAATAAAACTATATATTATAATTATAAAAGAGCCATTAACGACTCTTTTAAGAGAGCCTTAACGGCTCTTTTAAAAGAGCCGTTAGGCTCTTTTAAAAGAGCCGTTAGGCTCTTTTCCGACGTCCCGACCGGTCCCGAAACCGTTCCAGACCGGGACCGGTAAAAGACCGGTCTTTTACTGGTCCCGGTCCAGGACCGGTTTTTACTCTTAAAGGGGGGATTGCCAGGGACCACTGGACCGGTCCGGGACCGGACCGGTCCTAACTGGGACCGGTCTCTGTCCGATCCCGACCGGACCGGTCCGAACCGGACCGGTTGGGACCGGTTTTTATGTGCAGTACTAGGTATGTGCTTATTGTAGTTGCTTTAAACTCTAAGTTGCGACTTTTATTTCTCTGTATACATCTTTATAATATTTTGCTTGTGGATGTTGTATATTGTGTTGGAATATTTTAATATATTCCTATACTTTAATATATTTTTTCGGTTTTGAAAAACTCTTATAATAGAATAAAAAATTTAGTAAACAAGATGACAATAAAATGTGTGTAAACAGAGAGGTGAGAAATAAAGGAAATCATAATATAATAAAGTTTAGAATTGAGTTTGGGTAAAATGTGTGCACCACCCTCTGTCAGGGCTTTCAACCTATGATCACATCTCTAAGGTATAACACCCAGCTAGATCCCGACACTCTGATGTGAGCAGACAACGAAGAAGCACAGAACACCCAAACTCCCACTTGATGAAGCAAATATGAAGAAAATGAAATCACGAACAAATTCGTCCTAAGAGCGAAAGAGAGCAAAAACAACTGTCAGAGAGCGTATATAAAACAATTCAAAAAATCTTCTATATAGGAGTCTCGTAAAACAGTAAGAAATTAAATACATGATTTGTCAGAACTATTATAATTGATAGGTTAGAACTATTATAATCGCGCAAAGAGACGTTTGACTTCTAACATATAAGACTAATGACAAGAAAATGTGTAATGAAAATCAACGGAAATCAGAGGGTAACAAAGGCTGTCAAAGAAGTCAACGCAGGTTGCTTCGAGTTCCAATCGACACACGTCAAGTTCTTCTCGACGCAGGAAAGTTGACAGACTGCTTATCGACGCAAGTGTAGAGTTCTAATCGCCGCACGTCGAATGCTTATCAATGCAGATGAAGCTGTCGCACCGCTAATCGACGCAAGCGTCGAGGTCCTTATCGACGAAAGTCGAGTTCTTATCGATGCAACTGAAGTCTTTTTGACGCATGCCAAGACAATGAGATTTATAAAAGTGTCAAAACTATTTTGCACAAAAAATACAATTCAATAAATTATTCCCCAAATCCGAAATTTGGATCCGGTCCAGTGCGGTGCATGCGCACGTGTGGTTCATGGTTCCTCCTTATGTTTCTTTGAACAAGTATGAAAGTATGAATTCATTTATATACTCACCTATATGAGAGATGATATGCAAGGTGAGACTAAAAAGGTTCATCCTTTCCTTCATGAAAGGTTTCCATAAAAAATTTGGGTTCCCCCCATTTAATTTTGGAGCTTTTCAACATGTATGAAGAACCCAATATAAAACACCGAACAAGACTCCAAAAAATATTATATATTAAATGTTTTAATATATATTTCTAATATATTATGGGGCCCCGATCAGAGTCATATTATACAATATTTATAGGTGGAGTATTACAAAACTCAGGATGAGTGATCTTTTAAGAAGTGTTCTTAGGTCACATATGTGAAATGAAAAAAACTGTGTGGTCTAGCTTGTTATGAGTTGAGTTAAATCAAAATAGACAATACTTCTGAAGAAGAATAAAATAAATGTCTTCTTATCTTACTAGTGGCTAGAAGAGTAGAAAAGAGCAACCATCAACGGCAAGTGATTCAAATGACTCATTGAACGACTTTCTTAGAGTGAATTTCTTCTCTAATGAAGGGACATGACATCTTGAGATCACGAACACTATAGGAGTGTGAAAAGAGTGTTGAAAGGTGGCCGGCTCACACATTTGAGTATCCCGAGTCTCCCCCAGCAGGACTGCAGTCCACCAGCCCCAACCCACTATCCACAACCGCCCGCGGCCTAGCCATTCCGGGCACCCAAGACCCGACTTAATACGTCTATGACGAGTTGTTGAGGTCACCAAGGCGTTGTCATCCGGCCTTAATCCCGTGACCTCCTTTGCAGCGCGGATGAGTGTGAGATGGTGGTTTAAAACCCTCTTACAAAGGAGGTCACGGGATCTAGGCCGAATGACAACACTTTGGTGACCTCAATAATGTTAGAGTGTGCTCGAAGCATCCGCGTGACCGTCAAGTTTGGAACGATCTACTCGTTGCCCCTAGCTTGGGTATTTATAGGCAAACCCTAAATACCCGACTATGGGTTGTTGGATTCCTATCAGATCCTAACCGCAACCCATTAAGCACCCGTCACACCTAATTCAATATACCTCAACAAACAACCCGCTATAGTCGTATTAAGTCGGGTCCTGGGTGCCCGGAATGTGCTAGGCCGCCGGCGGTTGTGGAGAGCGGGTTGGGGCCGGTGGACTGCAGTCCGGCTGGGGGCGGCCCGGGATACTCACATGAGTGGACCGGCCCCTTTCAGCAAGAAGTTCTAAGGTGATAAAAAAGACTAGACAATACCTAGTAAAATATAATCAACAAAACATAGTTGTCCCCCACAACACCTTAATCAAAATAATCGAGCAATTTTTGAGTAACTCAGTGAGAACCCAAACTCATTAGGAAGAAATTGGCACCCTGGCGACCTAAACAAGTTGGCACAGTGCCAACAATATGTCTACACACTACTAAACAAAACAAAGTATATAATGATTGGTAGTTTGACATGAAGTAGAAAATGGAGGAAACAACATATATTTGGATGGTAATTAAGTCAACTCATCCATAAAGTCATGCCCTCCAAGGTCCAATGTTTGGTCAACTGTAAGTAAAGTTCAGGAAATATAATCTCCAAGAGAAATTATGATTCTGTTTGACAAAGTTCAGGATCCTCTTCATTTCGTCATCTATTTCTGACGAAATGGAGGAGATTCATTTCACGGACACGATCTTTTATTTTTTGATCCGACGGGTTCTGTTTTTTCCATCTTTTTATATTTTTTTTATTCAAAAAAAATCTTATCCACTAGATATTTTTTGGACTGATCTTGTCCATTAAATATGAAATGAATCCCCTCCATCTCATTTCCGTTTGGCAAGGCGGCAGCGACGGTCATGAATGCGGTGGTTATGAACCATCTTTCTTGAACGCCCGACCTCTGTTTGGCAAGGCGGCGCCCATCTTTTTTGCTGATGATCTTAACTGTTGCGATTTCAAATATACATTTTATGACGATGATATTTTTGTCCAAACTCATTGGAGCAAAAACAGCGTGCCCAATGAGGCCTAGTTAAAGTCTCATGCAAAACAAGATTGCATAAAACTTAATATAATTGTAATTTTAATTAATTATGATGATTAAGCGTAGATATTTACAAACAAAATAATTATTCAGTGCATTTTACAACAAATAACGGCTAATTTGGTCCTATTAAATACTCTGGCGGCCCTCCCGCGCGGGTGCACCGAACGCCACCGCCGCCCACTATCTCCATCTGTTTATCTTCCTTCCCCTATGAACGGCGAAATACCGTCATTCCCTGTCACCGCCGCCTACCTCCAGTCTGAAGCTCCGGCGGTGTTCGTCACACTTCCCAGCCGTCGCCCGGGTTACAAAAAGGGGCGGATCCAGAGGGGGTCCGAGGGACACCACCCCCATTATTTTTCAAAACGGTTAATGTATTTGGATTCCTCTCGTCGAGACAATGAATTTTGACTACTTGTAAGTCAAAAACGGTGACCAGATGAGAGAAAAACATCTCCAATAAGATGAAAACTTTTTAAATTTTTTTGAATGAAGTTGATGTGCGACCCCTATGTTAAAATTTTTAAAACTCAGTGATGCACTATAATTATTAATTTTCTGAATCCACAGTTGTTCACAAACAAAGCCTAAATGTATTTCCTTATTTCCCTTTGTGTTTTCTATATAAAAAAGTTTTAGCCAAAAAATATATTGTCATAGGGTAGCCAAATTTTTGGGGACACACTGTCTTCTAAATGGGAGGTTTTGATTGGGACATGTGGAAATTTTGCTCGCACGTGCGAGCAAAATTTGCATAGAGAAATATATATTCTCCAACCATAAAAATCTCACTCAACCGAAACATTTTTTCATAGGAGCAAAAATATTCCCTTCAAAAATGGTTGACCAACTCCCAGCCGTTCACAAAATTTTTGTACACAGACTCCGTCTTCAGATTTAGAGTCACGATCGCATGAACCAGGACTTAATTAAGGTCCGATTCATGCGGTCGTGACCGCTTGACCGGAGAAAATAAGTCCCTCCAAAAGAAGCCTTAATGATGCCGAGATAGTTATAAGTGATGCTTTTAAAAAACAGACGTGACATCTATTTTCACGAACATATTTCCTGCTCACACATGATATCATTTTTGCTTGTTGGGATGTCATTTTTGCTTGCTGGGATATTATTTTTTCTCTCTCGGATGCATTTTTGTTCGTGGAGAGGTGAACAGAAATGATATCCCAGTCGAACAGAGGTAATCTTTCATAAATGAAATCCAATGCGTCCGGACAAGCAAAAAATGATCTTCCTGCGATTAGAAATGATATCTCGGGGAGCAGACATGATCTCTCAAAGGTGATATCCCGGCGAACAGAAATGATGTCGGAGTGGGCATCATTTCTATTTTTTAAATTATCTGAGCAAAATTAGATGACACTTCTGTTTTTAAAGGACGCTCTTGCGTGCACACCCACAATCGTATATGCCCGCAGATGTGGCTGAGCATATTATTCAAAACTCGAAAGTCTCTTGAAAATCGTTCGAAAATTGAGTCGAATCGGAATCGGTTAAAATTGATTCGACTCAATTTGAGTCGATTCAATTTGACTCGAATCTGATTTCGAGTCGATTTCGAGCCAGCCCTGAATCGCTCGAAATATGATTCGAATCAACTCGAATAAATTAAAAAAATTATGTATTTATTAATATATTTTTATTTTAAGATTAAAAATAACAAAAATTAAGTCTAAATAAAAAGAATGAAAGCTTTAAATGTTTCATTTGATAAATTTATTGGTTGTCCAATTTAATTTTGAGCAAAATATGAATAAAACGAAAAATTGCTCATTTTTGAGCCGATTTGATTCGATTTCGAGCCAACCCGATTCGATTTCGAGCCGACTCGATTCAATTTCGAGCTGACTCGGAATCGAGTCATTTCGAGTCGAGCCGAGTTCGAGCCGACTCGATTCGATTTCGAGCCGAGTTCGAGTCGAAAATTTCGATTTCGAGCCTAGCCAAAATCGCTCGAACTCGACTCGATATCAGCCCTACCCGCAGGTCAAAATGAAATATCTGCTCGGTTCTTAAGAATCTACCGCGTTCTTAAGAATCTCCAAATCGACCAGCCCCCACCACGTCTTTGCAGCCTACCACTCATTTGTGGAGAAGATCATCGGGGCTGACATCGTGCTCCATTTCGGTACCCACGACCCTCTCGTCAATATTGCCGCCCTCGATCGCCTCGAAGATGGGATTTACTCCCTTCCGGAATTCTGGCCGAAACGACGAGGAGAGATATCGAAAATGTATACATGGGAATTGAAGCGAAAAGGGGATTTTGCTTGGCTGATGTAGAGAGCTTCTCCGGCAAAATACAGAAGCTTTGGGCGCGGCGCCACCACTGCCTTCGTAGAAACGACAGCGTACAAGAAGGGCGAGGGCAGAGGAGGCGGCTTCAATCCTTGAATTTGGCATAACGGAGCCATGGATTTAGGGTAGTCACATTATGCCCTTTTTAAATTTTTTTTTTTATAATAATTTACAGGCATCATTTGTTGAGATTATGACATCTCATCGCCAATCTCGGACCGTCAGGATCGCGCCACGTCAGCGATCCTAGGGAGGTTTATTTGCCCAGTTTGTCCTAATCATGATTAGGAAGTGGTTTAGTGAGGAGGCTGATTTTTTGGGAGGAGTTAGGGGGGGCTGACTCTTGCGGTTATGGTTGTTTCCAGCCATGGCCAGCTGGATATTTCCATGCTGGTTAGGTTCCATTAATAACTCTCCTTTGTTGGTGCTTCTTCCTTCTTAGGAGTAGGTGGTGCCTCTCCTATTTAATGGAGGGGGCTGCTACAACAATCGGTGCAAGAAAAACAGAAGAGAGAATCCAGGATTGGGCCACCAGTGAGAAACAAGAGTGTGAAAGCAGGTCTGTAGGAGTTTTCCGGAGGCAGCGACGCAGGCAAACCTTGTCGGTGCAGGAGGATCAGAGGCGGCGGCAGCGGGTTGCAGCGACGATCTCCAGGCAGTCATCGAAAGGCTTCAGGCGGCGGCGGCTCCAGTACAGACCAGGCGCGGCGGCAACAGCAAGCGTACTGCGATTCAGCGGCGGCGCATCGGTTCACCTCAGGCGGAGGCGGCTCTGTCCAGCTACGGCAAGCAGCACAAGGCGGCGACAGC
The DNA here is from genome assembly GCA_039583875.1 of Platanthera guangdongensis. Lineage (NCBI taxonomy): Eukaryota > Viridiplantae > Streptophyta > Magnoliopsida > Asparagales > Orchidaceae > Platanthera > Platanthera guangdongensis. The sequence goes on along the minus strand of CM077151.1, from coordinate 273,379,066 downwards.
AGGTGCAAGAAACGGCGGATCCAGCGAAGGAAGAAGAACAGTGCACTGTCGCCCGACGACATCACTACCGCCCGGCGGTAGCGATCCTTCAGGATTGTGGGTTCTTTGGGTTTTTTCATTTGTTGTTCGACCGTGTTTTCGGTCTCAGTTTGTATCTTATAACATCATCAGTTGTTTTTAGTGGATCTTTCTGGCACGCTCTTCCCGTGGACGTAGGAGCCCAAACTCCGAACCACGTAATTATTGTGTCGTCTGATTGTGCTTGTTTGGATTTAAATTTCATTTATCATATTATTGCTCAGACTAGCCTCCGTTGCTAGATCTGCGGTGAACTACCGTAGTCGCGGATTCGGTCCCAATTTCACAACAATTGGTATCAGAGCCAGGTTCGACCATTCAGACCCCGTTGAGCAATAATGACAGCGAAATTTGAAGTCCCCAAGTACGATGACAAAATTGACTTTGGTCTGTGGCAGAAACGGGCCAAAGCGGTTCTCGTCCAGCAAGGTCTTCATAAGACTCTCCTCGGAAAGGAGAAGTCCGGGAAGAAGGACGACGAGTGGGATGAGCTAGATCTGAAGGTCATCATCACAATCCAGTTCTGCTTGGCCGATGAGGTTATGTATAATGTAGTCGATGCTGAGACTACAACGAATCTGTGGAAGAAGTTGGAGGAGCTTTATATGTCAAAATCCCTCACGAATAAGCTGTATGTAAAGAAACAACTTTACAGCTTGAGGATGTCGGATAGCACTCCGCTTCTTGACCACATGAATGCGTTTAATAAACTGATTTCTCAATTGCGTAGTATGGACATTAAGGTCGAGGAGGAAGACCAGACTCTTCTCCTGTTGTCTTCATTGCCGAAGTCCTTCGATCATCTGGTCATCACAATTTTGTATGGTAAGGACACCCTAAAGATGGAAGAAGTGATGACAACGCTGCTCTCGAACGAAATGAGAAGCAAGTCGAGCCCTAGAGCCGACGATGGCTTATTCGTTAAGAGCAAAGACCCCACCCGAGGTAGATCGTGAGGAAAAGGGAAGGAGGAAGACCGACCTAAGTTTAAGTCCGGGGGCAGGAATACGAAGTGCCACTACTGCAAGGAGGAGGGGCACTGGAAGTATGACTGCCCAAAGAGGAAGTTTAGAGAACAGACGCATGAGCCACATCAGGCTGCGGTGGCATCCGAGGATGAGAACGACGCCGATGTTCTACATGTTTCACCCAGCGGTGTGGTCACATGCTCCTGAATCCTGGATATAGGATGCACGTACCATATGTGCCCGAACAAAGATTAGTTCTCCAGTTTTAGGCAGTATGAATGTGGTCGTGTTTTTATGGGGAATGAATCAGAGTGCGAGATTTTGGGAGTTGGTAGCATCAGGATTAGGATGTTCGACAGAGTGGTCAGGACACTCACCAACGCTCGGTATGTGCCCAGTTTGAGAAAGAGCTTGATTTCTCTAGGCACTCTGGAGGCCGCAGGGTATTCTTATACCGGAAACGGCGGATGTTTGAAGGTCAGAAGAGGCGCGCAGGTAGTCATGGTAGGAGAGCGTTTCGGTATTCTCTACAGACTGATCGACACCACGATTGCGAGTGGAAGGGCGAGGAGAGAGGTCAGACTGCCTCTCAGGCTACAGGACACGATAGCATATGTCTTTCAGGCTAGTTCCTCAGATCCTGATTCCTATGAAAAAGCTTTATAAAGCAGAGACCGCTCTCAGAGGAAAGCTAGGAAGGACCAGTGGAGAAACGAGATAAGATTCGTGGCGAAGGAGTTCGCACAGAGAAAGGGCCTTGGCGAAGATAAAATATTTGCAGCCGTGGAGAAGAACGGCAGAGTGTCGTCTCTGAAGTGCCCAGCCACCGCAAGGGGAGCCATCTGGCTCAGGAGTCCTACCAAGGAACTCAGGTTTACTAAGGAGAAGGTGGAGCTGCACAGTGTTAGTTGTCTTGCAATAGACATGGTCTATCGTACAAGGATAAAACACATCAGAGTGCGCCACCAGGAGTAGAGGGAGTTCGCTGGAGTTGGAGGCATGGAGTTGCGGAAGATCTCTGCAGAGGATATCGATACGAACATGCAGACGAAATCCGTGACAGGAGTCAAGTTCAAGAACGGTTTTGACTTGACTCATTCTGATGCATGTTGATCGAGGAGGACCGGAGGACCCCAGGGAGAGGGGGCTTGTAGTCGCCAGTAGGGGAGATCCAGGTTGGAGGTACAAATACGTTTGTTAGGCTTCGAGGTGGAGCTCGTTTGAGGCGTGAGGCGTCAAGGTGGAGTTTGTTGAGATTATGACACCTCATCGCCAATCTCGGACCGTCAGGATCGCGTCACGTCATCGATCCTATGGAGGTTTATTTGCCTAGTTTGTCCTAATCCTGATTAGGAAGTGGTTTAGTGAGGGGACTGATTTTTTGGGAGGAGTTAGGGGGCTGACTCTTGCGGTTATGGCTGTTTCCAACCATGGCCAGCTGGATATTTCCATGTTGGTTAGGTGCCATTAATAGCTCTCCTTTGTTGGTGCTTCTTCCTTCTTAGGAGTAGACGGTGCTTCTCCTATTTAATGGAGGGGGCTGCTACAGCAACCGGTGTAAGAAAAATAGAAGAGAGAATCCATGCTTGCGCCACCAGTGAGAAACAAGAGTGTGAAAGCAGGTCTGTAGGAGTTTTCCGGCGGCAGCGGCGCAGGCAAACCTTGACGGTGTAGGAGGATTAGAGGCGGCGACAGCAGGTTGCAGCGACGATCTCCAAGCAGTCATCGAAAGGCTTCAGGTGGCGGCAGCGACGACGACTTCAGTACAGAACAGGCGCGGCGGCGGCGGCAGACGTGCTGCGATTCAGCGGCGGCGCTTCGGTTCACCTCAGGCGGAGTCGGCTCTGTCCACCGGCGGCAGGCAGCTCCAGGCGGCGACAGCAGGTGCAGGAAACGACAGATCCAACGGAGGAAGAAGAACAGTGCACTGTCGACAGGCGACATCACTACCGCCTGGCGGTAGCGGTCCTTCAGGATTTTAGGTTCTTTGGTTTTTTCCTTTGTTGTTCGACCGTGTTTTCGGTCTCAGTTTGTATCTTGTAGCCTCATTAGTTTTTTTTAGGCGATTGATATCCGCACTACAATTTTGGATATCCGCACTACGATTACTTATAATTTTTCGCGCCTTTTGAAAATACTCCTTGTACATGCATTTTTAGGAAAAGTATTCAACACGAAAGTTGTAGATCTCGACGAGATCTACAACTTTCGTGTTGAACAATTTTCCTAAAAATGCATGTACAAGACGTACATTAGGAAATACGCTCAGATTTCGCGTCTTTTAGAAATACGCCTTATACATGCATTTTTAGGAAAATTGTTCAACACGAAAGTTGTAGATCTCGTCGAGATCTACAACTTTCGTGTTGAACACTTTTCCTAAAAATGCATGTACAAGGAGTATTTTCAAAAGGCGCGAAAAATTATAAGTAATCGTAGTGCGGATATCCAAAAATGTATTGCGGATATCAATCGCCTTTTTTTAGTTGATCTTCCTGGCGCGCTCTCCCCGTGGACGTAGGAGGCCAAACTCCGAACCACGTAATTATTTTGTCGTCTGTTTGTGCTTGCTTGGATTTAAATTTCGTTTATCATATTATGGCTCAGACTAGCCTCCGTTGTTAGATCCGCGACGAACTACCGTAGTCACGGATTCGGTCCCAATTTCACAACAATCATTATCACAACAATTCCATCTCCAAATCTAAAGACTGATCTGTAGACAAAAATTTTTCTGCCCGCTCATTCAATTTGGCAAAAAAAAAATATTTTTCAGATTTGACTTTGCTGGAATTTATTTGACATTTTTTTCTACTGATAAAGTGTGAATTATTTTCATTTCCAAAAGTAGAAGTTTGACCATATTTACCTCCAATTTCCCACAGCTCTTTAAAAAGTCACTTTTGTTGGGTCAGCACTATCTTTGGATACTGTGGGGGTACGTGTCGCCTGTCGATTGGGTTATCACTCTTCATCGATTACTGCCGTCCGTGAGACCACGGCTTGGTTTGGAGAGACTTTATTTTCACCGGTCAAGCGGTTACGACCGTATGAACTGGATCTTAATTGACCGATGATCTTAAATTAAAATCCGGTTCATGCGATCGTAACCGCTTGACCGATAAAAATAAGTTCGCTCAAACGGAGCCCACGTTCTCAATCTGCGAGGTAGGGTCCAAATCCAATTTACTCCTCATTATCAAATTGTCAAAGTAGACCAAAAAAGTCAACCAAATTTACACCCGAGAAATAGGGTTTAGGATTTGATTGTAAATCAATAGGGAGTGGGAGAGTATTCTCTCTGTTGGAGGGGAGGAAAATTTCATTTTTTTCTTTAAATAAGCAGAATATTAATAATAAAAATTAACAAACAAATATAGAAAAAAAGAAGATTATAATCATTTTGTACATTATATAAATATATTTTTAAAAAATTTATATATATGAAATAATAAATATAAAAAAATGATTATTTTACCTCCATGAATAATAACCCAAACTTTTTCACCTTCATGAATAATATATATAAGGCTGCAAAATAATTTTAATTAATTTATATTAGTGAATAATATTTTTCAAAAAATCCATTATGTGCAGAGACGCTCACACCGACCCTTGACGGACTTGATTGATTAAGGCCCAATAAGCCGTACTTTTTAAGGACATCACGGTGACCGTACTTTTTAAGGAACATCACGGCGACCGCTAATCTCTGCCTCCTTTCTTTGGATTGCACAAAAGCTTGTGGTTTTAGAGTAGTAGGGAAGTTGATAACCTCCTTGGCGATTGGAGCTAGGCCCTGCTTCCTTGCCTTCCTCGATCATATCTTCAAAATAAAGGTTCATCGACGAATCTTTCAAGAGATACTTTACAATGCTTACACAATAAAATTCAAGATCCGATAGCGATAAACTTCGACTCCGTCTGGTCAATTAAGGTCCGATTCATGCGATCGTAACCGCTTGACCGATGCAAATAAGTCCCTCCAAACAGAGCCTTCATCTTACATTGAGTATATTTATATCAATGTAGCAATCATTGAGCAATCATTTCCACCTTCAGTGCTAAATGACTAGAGATAAGATGAACAATTATTGAAACTTTTGACTCAATTTGACAACTCTAAATTTTTTCTTTCAAAAAGTCATGTAACTAGATTGATGGAAAGACCAAATTTAGTAAAAATGCAAACTTGTTCACCTCATGATCCAATAAAAGTAATCTGAACAATTCTATTGCTTGCAAGTAGATGGAATCAAAATTATTCATTGAATTTCAAAGAGCACCCCTTATCAGAAATATATAAAAAAGGGCCATTTGCCTGCCTTTTTGAATTGATTTTAGGGCTATTTATCAAGATCTTTCCTCAAAGTTTGCGTAATTACAGCTTGCACCTCTCTAACTTTCAAAATTATAATTACCTCTCCCTCAATGTTTATATTTCATAACATCTATGTACAAAAAGACCCTCTGAAGATTTGCTTCAAGGGGCTACATTTGTGTATAGATGTTATGAAATGTAAACATTGAGGAGAAGGTTTTTTGTAATTTTGAAAGTTAGAGGGGTGCAAGCTGTAATTATGCAAACTTCAAGGGGAGGTCCTGGTAAATAACACTAGATTTTATGATCAACTACAAACTAGTGTGCGTTCTTGTGGAATTTAGGCGCGTTAGTCATTTGAAAAGTTATCATCCCGACTTTTTTTAGATTCAAGCTTCCAAAAATTCTACTTTCAACTAATTCCACAATCCATTGTTCCTTTAATGCATATTCACCCACATATGATCCTTGACTTAACACTATGCCTATTCATAGCAACAGATTTATCTTTTAACTCGCGTCCACGATTATCACGATCGCGTTCATATTATATATTATCCCGCCCAACACAGAATCATCCAAAATGTTCGTATAAATCTTTTTTCTTGCGCCGCTTGGCCTCTCATGGCAAACAATATATACTTTATTTTTCTTCTTCTTTTGATAATGTTGTCCGATATGCCTCTAGTGTTGCATAATCAAATTCCACATCTTTTACTTGTCAAAAAGTTCTAATTTTGATCACTTTTGATTCGTTGTAACAAAAGTCAACGGTTGACTTTCAACCTAACACTAATCTTCATCTTTCTCATCCAAGAAAGAGATGGATAATGACGCATTGACTATAGATTTAGAGTAGAAGAAACAATTGTAACGTAAATACTAGATATAGGCTTTGTTTGACTCGTCGTTTTGCTCCGATGAGTTTGGAGAAAGCACCACTTATGTTTAGCATGACAACGGAAAAAAAAACTAATTTGGAGCATAAAAGTGAATGAAATTCTTTCGGTAAAGTTGAGCATTCACGAACGGCGGCTCATGACCATCATGTTCATGACAGCAAAGGTGGGTGAGCAATGTTATGTGCAAGCCGCTTTTGACTTTATGCAGACCGCATGCCAAAGAATTATTCCTGCAAGCCAAATTTCATATATGCAGAACAAATTCAAAAATCAAACTCATATCTTCTATAATTAACCAAGCCATATGGAGCATTCTTAACATAGAATTAAGCACATCAATAGCTCATAATTTCACAATAAAAGCACCAAAGGCAAGTTTCAAAAACACAATCTACTCAGTCCGAAGGAATTTCTTCTATTCAATCTACGAATTAGTTTTCAATAGATCACCAGAATAACCTTACTGGATCGATCAGTGACGAACTTATCTTAACCTAGACAATGATATGGAAATTGTCTGGATAAAAACTTTGAGTTGGGCTCGGTATCACTTTCTGTAACAACTCAAATCAAAACCTCTGGAGATGGTTTGGATAAAAAAATTGGATTGAAAATCTGAAGATTTTTATAATAACATAGAGTTTCCGAGTAGGATTTAACGGCAAAGGGAAGGTGAAAGAATCCAGACGCAGTTCGGTTTCGGCGAGAAAGCGGAGGAAGCAGAGAAGAGAACCCCGGAGAGAGCCATGACGGACGGAGGCGAAGATCAATCACGGAGTTCCAAGTGAATAGCAGTGGCGGGGACGTCGGAGGCGGGAGTACATGCTGATGCGGTCAGTGGCTAGAAGAACGTCGGAAGAGCGGCCAGAGATGAGGAGAGAGTGGAGGATTCATGTGAAATGGAGAGAGATTGACGGCCTGCATATATCTTAAGAAATAAAATAAAATTTAATAGTGCAGCTAAAATTGGCCTGCATATAACTTCATTTTTTTTTAATAATAATATTCTAAACAAACACCAGCTGAAAGAGGTTCTGAGTGCGTGAGGAGGAAGAAAGAACATGTGCGGAATATAAACAAGATATGATCAAATCGAATCACGGAGCATCAAAACGTCAAATTCCACCGTTACGCGTTAAATTAAAAACTTTCTATGGATAACAACGTAACACTGACATGAATTAATACACTCTTATTCGCTCTCATCTCTCTTCTAAAGTTTTTTTTCATGTCCGTTTTAATGTCTAAATTAATGTCTGATTCATGCGGTCGTAACTATTTCACCGATGAAAATAAGTTTTTCCAAACGGAACCTTATTCGTGCAGCAGTTGCGATTAGAAACGTAGCGGTCGGCGGTGGTGATCAGAGATATATGTACACAATTGTGATTGAAAACTATAGTCATGAACGCAATTATATATATGCTGTACAAAACTGTGGTAGTGATTCCATACAAAATTTCATACAAATATTTTGCATAAAAACTCTTAATTCCAATCAGAAAAACAAGAACTCAGATCATAACAAGCAATGAGCTGATGTTCAATCTGAGAAGAGAACTTTTCTCAGATTAGAGTTTGACGAGAAAATTCCAAGTTATTTGGGAAGGAGTGTGCCTGAGGGGGAGTAGCGAGACTTCGGCCTACAGTCTAGGATACAACGGAATCGTCGATCTGCAGGAGGAGCGTCATCGTCGACCTTCAAAAGGAGAAGTTGTGTTGATATTCAGGGTGTGCGAGGAGATGCATACTGAATACGATGTTTTTTTGGGCGGTTTTTAATGAGTTACGTTTTTATTCCGCCCATGCAAAACGACGGAAAGTATGCGGTGGTATTTTTAAATACGCGCCACGGCAATAAATCCTTAGCTCCAAGCAGACCCTTTACCTTGGCACTTTTTGGGGGGGCTTTATTTTTTGGGCGCTGATATTTGCAGGCCTAATAAGGATATTTGCAGGCCTATTTTTTTACAAATTCACGTAATTTATAACATAAATAAAAGATCCTAATTGCAGCCCCATCTTACGATTTCTCCTCTGCAAAGCTCGGACCGGTCCAACCGGTCGGGCCGCTGGTCGGACCACCGCCCGGTCGGGTCAAGGCTAGTGACCTGATAGAATAAAGGACCGCCCAAGAACAGGAAAATCGGATGGGCGGGCCGGTGAGCCGAAAACCGGGCATGGGTTTACTAAACCGGGCACGGGTTTACTAAACCGGGCGGGCCAAAGAGAATAATTTAATATAGAAAAAATATTAGGGGTGTGAGGATTCGAACCCCCTACCATCTACAAAGCTACCACAGTGTTGAACCATCAAGTCAATTGGCTTTTCTATTTTATTATTAAACTATATTATATACATATACATATTAGCATATAAATATAAAATAAATTAATATTTCACTCTTATATGCATTAAAAATTGGTTAAATCCTATCATTTTTATTTTTTTTCACTTGTATTTTTTGCATATAAACTAAAAATTATGTCAATATATAAATGAATATGCCGATGTATCGTATAATATAGATGAGTGACTTCCAACTGGTGGCATCATGCATAAGAGAGAGAACTCAAAATAGTTGCGGCCTTGCAGGGGGCAAAAGTATTATTTATCAATCTAGTATCATTAAAACCAATTCAAGATTTTCAATGAGAATTGAAAACAATTCGAAATATCATTTTTAATTTTCAAAAATTGTTTGAAAGATAAAATTTAGATTTTGTTTGAATGATATATTCATATTTTTGCTTTATTTCATATTAATAATTAGTATGAAGAAAAAAGTTAAAGAAAATCAATTTTAATTTTTTAAAAAAGGGCTGCAAATATCCATTGGGCCTGCAAATATCGATTTGGGGGTTGCAAATATCCAAGGGCTGCAAATATCGATTATAGGTCTGCAAATATCAGCGCCCTATTTTTTTTTTTTGAAAACTAGCTACTTGTGAACTTAAAAGTGAATGAAGTACCATAGGGAGGTGAAAGACAGTTTGTCTCCATAGCATTCACAATCACCGCCGTGCCAAATGGAGCCTTATGCTTCATTTGGTTTGGCGGTGACGGATCGATCCGGCGGGTAGAAACGGAGTGTTCGAATCGGAGGGGGGAGGTGGCTTTTCAAAACGGAGCTTTTTGGTGCGTTTCTCAAAGAGGACGGGTGGAAACGGAGCAAACTCCGCCGGAGGTTCATTTGTTTACCCGCCTTCTGGCGGCGTTTGCCCCAAACAGAGCGGCAAAACGCCGAACCAAATAGAGCTTTAGTCCCACATTATTAGAGTCTGTTTGGGCAGGCTGGGGCGCGGCTGCTCGACCTGAGGACAATAATTGAGGATTGATTGTTATTATTTTGTGGACCCTGACTGCGTATGGGAGTACTGGGCACTCGCCACGATTTCGCCGGTCGAGCGGTTTCCAGGAGATCAACAGATCAAGCAACTGTGCCAATCTCCACGATCTCAAAACCAGACCGCAGGCACAAAAGACAGCCGGACTCGGTGAGCTCCAGATGAGTCCGCAAGAACAAACATGCCGGACTCGGCGAACTCCAGAAGAGTCTGTCACAATCGCGGTTAGACAACCCTAACCGCCCGATTACTTCACCAATGTTGCTTGCTCATCCAGAGCACAGGAGGAAAGATGAGGACAATTTGGCTATCCGCCGACTTCAATCCACCAGGCCACGACATTCTTTGTGAACTGTGCGGTCTGCCACCTCAGGCCGCCCACCTCCACTATCACTTCAACAATTTCAACACTCTCTATTGAAGTGGGAAGTGGAGATCAACCCGAACAACCCCCGTAACTGAATAAACGGTTCCTTCGGCAATGACTTTGTAAAGATTTCCGCCAAATTATCCCGACTCTGCACGTAATCAACCATCAAAGATCCTTCCAGCACCTTCTTCTGAATGAAGTGATGCTCGATCTCGATGTGCTTCGTTCGCGCATGACAAACTGAATTGCTGACCAGTTTAATAACACTCCCATTGTCATGACATAGTAGAGTAGGACTCCGTACCTCCTCATGGATGACATCTACTAATCTCCTAAGCCTGATGACTTCCCGATCGAGCTGCCGAGGCCGAAACCTTGTATTTCGCGGCTCCGCCATATACAGACTAACCCGTCCCACAACATAAGCAATATCTGACATAGTGATTGTCAGATATATGAAACTCCCCACGAGAGCCCGAAATAGCAAATGGTCTGCAACAACTCTTCCCACATCCCGCCGAAGTTTTAGACCAACCTTCAGTGGTGTAGAGCTGCTCTTCCCCTCCCGCATGCCAAAACGCTTAACGATCCGCTCCGTATAGCCTTTTTGGGAAACGAGCACACCGCTCTTCTTCCTCTCCACCTCGAGTCTAAAAAATGGTGGAACTCACTCAGATCCTTCATCTCGAACCGAATATCCAACTCAGTCCTAAGCCTAGCTACTTCCTCTTCTAAGTTCCTCGTTATGATCATATCGTCAACATACAACAACACTAAGATTTAAGCTCCCCCTCTTCTTAATGAAAAGACTTGAATCTGAGTCTGAAGCAAAGTATCCGCAGAATTGGAGGTATTCTGCGATCTTCCCATACCACGCCCGAGACGCCTGCTTCAGACCATAGAGGACCTTCTTCAGCTTGCAGACGTGTCCTGGACGATCTTCAGAAACATAACCAGCTGGCTGCACCATTAAGATATCCTTGTCAATCTCGTCGTAAAGGAAAGCATTCTTTACGTCGAGTTGTCAAATCCTCCATCCTTGGCAAGCCGACAAAGAAATCACCACTCGAACTGAAGTCATCTTAGCCATCAAACTGAACGTCTCTTCATAGTCCTCATACTACTATGAGAACCCTTGAGCTATAAGGCGAGCCTTGTACCGCTCGATGCTGCCGTCATCCTTCTTCTTCAGCTTATAAACCCACTTGCATGTAACATGAGTTATGTCATCGATCTTGGGCACAAGATCACAAGTCTCATTATTTTTGAGGGCAGTCATCTCCTCACTCATGGTATATTCCCACTCCTTTATGTCAGTGGCGTTCTCAAAGCTCGATGACCACCGTTCATCCAAGGGACGTGTAACGCCCCAAAAATGGTATTTGAGCTGGTCGCGTCCAAATAGGATTTTTGACTCCTGCATACAGGTACACGGCCAGGGACACGGGCGTGTCCATGGCCGTGTCATGCTGGGTGTGTTGGCCGGCTGTGTCCCGAGAAGGACACGGCAGGAAACACGGGTTGTGAACACTTTCAACACGGCCTGGGACACGGGCGTGTCGCAGGGCGTATGCTGCTCGGGTGCGGAGTCGTCGCGAGATCGACGAAATGCGTTCGACGTAAAGTGTTCGGGAGGAACACGCCAGACGACACGGGCGTGTCGGGAGGGCGTGTCCCCCTGCATTCGACGATCGACGAACGACGCTCGATAATTATCGAGTGACCCTCTGCGTTCGACGATCGACGATTGTCGAGTGACACGGGCGTGTTCATACCCGTGTCCCTACCCGTGTTCAGTTGGCTCGTGTCCGTTGCCGTGGTGGTTATATGTGACACGCCCCCTGGTCACGGGCGTGTAGCGGACCCGACACGGGCGTGTCAGGTAAGACACGGGCGTGTCTTTACCCGTGTGTCTTTTTTTCATTCGACGATCGTACCTCGATTAAGGCACACGTCCTGGAACACGGCCGTATGCGAGACCGTGTTCGGCCCAGGTCTGGGGAATTTTGTGCAGATCTGAGCCGTTCATTTTCTTTAGTTGAGATCCAATGGCCCGGGTGGTTTCCTGCTCTGTTAAGGTCGGGAATGGGGGAGTTAACTCTTCATTTTCTCCAAGCCATTCTCTTTCGAAGAAGTTAGAAAGAGGAGGAAGAAGGAGGAGGATTCCGGCCGTCGGCGGAGCATCGGAGCACCGTTTTGAGATCTGAGAGCAGATCCGTGGGGAAAGGTTGTTGCGAAGACTTCTATCAGTGTAGTTTTTTCATGGCGCAAAAGCGGACTACATGGGTAACGATTCTCTACTTGAGCATGTGAATCTCTCTTCCTTTTTGCATAGGTAAACCCGCTCCCGCGAGTGTGCGGTGAGTGCATGGTGTTCCTTGGGATTGATGTGAATAGTCCCCCTTGTGTTGCATATAGAGTCCAGAATCGAAGTACGGACATAGACATTGTGTGTGAAGCCTACCCGGAAGTGTATTGTCTGGATTGGTGATGTTGCATTTGATATGTTTTGCCGGAGAAGACTCCGTGCTTTAGGTTTTTCGGGTTTCTACGCGGTAGATTGCAACAGGGATCCTTGGGGATTAACTCCAAGACGCACCCATAAAACTGAGCGGAAACATGTTCTGCTAACTTGGCGGTCAGGGAGTCGGCCTTGAACATAACTGGGTTATGTGATTGTTTGGAAAAGTTTTGGGATCCGAGAGAAGTTTGGCTCGTGCGTACGTCTTAAAGTGACTATGTGGTGTGAGCAACAGGCAAGTGGAATTGGACCTAGGCTATGTAGTTCGGTGCGAGAGACCCGAAAAGGGGACTGGCCGTTGACATAGTCGGGAGCCTTAGATAATGATCAGAAAGGCTAAATGCTCACGTGGTTGCCATCTTTGGGATGGTGGTGAAGACGCTGATGTGTCAGAATTCACCGTTAATGTGCCCAGAGTGCACGAGGTGTTTGGCCGTGCGAGCCTACACCTGTGGCATAGTATAATTGCGCTGTATTGCTTTACTGGGCTAATGTTATGCAGGGAAAGAGCACCGCCGTCCCGAGTAAGGGGCGGGGTCGTTATAATTTGGTCGGTTTTTGGCTGACCGTTGCTTTGTTCGCCACCGTGCGGTGGAATGTACTTGCAGGTGCTGCGGAGCCGAGTACCCAAATAGCGGGCTGGAGCCCATGTTGCTGGCTGGCCTAGAAGGCCAAAGCGAATAGTTGTACTTTACTTTTGTCTTGTGTGGCCGGCCTGCGAGCCGATGTATGGAAAATATTATTTAATTAAGTGAACCTCTGTAGGCCATAAGGCCAAGTTTTCTTTCAGTGTATTTTTATTTCATTCCAGTGGTAGTGATTGTGGACATTCATGTTATTTGTATACAAGTTTGAGTTCTTTGTACTTTTAAAAGCTTCCCTAGAATGCTTGTGTAGGACGAGTAGTCTTAATTGGAATGTTTGCATATTCTTATGAACCCTTCCGACTATCTGTGGTCATTGGCGTCGGGTTTCAGCTGGACCTTCTGTTATATGCCATGCGACGGATGAGGGTGTTACAGGACGTACGAAGAAACATAAGACGAAACTCAGCATGTTCCGTTCTTATTTCGAGTTGGTGGCATAATAGGTCCTCTTGGACCTCCGTAGAGCTTGACCCTGATCTACACACTCCCGCTTCTTCTTTTATGCTAGTTCTAATCCCGATCATATAAGGAGCAACACTCCCCCCTGCTTCCAAATTCAGAAGCTTTCGCCCCAGAGCTAGACAAAGCCAGAGCACACGGGTGACATATGCAAACCTCCACTAGAAGATTTCGAGTGGCTTTCTCTTGACATCCGTTTGACCTGCTTTCCTGTAGCTCCACAGATGCGCTACCCTGGTACAATGTAAGTTTGTCGAAGACAACGTCCCTTAAGACAACGAACTTCTTCCTTGCAAGATCCATGCACTTCCATCCCTTCTTCCGCTCATCATAACCGACAAAGACTAGTTTTTGTGCTTTTACAGCTAGCTTCGTCCTAAGAGCATCTGGAACGTGCACGCAGTAGGTCGATCCGAACACTCAAAGATGTTAAACACTGGGCTTCTCCTTGAACATCAACTCATGAGGAGACTTCATGTTGTTCAGACTGAGAGACATCTTGTTGATGACATACCCTGCACAAGCCATTTCTTTTTCCAAAAACGCCCTAGGAATATTCTTTGGCATGAAGCCAACACTTGCAGGTCTCCGTAAAATGACAGATCTTCTGATCTACAACTTCGTTCTATGTGGAGTATGCGCACAAGTAAGCTCCATCTGGATGCCGAATCTCTGCAGAAGTTAGAGAATCATGTGAAGTAACTCCGCCATTATCAGTTCTTATACTTCTTGATCTTAAACCGAGCTGAACCTCACAACGACTAACATGCGCTTCTAATGATCACCTTCATTTAACATGCCTAGTTACTAGACTCTCAGAACGCCTAACATGCGCCTTTAATGATATCCTTTGTACATGTTCAAAACCTGTTAGATTGTGACACCTATTCGCGCCCGGATCGTTAGGTTGTGCCATGTCACCAATCCGAGGGAATCCCATTTTCCTAATCCAGGCCAAATCCTTTTTAGGAAGTTCATCAAGGGAGATTATTCTCCAGGCTGCTTTCCCCCTTTGTGCTCGCCAAACATGGAATGACCGGCTCTCTCTTGTGCTATAAAATGGAGGGGAGGCTGTGATTCATATCATCCCAACACCTACAGCGATCCGAAGAGGCGTTCTTAGCCAACCACTGTTCTCATCCCAGCGACATCAGGCGGCGACGGCGGCAGCAGGTGCGCAAGGGGGGCGACTCCAGGCGGACGACTTCAGTCGGAGCTATCAGAGCGGCATCCGGTCGAATCCAGTCGGATCGACATCAGGCCGGTCTCCCACGGTGGTTCCGGGCAGCGGTGGTGATCCCAGGCGGCGAGGCGACATCAGGCGGCCGAATCCAGGCGAGGTCGGCTTCAGGCGTGCAGTCCAGGAGGCGATTCCGCAAGGAGGTGAACAGTACCACTATCGCCCGACGACATCACTATCGCTCGGTGATAGTCCGGTTTCACCTTTTTGGTTTTCTCTTCATTGCTCGACCTTACGTCTCTATTGTAATCTGTACTCCATACTTATAGTGGATCTTCTCCGGCGCGCTCTCCCAGTGGATGTAGGAGCTTCTCTCCGAACCACGTAAATTTTCTGTGTCGTCTGTGTGCTTGGATATCTCGTTCTGTGGTTTTTTATTTTGCGTGATTGTTTTGCTCGATTTAATTCCGTTGCGCTACCGTGGTACTCGGTCCGATTGCATAACATTGGTATCAGAGGGAGGTTCCGCAGGGGTGATCGTCTGGGCGTTCTGGTTCTAGAATCTGGGTCACGGTAGGTGACGACAAGGTCCACTCCCTACCTTATCAAGATCTGATCCGAGAACATTTTTCTGATCACTCAGTAGCACTGCGAGCAAAACAATGGCGGCAAAATTCGAGATTCCAAGTACGACGGCAAGATCGATTTCGGCTTATGGCAGAAGCGGATCAAGGCGGTTCTCGTTCAGTAAGGACTCCACAAGGTGATACTCGGCAAGGAGAAGTCGGCGTGAAGAAATACGAGGAATGGAGGAACTGGATCTGAAGGCCATCAGCACAATCCAGTTTAGTCTCGCCGACGAGGTCATGTACAACATGTCGACGACTGAACACCACCGTAGACCTATGGAAGAAGTGGAGGAGCTGTATATGTGAAATCTCTCACAAACAAGCTTTTGTGAAGAGACAGTTATACAGCTTAAGAATGTCCGAGAGCAACAAGCTGCTAGAACACATGAATGCGTTCAACAAGTTGATCTCCCAGCTACGGGCATGGACGTAAAAGTCGAAGAGGAAGACCAGGCGCTTCTACTACTGTCTTCTCTACCGAAGTCCTACGACCATCTGGTCACCACGATCCTCTACGGAAAGGATACGCTCAAAATGGAGAGGTGATGACGACGCTGCTATCGAACGAAACGCGGAGCAAACCCGCCCCAGCACCAGCGAAGGTTTGTTCGTGAAGAACAAAGAAACCGGTCAGAGGGAGATCGAGCGACAGAGGGAAGAAATTCAATCGGGCTAGGTCTAAGTCTCGGGACAAGAAGAACCAGTGCCACTACTGCAAGGAAGAAGGGCACTGGAAAAACAACTGTCCGAAGAAAAAGGCGAAAGAAAGGAATCAGGAACAGGCGGCTGTGGCTTCTGACCCCGCGAGCGATGCTGACGTACTCCATGTACACTCCCCCCTGGATACCACCGACACGTGGATCATGGATACGAGATGCTCGTATCACATGTGCCCGAACATAGAATGGTTCACTAGCTTCAGGCAATGTGACGACGGTCCGCGTTCTGATGAGAAACAACTCGAAGTGCCAAGACGCTCGGGATCGGCAAGTATCAGAATTAAGATGTCGACGAAACAATCAGGACCCTTACTGATGTAAAGATACATGCCTGATCTGAGGAAGAGTCTAATTTCCCTAGGAACTCTAGAGGCGGCTGGGTGCTCATACACCGGCGAGGGAGGATATCTGAAGGTCAAGAAAGGCGCTCTGGTGGTCATGAAAGGAGAGCGCTCCGGTACTCTCTACAAGATGATCAACACTACCATCGCATTCGACGATCGACGATCGACGCTCGATAATTATCGAGTGACCCTCTGCGTTCGACGATCGACGATTGTCGAGTGACACGGGCGTGTTCCTTTCCCGTGTCCCCCCGTGTTCAGTTGGCTCGTGTCCGTTGCCGTGGTGGTTATATGTGACACGCCCCCTGGTCACGGGCGTGTAGCGGACCCGACACGGGCGTGTCAGTAAGACACAGGCATGTCTTTACCCGTGTGTCTTTTCCTATCATTCGACGATCGTACCTCGATTAAGGCACACGTCCTGGAACACGGCCGTATGCGAGACCGTGTTCGGCCCAGGTCTGGGGAATTTTGTGCAGATCTGAGCCTTCATTTTCTTTAGTTGAGATCCAATTGCCCGGGTGGTTTCCTGCTCTGTTAAGTCGGGAATGGGGGAGTTAACTCTTCATTTTCTCCAAGCCATTCTCTTTCGAAGAAGTTAGAAAGAGGAGGAAGAAGGAGGAGGATTCAGGCCGTCGGCGGAGCATCGGAGCACCGTTTTGAGATCTGAGAGCAGATCCGTGGGGAAGGTTGTTGCGAAGACTTATCTATCAGTGTAGTTTTTTCATGGCGCAAAAGCGGACTACAGGGTAACGATTCTCTACTTGCGCATGTGAATCTCTCTTCCTTTTTGCATAGGTAAACCCGCTCCCGCGAGTGTGCGGTGAGTGCATGGTGTTCCTTGGGATTGATGTGAATAGTCCCCCTTGTGTTGCATATAGAGTCCGGAATCGAAGTACGGACATAGACATTGTGTGTGAAGCCTACCCGGGAAGTGTAATGTCTGGATTGGTGATGTTGCATTTGATATGTTTTGCCGGAGAAGACTCCGTGCTTTATTTTTTTCGGTTTCTACGCGGGTAGATTGCAACAGGGATCCTTGGGGAATAACTCCAAGACGCACCCATAAAACTGAGCGGAAACATGTTCTGCTAACTTGGCGGTCAGGGAGTCGGCCTTGAACATAACTGGGTTATGTGATTGTTTGGAAAAGTTTTGGGATCCGAGAGAAGTTTGGCTCGTGCGTACGTCTTAAAGTGACTATGTGGTTGTGAGCACAGCAAGTGGAATTGGACCTAGGCTATGTAGTTCGGTGCGAGAGACCCGAAAAGGGGACTGGCCGTTGACATAGTCGGGAGCCTTAGATAATGATCAGAAAGGCTAAATGCTCACGTGGTTCCATCTTTGGATGGTGGTGAAGACGCTGATGTGTCAGAATTCACCGTAAATGTGCCCAGAGTGCACGAGGTGTTTGGCCGTGCGAGCCTACACCTGTGGCATAGTATAATTGCGCTGTATTGCTTTACTGGGCTAATGTTATGCAGGGAAAGAGCACCGCCGTCCCGAGTAAGGGGCGGGGTCGTTATAATTTGGTCGGTTTTTGGCTGACCGTTGCTTTGTTTGCCACCGTGCGGTGGAATGTACTTGCAGGTGCTGCGGAGCCGAGTACCAAATAGCGGGCTGGAGCCCATGTTGCTCTGCTGGCCCTAGAAGGCCAAAGCGAATAGTTGTACTTTACTTTTGTCACGTGTGGCCGGCCTGCGAGCCGATGTATGGAAAATATTATTTAATTAAGTGAACCTCTGTAAGGCCATAAGGCCAAGTTTCTTTCCGTGTATTATTATTTCATTCCAGTGGTAGTGATTGTTGACATTCATGTTATTTGTATACAAGTTTGAGTTCTTTGTACTTTTAAAAGCTTCTGCTAGAATGCTCTGTGTAGGACGAGTAGTCTTAATTGGAATGTTTGCATATTCTTATGTAACCCTTCCGACTATCTGTGGTATATGGCGTCGGGTTTCAGCTGGACCTTCTGTTATATGCCATGCGACGGATGAGGGTGTTACAGGACGTACGAAGAAACATAAGACGAAACTCAGCATGTTCCCGTTCTTATTTCGAGTTGGTGGCATAATAGTCCTCTTGGACCTCCGTAGAGCTTGACCCTGATCTACCACTCCCGCTTCTTCTTTTATGCTAGTTCTAATCCCGATCATATAAGGAGCACCACTCCCCCCCTGCTTCCAAATTCAGAAGCTTTCGCCCCAGAGCTAGACAAAGCCAGAGCACCGGGTGACATATGCAACTCCACTAGAAGATTTTGAGTGGCTTTCTCTTGACATCCGTTTGACCTGCTTTCCTGTAGCTCCACAGATGCGCTACCCTGGTACAATGTAAGTTTGTCGAAGACAACGTCCCTTAAGACAACGAACTTCTTCCTTGCAAGATCCATGCACTTCCATCCCTTCTTCCGCTCATCATAACCGACAAAGACTAGTTTTTGTGCTTTTACAGCTAGCTTCGTCCTAAGAGCATCTGGAACGTGCACGCAGTAGGTCGATCCGAACACTCAAAGATGTTCAACACTGGGCTTCTCCTTGAACATCAACTCATGAGGAGACTTCATGTTGTTCAGACTGAGAGACATCTTGTTGATGACATACCCTGCACAAGCCATTTCTTTTTCCCAAAACGCCCTAGGAATATCTTTGGCATGAAGCCAACACTTGCAGGTCTCCGTAAAATGACAGATCTTCTGATCTACAACTTCGTTCTATTATGGAGTATGCGCACAAGTAAGCTCCATCTGGATGCCGAACTCTCTGCAGAAGTTAGAGAATTCATGTGAAGTTAACTCCCCGCCATTATCAGTTCTTAACTTCTTGATCTTTAAACCGAGCTGAACCTCCACAACGACTAACATGCGCTTCTAATGATCACCTTCATTTAACATGCCTAGTTACTAGACTCTCAGAACGCCTAACATGCGCCTTTAATGATATCCTTTGTACATGTTCAAACCTGTTAGATTGTGACACCTATTCGCGCTCGGATCGTTAGGATTGTGCCATGTCACCAATCCGAGGGAATCCCATTTTCCTAATCCAGGCCAAATCCTTTTTAGGAAGTTCATCAAGGGAGATTATTCTCCAGGCTGCCTTTCCCCCTTTGTGCTCGCCAAACATGGAATGACCGGCTCTCTCTTGTGCTATAAAATGGAGGGGAGGCTGTGATTCATATCATCCCAACACCTACAGCGATCCGAAGAGGAGTTCTTAGCCACCCACTGTTCTCATCCCAGCGACATCAGGCGGCGACGGCGGCAGCAGGTGCGCAAGGGGGGCGACTCCAGGCGGACGACTTCAGTCGGAGCTATCGGAGCGACATCCGGTCAAATCCAGTCGGATCGACATCAGGCCGGTCTCCCACGGTGGTTCCGGGCAGCGGTGGTGATCCCAGGCGGCGCGGCGACATCAGGCGGCCGAATCCAGGCGAGGTCGGCTTCAGGCGTGCAGTCCAGGAGGCGATTCCGCAAAGGAGGTGAACAGTACCACTATCGCCCGACGACATCACTATCGCTCGGTGATAGTCCGGTTTCACCTTTTTGGTTTTCTCTTCATTGCTCGACCTTACGGTCTCTATTGTAATCTGTACCTCCATACCTTATAGTGGATCTTCTCCGGCGCGCTCTCCCCGTGGATGTAGGAGCTTCTCTCCGAACCACGTAAATTTTCTGTGTCGTCTGTGTGCTTGGATATCTCGTTCTGTGGTTTTTTATTTTGCGTGATTGTTTTTGCTCGATTTAATTCCGTTGCGCTACCGTGGTACTCGGTCCGATTGCATAACAATTGGTATCAGAGGGAGGTTCCGCAGGGGTGATCGTCTGGGCGTTCTGGTTCTAGATCTGGGTCAACGGTAGGTGACGACAAGGTCCACTCCCTACCTTATCAAGATCTGATCCGAGAACATTTTTCTGATCACTCAGTAGCACTGCGAGCAAAACAATGGCGGCAAAATTCGAGATTTCCAAGTACGACGGCAAGATCGATTTCGGCTTATGGCAGAAGCGGATCAAGGCGGTTCTCGTTCAGTAAGGACTCCACAAGGTGCTACTCGGCAAGGAGAAGTCCGGCGTGAAGAAATACGAGGAATGGAGGAACTGGATCTGAAGGCCATCAGCACAATCCAGTTGAGTCTCGCCGACGAGGTCATGTACAACATGGTCGACGCTGACACCACCGTAGACCTATGGAAGAAGTTGGAGGAGCTGTATATGTCGAAATCTCTCACAAACAAGCTTTATGTGTGAAGAGACAGTTATACAGCTTAAGAATGTCCGAGAGCAACAAGCTGCTAGAACACATGAATGCGTTCAACAAGTTGATCTCCCAGCTACGGAGCATGGACGTAAAAGTCGAAGAGGAAGACCAGGCGCTTCTACTACTGTCTTCTCTACCGAAGTCCTACGACCATCTGGTCACCACGATCCTCTACGGAAAGGATACGCTCAAAATGGAGGAGGTGATGACGACGCTGCTATCGAACGAAACGCGGAGCAAACCCGGCCCCAGCACCAGCGAAGGTTTGTTCGTGAAGAACAAAGAACCGGTCAGAGGGAGATCGAGCGACAGAGGGAAGAAATTCAATCGGGCTAGGTCTAAGTCTCGGGACAAGAAGAACCAGTGCCACTACTGCAAGGAAGAAGGGCACTGGAAAAACAACTGTCCGAAGAAAAAGGCGAAAGAAAGGAATCAGGAACAGGCGGCTGTGGCGTCTGACCCCGCGAGCGATGCTGACGTACTCCATGTACACTCCCCCCTGGATACCACCGACACGTGGATCATGGATACGAGATGCTCGTATCACATGTGCCCGAACATAGAATGGTTCACTAGCTTCAGGCAATGTGACGACGGTCGCGTTCTGATGAGAAACAACTCAAAGTGCAAGACGCTCGGGATCGGCAGTATCAGAATTAAGATATTCGACGAAACAATCAGGACCCTTACTGATGTAAGATACATGCCCGATCTGAGGAAGAGTCTAATTTCCCTAGGAACTCTAGAGGCAGCTGGGTGCTCATACACCGGCGAGGGAGGATATCTGAAGGTCAAGAAAGGCGCTCTGGTGGTCATGAAAGGAGAGCGCTCTGGTACTCTCTACAAGCTGATCAACACTACCATCGCCGGCGACGCGTCGGTTTCTGAGACGACATATGAGGATTCCTCTCTGCTGTGACATGCCAGACTTGGCCACATGAGCGAGAGAGGACTGCTGGAACTTCACAAGAAGGGCCTACTGAAAGAAGTCAAGACATGCAAGTTAGACTTCTACGAGACCTGCGTTCTCGGGAAGCAGCACAGAGTGAAGCTCGTGACATCTACGCAGCGGAGCAAGCAGGCACTGGAATATATACACTCAGACGTTTGGGGGCCTGCCCCAGAGCCGTCTCTTGGTGGGGCCAGATACTTCGTGACTTTCATCGATGATTTTTCGAGAAAAGTTTGGATCCACTTTCTGAAGCACAAGTCCGAAGTATTCGAGAAATTCAAAGTCTGGAAGACGACAGTGGAAAAGCAGACTGGAAAAAGAGTCAAATATCTGAGATCTGATAACGGTGGCGAGTACACCTCAGCGGAGTTCCAGGAATACTGCAATCAGGAGAGCATCACTCGACACCTTACTATTCCTGGTACACCGCAGCAGAACGGCATGGCAGAAAGGATGAACCGAACGTTGCTAGAGAGAGCTCGAAGCATGCGGTTATTTGCAGACCTACCAAGGTCCTTCTGGGCCGAGGCTATTAATACGGCATGCTATCTATTGAATCGATCCCCATCGATGTCACTGAATCTGAAATCACCACAGGAAGTTTGGTTAGGCAGGCCGGTTGACTACTCTGACATCCACATCTTTGGTTGTCCTGTGTACACCCTTGTACAGGACTCTGAGAAGACGAAGCTGGATGCTAAGTCCAAATGGTGCATCTATCTGGGATGAAAGACCGGCACGAAGGGGTTCAAACTGTGGAACCCGGACACAAAGAAGGTGGAGGTCAGACGCGATGTGATCTTCAATGAGGCCTCTATGCTCAAGAAATCTGAGGCTCAGCCTAAAGAGGTGGAGGAGACTCCAGTCACACCCCTAGAGGTGGAGCTGGAAGGGAGCGACCAAGCTGACGACCACGGTGATTCCTCTGACCCAGAAAATGCTGATGTTGTGCAATCTACGGAAGCAGAGTCGTACTCTATTGCTAGAGAAAGGGCAAGAAGAGAGGTCAGACTGCCTCTCAGGCTACAGGACACGGCAGCGTACGCTTTCCAGGTGATCTCCACAGATCCTGGATCTTATAAAGAAGCTGTAGAAAGTAGAGAGAGTTCTCAGTGGAAAGCAGCTATGAAAGAAGAGATGGAGTCCCTTCGTAAAAATCAGACTTGGGACTTGGTTCGTCTGCCAAAGGGGCGAAGGCAATCAGTTCCAAATGGATATTCAGGAAGAAGGAATCTACATCCGGCAAAGACCAGTGGAGATACAAGGCCAGATTCGTTGCCAAGGGGTTCGCGCAGAAGAAGGGTGTCGATTTTGATAAAATATTCTCACCCGTGGTAAAACACTACTCCATATGGGTGCTTCTTGCGATGGTGGCAATGAACGACATGGAGCTAGAGCAGATGGACTTGAAAATGGCGTTTCTTCATGGCAACTTGGAAGAGGAGATCTACATCTTGCAGCCTGAAGGATTTGTACAACCCGGTGACAAGAAGAAGGTGTGCAAACTAAGAAGGTCCCTCTACGGTCTGAAGCAGGCTCCAAGAATGTGGAACAAGAGATTTGATACGTTCATGGTTTCACAAGGATTCAGCAGGAGCCAGTACGACAGCTGCACCTACTACAAGTTCCTGGCGAACGACGACGTTCTGATTCTGATGCTATACGTCGACGATATGCTGATTGCGTGCAAGTCAGCTCCGGAGATCCAGTCTTCGAAGCAGAAACTGCAAGCTGAGTTTGAAATGAAGGATCTGGGTCAAGCACAGAAGATCCTTGGCATGGAAATCAAGCGAGATAGGAAGCGGGGCATGTTTGGCTTTCTCAGACAGGGTACATTCAGAAGGTTCTGAAAAAGTTCAATATGACTGAATCTAAGCCCGTTTCAACCCCTCTCGGGCAACAGTTTAGATTATCGTCACAGCAGTGTCCAGACACAGAGGGAGAACGACAAAAGATGCTCGGGGTGCCGTACGCTAGTGCGGTAGGATGCTTGATGTACGCCATGATCTGTACCAGATCAGATATTGCTCAGGCTGTGAGCGTAGTCAGCAGATATATGGGGAATCCGGGGCGACAACACTGGGAAGCAGTCAAGTGGATTCTAAGATATCTGAACGGAACGAAAAACGTCGGTTTGCTGTTTAAGAAGAGCGGAGTCTCCAAAGTCCTAGAGGGCTACGTTGATTTTGACTATGCGGGCGACCTCGACCGAAGAAGATCTACCTCCGGGTACATCTTCCTTTGTGGTGAGGGCCCCATCAGTTGGAAAGCCACTCTGCAGGATATTGTGGCTTTATCTACGACAGAGGCTGAGTATATTGCTGCAGTGGAAGCTGCGAAGGAAGCTATCTGGCTCAAAGGTCTCGCCAAAGAACTCAGGATTTCTCAGGAAGCGGTGAAGCTGCACTGTGACAGTCAGAGTGCGATTTGTCTGGCCAAAGACCCGGTCTATCATGCCAGGACAAAATACATCGATGTGCAGTACCATAAGTTGAGAGAGTTCATTGCTGGCGGAGATATTCAGTTACTAAAGGTGCACACTGAGGATAACATTGCAGACATGTTGACCAAACCGTTGACCGGAGTCAAGTTCAAGCACTGCCTTGACTTGGCTCATATCTGTGCGTGCTGATCGTGGAAACCCCAGGGAGAGGGGGTAGTTTGCCGGAGGAGGAGATCCAAGTTTCAGGTGGAGTCTATCGCGTGAGGTGTCAAGGTGAGATTGTTAGATTGTGACACCTATTCGCGCCCGGATCGTTAGGATTGTGCCATGTCACCAATCCGAGGGAATCCCATTTTCCTAATCCAGGCCAAAACCTTTTTAGGAAGTTCATCAAGGGAGATTATTCTCCAGGCTGCCTTTCCCCTTTGTGCTCGTCAAACATGGAATGACCGGCTCTCTCTTGTGCTATAAAATGGAGGGGAGGCTGTGATTCATATCATCCCAACACCTACAGCGATCCGAAGAGGAGTTCTTAGCCACCCACTGTTCTCATCCCAGCGGCATCAGGCGGCGACAGCGGCAGCAGGTGCGCAAGGGGGGCGACTCCAGGCGGACGACTTCAGGCGGAGCTATCGGAGCGGCATCCGGTCGAATCCAGTCGGATCGACATCAGGCCGGTCTCCCACGGTGGTTCCAGGCAGCGGTGGTGATCCCAGGCGGCGCGGCGACATCAGGCGGCCGAATCCAGGCGAGGTCGGCTTCAGGCGTGCAGTCCAGGAGGCGATTCCGCAAAGGAGGTGAACAGTACCACTATCGCCCGACGACATCACTATCGCTCGGTGATAGTCCGGTTTCACCTTTTTGGTTTTCTCTTCATTGCTCGACCTTACGGTCTCTATTGTAATCTGTACCTCCATACCTTATAGTGGATCTTCTCCGGCGCGCTCTCCCCGTGGATGTAGGAGCTTCTCTCCGAACCACGTAAATTTTCTGTGTCGTCTGTGTGCTTGGATATCTCGTTCTGTGGTTTTTTATTTTGCACGATTGTTTTTGCTCGATTTAATTCCGTTACGCTACCGCGGTACTCGGTCCGATTGCATAACACACCAATCCTCGTAGCTTCTCACATCTTCCGCCCAACACTCATCACGATACATTCATCTTGACTTTTTTGCTCATGTACACAATTCACCGCCCAACACTCACAACCATAGAGCAACGCTGGTCTAATTGCAGTACAATAAAACTTGGCCTTAAGTTTTAATGGCACTCTACGATCACATAAGATCCCTAGCGCGCCTCTCCACTTCAACCAAGCCGCTTGAATTCTATGTCTCGCATCAAAAACCAATCAAACCGCTCCAAGCTGCACGTGCCAAAATCAATTTACACCGGACACCGGCACAGGTGAGTGGGGTAGGCAGGGGGCGCACCACAGTCCGCTCGTGCAAGTCCACAATGAAACAACAGAATCAAACTTGGGAGAAACGAACGTGTCGGCAGTCAGCTGATCACAGACGCCTTCTTCCCCAAAAAAGACAACACCATGCGGTGGCCCAAATTAATCCTCCTTCAAAAGCTTCCGACTTTGGGCCTAGCTATTTTTGACATTAATGGCGGAGAGAATATTTTGTATATTATTTATATACACACCTATAAAAGGCATGATCATACAATTATCTATATATATCATATTGTTATGAGAGCACCGAATTCCTTCGGCCATGTTGTATGTGACCGCTGCTTCACCCTCGGCCATCAGATTTGCTGTCCACTATCCTCTCAGCTAGCTGTTCAGCCAATTCTGAAGAAACACAGAATCACTGGATTGCAAAAAAAAATTGTGCAGTTCAGCTCTGTAGATTTGGGCAAATTATTGGGTCCGGCTCCCGGTTCCAAATCTGGATCCGGGAGCTCGGATCTACCGTTAAAGGGCATGTGGGGCCCACGCATTTTTAGGAGTCTGACATACATTTTTGCGTGGGACCCATGCATTCACATTTTCTATTGGTTCCGGTTCCATCCGGAATCCCGGACCCAAAAATTTCGCGTAGATTTGCGAAGCAACAACTTACGGATATATATATATCTTATTATATAAAACAATATAGGTATTTGGAGGCACACCATAGATCAAACAAGAGTCATTGGATCATGAGAGAGAACATGAGATGTGGAGAGAGAGTTGGGAGAGAGAGAGATAGAGAGAGGGGAGGAGAGAGAGGGGGAGAGAAAGGGAGAAAGATGGAGAAAGATTGTGTGAAATTAATGTTTTTATGAGAAAACTTAATTTTTTTATAAAATAAAAATTGTAATATTGATTTATATTTTTTTACGGTCATTTTGAGTACATATGTATATATTGCGGGCACTGCCCGTCTTGAAGTGTATGTGTGTATCCCGCTTTGATGCGGGCGCAGCCCGCAACGACGCATCGAGCACGGGAGAAGCCCGTTCAGAGGCGGGCGAAGCCCGCCTGGATGCGACCGAAGGCCGCCCGAGAGCATCGAGTACGGGCGTAGCCCGTGCGAAATATGCTCGTATTATATAAAGTAATATAGGTATTTGGAGACACACCATAGATCAAACAAGAGCCATTGGATCATGAGAGAGCATGAGATGGGGGGAGAGAGTTGGGAGAGAGAGAGGAGGGAGAGAGAGAAAGAGAGAGAGAGAAAGGGAGAGAGATGACGGAAGGGAGAAGAGAAAGGGGGTGGAGAAGGGAGAGAAAAGGGAGAGAGATGGGGAAGGGAGAGAAAGAAGAGTGAGAGATATTGCATGAAATTAATGTTTTTACGACAAAACGTATTTTTTTTATAAAATAAAAATTATAATATTGATTTATATTTTTTACGATTATTTTGAGTACTCATATGTATATATTAAGGGCACTGTCCGTCTTGATTTGGGTGCATCCCGCTTTGATGCTAGCGCAGCCCGCAACGACGCACCGAGCACGAGAGAAGCCCGTTCGGAGGTGGGCGAAGCCCGCCTGGATGCGGTCGAAGCCTGCCTGGATGCGGCCGAAGGGCATCCGAGAGCATCGAGCACGGGCGTACCCGTGCGAAGATGTTCGTGTATATATATATATATATATATATATATCTATATATATATATATATATATATATATATATATATATATATATATATATATATATATATATATATATATATATATATATATATATATATATATATAAACGAGCAGCTCCACACGGGCATCGCCCGTGATCGCTGACTCTTAGCGGGCTGCGCCCGTATTCGAGCGGGTTGTGCCCGCCTTCGAGCACTTTATTCAAAACATATACATATGAGTAGTTAAAATGATCATAAAAAATATGAATCAATATTACTATTTTATTTTGTATGAGAATGTAAATTTGTACATAGAAAATCAATTTCTCTATCCTTCTTTTTCTTCTCTCTCCCTTTCCCTCCTATCCTTAAATGTAGGATTAGGAGGGCTATAAAGATTCTTTCTCCTCTTTCTTATCTTCTTCTTTCTCTCTCTTCTTTGGATGGCTAAGATCAAAAACTTGGCACAACTTAGATGACTAGATTAATTCTACAACTCCAAACTACTTCTTTATTGTAGTTGAATATATATATATATATATATATATATATATATATATAATATTATATATTATATATATATATATATATATATATATATATATATAATATATATATTATATATATACATATGTGGATTTAATGTAAAAACGCAGCCCGTGCACATTCTTAGGTACAGTTTTGTATTTTTAGGAAAAATGATCGCCATAAAAGTTGTCGGTCTCGACGATATCTACAACTTTCATGTTGATCATTTTTCCTAAAAATGTATTTTAGTGGGTGTATTTTCAAATGGCACGGAACCGGACGGAACTATTGCGATTCGCAGTAGTTCCGCCCGGTTCCGTGCCATTTGAAAATACACGCACTAAAATGCATTTTAGAAAAGTGTTCAACATGAAAGTTGTAGATCTCGCCGAGATCTAGAACTTTCATGTTGACCGCTTTTCCTAAAAGTACAATTTACTAGGTGTATTTCCGTATTACGCATCTCTGCGGATATAACTTATGTGCACAAGTCACGTATATACATTAACCCTCATATATATATATATATATATATATATATATATATATATATATATATATATATATATTAATATATATATATATATATATATATATATACTATAAGCAAGGAGCTAAACACTACATGGTGTAACATTTTAATCCTGGAATGCCCTCATAAAACCAGTTTTTGGTGAGTTATTTGTGGGGGGGGGGGGGGTATTTGGTCATTTCTCGGGATCAAAGTCTAATTAATAGAAACCGGCGCTGTTCATCCGCCTCAAATTTCCCGATACCCACCTTTTCTTCTCCTGCGCAGTTAGGGCAGATCCCACGGCGCCCGTCCAAAGCCACAACATCTCCTCCTCTTCCTGCTTCTCCATTTCTCAGGTATAACTGCTCCATTTCATCTTCTACCTCATCCACTCTGGATTGTTTTACTCATTGTTGCTGGAGTTTTCATCTGTATTTTCACCTGCATTCATGTTGCTTGCCCAAAGCATGTCCTGCTTCTCTCTGTTTTTTTTTTGAATTCGAGAATAATTTTCATCAGTGTTTCAACCTCCATTATTGTTACTTGCCCGAAGCATGTTCTGCTTCCTTCCTTTTTTGAATTTGGGAACAATTTTAATTTGGGAATAATTTTAATTTGATATTTTTACCATACTGAGTTGAATTATTGGAAGCGTGGGGGAATCAATTGGAAGTATATGTATATTTTTGGTTATCCAATGTGAATCTGAGCATGTTTTTGATTTGGGTAGGCAATGTAAGTACATTCATTGAATACTAGATCTGACATTTACTATGTCTTTTGCAGGTTTTGCGAGCACTTTGGGCCAAACGTTCTGCAGGCAACTCCGGTGGAGCACTTCCTCCGGTAAAACTGTATCTACTTCTATTGCTCCTGCAGTTTATGGTTTGATGATTGGTGACTTCCATGGGCATCTCAAAAAAATATCAGATCTCAAAAAATGCATATTCAGTAGTTTACGGCTTCTCAACTTTCGGTAAATTCATGACATTACTATCTATTTATTTATTATAGAGTACAGTCAAACTTCTGAATAATCTGAGCTTTTCATAATGTTGTTGAATGGTGAGCTCCATCCATTGCCCTTTCTCCATTCTACATTTTAGCAAAATTGATTTTAGCTGTCTTCCTCGACGATGGTGCTGGAGATATTTATCCTCCTCGATGTCGGCAAGTGTTCTTATCTAGGCTTCCTCCAGTTGACTTCCAGAGAAAGTAAGGTTCTCATATTTGTGTTCTCAGCTTTGAAGTTGCTTTGATTAAGTAAAAAACACCAAATAATTTGGTACATGTACTTCGTTAATTTCAACCTGTACTGATAAGTTGAATAAGTTGCATCATGATAGTTGAAAAAGATAAATAATGATAGCTATGATGTAACATTGTTGCTCATTATAGATCAAAACTACTGCATTCTTATGCTTACCAGTGCTTAGTTCTTATGCATATTAAACAACGACAATGTGAAAATTGCACCATAGGAAAAATGTTAAAGTTAACACTAGAAAAAACGAGGTTAATAATTTCATCATAGATAGGAGTAAATACCAACATAATTACAGATCATGAAATAGCTAACTTATAGAGGGTCATATCATGATATAATTGTAATTTCAAAATGATCTAATAATAATATTATCCCATCGTATGTTGCCTCCCAGAACCGATGTCGCCACCCACGACAGATGTTGCCACCCACGACTGATGTCACCCCCCACGGCCGATTTCGTCCCCACGACCAATGTTGCCCCCACGACAAATGTCACCCCCAAACCATCTCTCCCCCTCCCCGACAAATGTCGACCCCACATCAAATATCGCCCCCACGACAAATGTCATCTCGCGACAAACGTTGCCCCCACGACAAACGTCGCCCCATGACCAATGTCACCCTCACGACCAATGTTGGCCCCACGACCAATGTTGTCTACCGACCAATGTCGCCCCCATGACATATGATGCCCCCACGCCAAATGTTGTCATATAACAAATGTCACCCTCACAACCAATGTCGCGCCCACGATCGATGTCGCCCCCAAGAACAATGTTACCCCCACAACCAATGTCACCCTCGACCAACGCTGCCCCACAACCTATGTTACCCTCACGCCAAATGTCGCCCCCACGACAAATATCGTCACCTCGACAAATGTCGCACCCACGACAAATGTTGTCTGCATCCCACGACCAATGTCGCCGCCCCCGACCAAATGTTGCCGCCTCCGATCAATTTTGACGCCCCAGACCAATGTCCTCGCCCCCGACTAGTGTCGCCGTCATTGACCAATATCACCTCCCACGACAGATGTCGCCACCCATGAAAAATTTCGTCCCACGACAATTGTTTCCCGCACGGGGTCCCCGTACACGACTGCTTATATATATATATATATATATATATATATATATATATATATATATATATATATATATATATATATATATATATATATATATATATATATATATATATATATATGTATATCTTTATCAACTATAAAGAAGTAGTTTCGAATACATCTTAGCCGTTCAAAAGAGCCCAAAAGTTCAAATGTTGAATCTCCATCCTCCATTATTTTTGAATAAAAAAATCGAAAAAATTATAGATCACCTAAACCTATGAGAAAGAGAGAGGGAGGGCGGAGATATGAGAGAGAAAGGGGGCGGGGAGAGCTTATCATCCGTAGAAAGAG
Organism: Platanthera guangdongensis; assembly: GCA_039583875.1. Lineage (NCBI taxonomy): Eukaryota > Viridiplantae > Streptophyta > Magnoliopsida > Asparagales > Orchidaceae > Platanthera > Platanthera guangdongensis. Next base: position 273,348,113 of record CM077151.1, on the reverse strand, counting down.
AATGAGAGTGAGAAGAGAGAAGAGAGAGAGGAGAAATTATTTTTTGTACTTCAAAACTTATATTTTTTTACAAAATTAAAATGACAATATTGATGTATATTTTTTTACGGTCATTTGGAGTACTCAATGTATATGTTATGGGCGCAATCCGCAAACACATCGAGCATGAGCGAAGCACGTGCGGAGACGGACGAAACCCGCCTAGATGCGGCCGAAGGCCGCCCGAGAGCATCGAGCACGGCATAGCCCGTGCGAAAATGCTCATATATATATGTATATATATATATATGTATATATATATATGTATATATATATGTATACATATATGCATATATATATGTATACATATATGCATATATATATGTATACATATATGCATATATGTATACATATATATATGCATATATGTATACATATATATATGCATATATGTATACATATATATATGAGCATATATATATTACATATATATTATATATATGCATATATATACATATATATATACATATATATATACATATATATACATATATGTGTATATATACATATATATATACATATATATACATATATGTGTATATATACATATATATATACATATATAATATATATGTGTATATATACATATATATAATATATATATATATGTATATATACACATATATGTGTATATATTCATATATGTATATATATATACATATATGTTATATATACATATATATACATATATGTATATATATACATATATGTATATACAGATATGTATATATAGTATATATATATATGTGTATATATACATATATGTGTATATATACATATGTATATATACATATATGTATATATATATATATTGCTCAAGCATTTTTAAGTGTAAAAAAGATTGAGCTGGTTCTACCACATTATATGTCGAAATTAGACAAATAATATATATATTTTGTAGTCAAAAACTAGATCTAAAACTTCATGTTGAACATTCTTTCAAAATTTGCACGCTTTGACCGCAATCTCGCCCGAAAGATTATTCGCTCAAAATGAATATAATAATAATAAATTTTAAATTCGAGTCAGCAACCTTTCATGTCAGATTCAAGTTAAACCGTGCAAATTTTGAAAAAAATGTTCATCATTAATGTTGTAGATCGCGTTCTTGGCTACAAAATGCATATATTATTTGTCTAATTCTGACATGTATTATGAGATAACTAACTCAGGTGCGAAGAAGCAACCCTGCAGAGATGCGAGCAGAAATCCTGGCCGTTAAATCCACATCCCGCGGACGACGCGACGCATTTTTAGCAGCAGCGACGGCCGGCGGCGATTCCACGACAACTGAGGGCCGGGCTCGCAGACCACCGGCCTCCCGGTGTTCATCGCCGAGCACGTCGACGAACCCCGGGAGGCCGGTGGCCGGCGAGCCAGTCGCCGCCGCCGCTGCATCACGTGACCATGAAATTGTCACCGCCGCCGGCTGCGGGCTCACCGGCTGCGGGCTCCCCGGCCGCCGGCCGCTCAGGGTTCGTCGCCGGGCACGCCGACGAACCCGGGCGGCCGACGAGCCCGCAGCCGGTGACGGTGACAATTTCATGGCCGTGTGATGCAGCAGCGGTGGCGGCGGTGGCGAGCTGCGGCGGTGGGCTCGCCGACCACCAGACGCCCTGGGTTCGCCCTCGTGGCAACCTACGAACTCAGGGCGGCCGGTGGCCGGCGAGCCAGCCGCCGCAGGTCGCCGCACTGTGAAACAGTCGGATGGGGATGCGCTGTAGCGGCGCGATGATGAAACTGGACGACAAAGATTTAATATTCACATATTCGCACTATTCACATATTCACATATGATTCCTGTCATATATATATTAGCATATTCGCACTATTCACCTATTCGCATATGATTCATGTCATATATATATATATATACACACACATGAGTGACAGGTACGAGCCTCCGGCCTGATGGCTACGCGTCATAGTACTCGGCCGGCATGACAGACACGAGCCTCCGACCCGATGGCTACGCGTCACAGTACCCGGCCGGCGTGACAGGCACGGGCCTCCGGCCCGATGGCGACGCGCCACAGTACCCGGCCGGCGACGGCGTGCTTCGCCCGGCCCCCGGCGGGCTTCGCACGGCCCCCGGGCTTCGCACGGCCCCCGGCGGGCTTCGCACGGCCCCCGACGGGCTTCGCACGGCCCCCGGCGGGCTTCGCAACAGTACCGAACCTCCTGCTTTTTATAAAAAAATAAACAATAAATTAAAAAATAAAGTTTTTTTTGTAAAATTTAAAATAAAACATTAAATTAAAAAAAATAAGAAAATAAAACATTAAAAAGCAGACAAGTGAACAGTGACGGGAGCACTGTTCACCCGCCTGCCTTTTGAATGTTTAATTCTATAAAAAAAATTCTAAAAAATAATTTTTTTAATTGATAATGAAATTATAACAGGCGGGTGAACAGTGCACACTGTTCACTCGCTTGTTATAGTCCCACACCGCCGGTCAAAATCCCCTCAAGAGATTTAAATATTGTTTTCCGCAATATTTGTTTGAAATCAGGCGTGACCGGCTTGTCGGCTGTGGCGGACTAGGCTTAAAATCTGTGAACTGTGTGTGTGGGCAAGCTTGCGGGCTGAGCTGCTTAAATTGCGGGTTAATCAAATTTTGAAATTATTTCATGTAGGTTTAGGACTGTCCTATAGTAGGTTTAGGAGGCCTATAAAGAAAATCTTGAGGAAGGGTTGGTTTGTTCCAACGATTCATGATCAAAACTCGGAAATCTGACGGCCATCTAATTTCCTCCAAATTCCGAACTCATGTTATTTGCAGACCTCAGTATTTCTTTATAATATGATATATATATATATGTGTGTGTGTGTGTGTGTGTTTGTGTGTGTGTGTGTGTGTGTGTATCTATACACACGAGTGCCCGACACGGGACTCCGCCCCTACGGCTAGGCGTGACAGTACCCGACCGGCGACGGCGGAGTTTGCCTGCCCCGACTTGATGCTCTCGAGCAGCCTTCAGCCGCATACAGGAAATGGATGGGGGCAAAACCCGACCGACGACGACGGGTTTCGCCCGCACCATCAAGACGGGTTTCGCCCTCCCAATCAAGACGGGTTTCGCCCGCAATATATACATATGAGTACTCAAAATGACCGTAAAAAACATACATAAATATTACAATTTTTATTTTGTAAAACAATATACGTTTTGACCTAAAAATATTAATTTTGACTTTAATAAAGTTGATTGATTTAATGTCATCACCTCGAAAATACCACTGATATGTCTAATGACAACCTTTCTTGAATAGACCGCTGAAATGACTAATGACAACCTACCATAGTAGGTGTGTAAGATCTCTAATAAAAAAATTGAATTTAAATGGATTTTCATCGTTACTTCTAATTTTTTGATAATGTAATTACTTGAATGAACATTGTATTTTAATTTCTTTGAAATAGATTATAATATATGTCAAATCATTAAAATATAAAAATGAGGACATAATTGATATTTTGAACGATAACTTTTTCTTTATAATAGTGATATATATATAATAATATATATATATATATATATATATATATATATATATATATATATGCTAGTCGTATACGCACAATTAAAGTGCGCACAGTGCGAAATGTGCATTTCGGCTGTTGGATCATTGTTCTCCCCCATTCTCATCTGACGGCCTAGCTGAATCCAGCGCTACCGCCGGCCATGGGCTCGCCGACCACTGACCGCCCGTGATTCTTCAATCTTTTTTGTGCATGGTCCAGACACAATTCAACACTTTGGTCAAAGTCTGACACAGTGATAACGACACATAATTTTTTAACAATTAAACTAAAACACTTTTATTTGAAAAGGGGATAATTCATCAGAGTAGTTGCACGTATACATCTCAACAAAATGAAATTATTGAATGGAACCACAAACATGTCTTTGAAATTGCTAGAGCTTTAAAATTCTAGACCAATTTACCAATCAAATTTTGGGGAGAGTGTGTGCTTACTGCCACTTAAAATTCCTTCAAGTGTGCCCGACAACAAGTCTCCATTTGAAGTTCTTTTCAATAAAGCTCCTCACTATGATAACTTACGGGTGTTTGGATGTTTGTGTTATGTTGCAACATCCCATACACAACGAGACGAATTCCTTCCACGGGCCCTTCGTTGTGTCTTTATAGGCTATCCTCATGGCCAAAAGGGATACAAAATGTATGATCTTCAACCTCAAAAAATTTTGATCAGTCGTGATGTGCAATTCTATGAACATGTTTTCCCTTTTAAGCAATCGAGTTGTAACGCCCCAAAATCATGTCGCGAGTTTAAATGAGTTTGGGGTGCGTTTAGGGGGCGTGGTCTGCGGATAGAGAGCGTGGGTAAGGGTTTTATATAAAACCTAAAGCTAAACCTAACTCCTCTCCCCACTTACCGATTTCCCTCTCCCTCTCTCGGTTTTCTCACGCGCAGCAGCCGAGCCCGATCCACCTCCCTCATCTCCCAATCTTCTTTCTCCCATCATCGCTGGAAGGAGCAGAGCCCCGATCGGCCGCCGGCTGGAAGGAGGATGGAGTTCCCTTCTCTTCCTCTCCCATCTCTCTCTCTCGAGCTGTCATCGCTGGAAGGACCCGAGCCTTTCGTTTTTGGGAGCTGGCCGCCAGTAAGGGGGAGAAGCATCTCCATTTCTAGGAGCAGCCCAGCCTCGCCTCCTCCTCCTCCCTATGTCCTGGCCTCCACCAGTAAGGGAGAAACCTGACAATCTTGACTACGATGCCAATCTTGACGTCGCCATGTGGTTCAGATGGCTTTGAAATTTATAGTGGTGCATCGGGGAGCGGCTTAGACTGTGTTCTTCTTCAGTTTGGAAAGGTGATTGCTTATGGCTCACGCCAGTTGAAAGTGCATGAGCGAAACTATCCCGTCCATGACTTGGAGTTGGCGGCGGTGATTTTTGTACTTAAACTACGTCGTCATTATTTATATGGCGTTAAAGTGGATATGTTCACGAATCATAAGAGCCTAAAATATCTATTGGATCAGAAGGATCTCAACATGCGACAACGTAGGTGGATGGATTTCCTCAGGGATTACACCTTATAGATTCATTATACTATAGGGAAGGGAAACATTGTAGCAGATGCCTTGAGTCGTAGGACTCCGGCAAGGGCAACTTGGTTGCAGATGCATGATAAGCGTCTGATCCAAGAGTTGAAAGTGTTAGAGATTTCTTGTGTTGACAAGAATTCCACAGCAAATGCGTGCTTGAACTGGATAGAGGTACAGTATGACCTTGCAAACAGGGTTCGGCGAGTAACAGAACTTGATGAAAGTTTGCAACGCTATGCAGTGGATGTGTCAAATGGCCAATTCTCCTGGGATGACGGCCTTTTGCGAAAAGATGGTCGTTTGTGCGTCCCGAGTATGGGTAAGCTAAGAGACGAATTGATGTATGAAGCTCACTTCACGAAGTATTCAATTCACCCAGGGAGCACAAAGATGTATAAAGACATGAAAAACCAATTTTGGTGGTCGGGTTTGAAGAAAGACATCACACATTACGTGGCTAAATGTCAAACTCGTGCCTTAGTGAAAGCTGAATGTCAGAAGCCTGGTGGTTTCCTGAAGTCGCTTCCTATTCCGGAATGGAAGTTTGATGATATTTCAATGGATTTCGTGCACGGTTTACCGATATCTTAACGCGGTAACGATTCTATTTGGGTGATCGTAGACCGGTTGACTAAAGTGGCTCACTTCATTCCGAACAAGAAGGACGATTCAGTGAAAGTCTTGGCTAAGCTTTATGTTGAGCAAATAGTAGGGTTACACGGTGTTCCCCGTAGCATCGTAAGTGATCGAGATGGGCGCTTTACGTCGAATGATTGAAGGCTAATCAATCAATTGTTGGGGGCAAAATTAACATTCAGTACGACCTTTCATCTACAAACGGATGACCAAACTAAGAGGACCAACAGAACGATGGAGGACATGGTCCAAATATGCACCTTGGATTTCGGGAAGAGATGGAAAGATCAACTCTACATGATAGAGTTCGCCTACAATAATAGCTATCAAGTTAGTCTAAATATAACGCCTTTTGAAGCTTTGTATGGTAGGAAGTGTCGTACACCGTTAGCTTGGGCGGAAACAGGCGAATCTAAGTTGTACAAGTGTAAAAAAGTCGAAGAGGCTAATTCGACGATACGCTCTATTTGAGAGCGGCTAGTGATGGCCCAAGTTAGGCAGGCGAAATATTATAATGCCAAGCACCGAAACGTGAAGTTTGTGATGGGCGATTGGGTATACTTAAAGATCAAGCCATTCAAAGGCGTATCCAGGATTCAACGCTTGAAAAAGCTTAATCCAAGATATCTTGGCCCGTTTGAAGTGGTAGAACGAGTTGGAGATGCTGCCTATCGGCTAGCTCTTTCGGCAGAATTAAGTGGATTGCATGATGTGTTCCACATATCAGTGCTTCGAAAAGCTGTGAAAGATCCAACTTAAGTGATTGTGAATGATCACGTACCGGGCGAATATGGGCTAAAAACGAAGATTAGACCCATTCGGATTGAGGATAAAGCAGTTAAGCAGCTACAGAATAAGACAATCAGGATGGTCAAGGTCCGGTGAGACAACTGTGGCCATGAAGAGCTAACATGGGAGGGGGAGCAGACCATGCATGCTGAATTTCCCGAGTTGTTTGTATAAAATGTCGTAACATTTTTTGAAGAAAATATATGTTGTAACATGTTTGTTATTGTGTTTTGGGTGTCGTATGCAAATTTCGAGACGAAATTTCTGTCGGGATGGGAGGATTGTAACACCTCAAAAAGAAGTTGGAGAGAACAGGATAAAAGTCGACCTTGGCTTGACAAATATCGTCGAGCAGAGCTCGATGAAAATCGTCGAGTAGAGCTCGACGAAAATGTCGAACATCGAGCAGAGTTCGACGATTGTGGCATGTTATGTGAAATCAATCACGTTTGACGAACTAAAGCCCGTTCGACGAACTCACTCCCGATCGACAAAGTTCGTTTGACGAAATCATCCCCGTTAGACGATTCGTCTAAAAATGCAGATATGGCCGAGCGGTGACTCGTGTCAGATGGCTGGTGAGCGACCAGTAAGCGGTGGGTGACTTTTCAGCTTAAACCCGAGCCGTTGTTGTGTTTTGATGAGAAGAGATCGTGTGGCTGGGGTAAAACCCGAGGCCTTATCGGTAGAGGAATGAGATTCAGGAAATCATTCTTTCCTTTCTCTCTCTCTTCCTTACTTCCCGAGTTCTGGAGCAGAGAACTTTTGGCTGGTGCTAGGGTTTGAGTGTACTTGTTGAGTTGTTGGAGGAAATCTTGGGCTAGAATCAAGAGCCGAAGCTAGAATCGCGAAGGGGAAAGTGAGGCTATCATTTCCATACGCGTATAAAAACTTTGTCATGGCTCCGTAGAAAACTCCAAGTGTAACGATCTTCCTCCTTGGACATGTGAAGTCCTTATTTTGGCATATGAATGGATTTCCCCCACCAAAAGGTAGAATGTTGAGGGATTTTCGTTGGGTTGATTCTTGATATGCCTAAGAGGTCTTGCATATAGATCCGGAAATGTGTAGTACGGAATAGGCATACTATGTGAAGTCAATCTGAATAGGTTGGTCAGGATTGATGATGTTTTATTTTCTGCGCCGGAGAAGACTCCGCGTATAAACAAGTATTTTGTGGAGTCGGTGGGTTGTGCCTATGAAGTGGAGTAGCAGGAAGTACTGGAGTGGAATTCCAGGAAAATACCCTCGAAGTGCATGTGTTGTATGCTATGAAAGTCCAGTATTTCTGGCACTGTAGGTGGCTGCTGGGTTTTCTAGATAGGTTGTCCAGATATGGTTTGGGCTGGGTACAGAAAGAGAGTTCTGTCGCTAATGTCAGGCAATAGTGGTTGTCGCTGGCGATAGCTCATAGCTAACCTGTGATTGTGAAGCCAGTCCTTCGGGGACGTTGTGGCTATTGTGAGTTATGCGCTCTTAAAGGCTGGTGAGCCGAACGGACAAGGGGATACCGACCTGCGTTAGTCTAGACATTGAACTGGTGATTAGAGCAACGAGCAAGGGCTGAACTGTATCAGGGTGATGGTTGTCTAACTTAAGTGCCTAAGTGAATGGCTTCGTTAGGATCACATCATGGGAGTTTTGGGTTGCTCACCATCAAGACTAAAGTCTCCGGCTGTGGGCCGTGGATCATGAATGCTCAAGTTTTACCGTTGGGTTTGAGACCTGAGAACAGTGGTGGGACCATGGTTTTCCGGTACACTGATAATGTGCCCTGAGTGCACGGAGCGTCGGGCTGTGTGGTCGACATTTGTGATATATTGATGGTGCGTGAGTGCACATCTTGTGATATATCTGCTTGTGAAATGCTATGCCTGCAGGGAAGGAATACCGCTGTCCCGGGAATGGGGTAGAGTTGTTATAAATTGTTCAGCTAAATGATTATTATTACTTTGTTTGCCACTGTTGCGGTGGATTGTCCCCATGCAGGTGCTGGAGAGCCGAGCAGAAGATAGTGGGCTGAAGCCCTTGCTGCTGCTGCTATGCTGGCAGCGCTTAGAAAAGACTCCAAGACGGGGCAATCTCAGCCATCGACTGGAGGTTGAAGATGACCAAATGCCGCACAATTTGCGCCAAGATTCGTGCCTCCTTCGATTTTAATCTTAGGATTAATTTGTTCCATTCATTTGGTTTTTGTAACACATATTAGAGTAAATGTTTATATTTATTGAACATACTTAGAGCCCTTGTGGTCTACTTTAATTTAAAATTTGTTTCAACCATTTTGGCTTAGTGGTCTGACCTCAGCACCCAAAATAGTGCAGTCTATACTTGAGGCTAGTCTGAGCTTAAAATGGGTGCCCCCACTTAACCACATGTTCAAATGACATGAAATTTGGGCAGGGAGTCAATCTTATCTATACCCAGGGCATATCCAAAAATGATAATTTTTGGAGAAAACTTTACTATAGTTTTGATAAAAATTTAATAATCCTTGTGTAGTTTGAATAAGGGGCCTAATTACATCACCAACCCCCAAAACTTTACTATAGTTTTGATAAAAATTTAATAATCCTTGTATGATTTGACTGGGTTTTGATGTGACTAAAGTTTAGGCCCTTAAGGGTGAGTTTAGGGTTTAGGATTCATGGGGCATGGAGGTGGGCCAGTCTAGCTCAGTAGTACCCGCTTCTAGCTCCGTGAGTGTTTAGTTTTGTTAGATTCCACGAGTGACCTTGTAGTGAGGATTCTGATGTACTGGGCATAAGCATGTTTAACTTTTTGTTCGTCTTTTTCGACACTCTTGTATTCTGGGACATGCTGTGATTCATGCTATTTACTTATATGTGGTATGTTTTGTGGACTTGATATTTACTGTATTATTTCAAAAGCTTCCACATCTTTGATGATTCTGTGTGCCGGCAGGGTTGGCGTTTCATTGTGATGACATTCTGGGCAAAGGTGTCACCTCGAAACAACGATTCTGGGCTTAAGACCCGGTAGCGTAGCAAAACGGGGGGGGGGGGGGGGGTCTTACAAACTAGTATCAGAGGAACCTCAATCCGAAGAAAAAGAAGTCCACAAACCCTGGGCCACCCCGCACAAGCTTAGTTTGGTGACAAACTAGCAGCGGAAGCAATGGTGTGCTCATAAAGGAAAATCACATGCAAATGTCTCATCTCTTTCCTTCCTTTCCCTTAACGTCTAACAATTGGTATTCTCCTTTGTAGCCTGCGACGAACCATACTCCCCAGCAAGGGGCATTTCAGGCTCAGAGCGTGATTACACCCCTGCCCGCTCCGACTCTGTTCCAGCAGATAGAGATAGGCTAAACTTTGACTGCTATTCTGGAGGCCTTCAGGGCTCAGCAGGCTCCGGATCCTCAGCCAAATCCCGGGGCAAACTGACTGAGCGTCTTCCGGGGACTTTCTCCATCATCCTATCTCAGGACGGAAACTGCAGTTCGTACGGAGTGGCTGGACATCATTTACGAGATGCTGGCAGGTATTAGATACCCGTCAGAGGAGGTTATGACTTTGCAGTATCATGTCTGGAGTCGCATGCGAAGAGGTGGTGGAAGTCGCTGCTGGACACCACCTTTGCTGGAGTGGATAATGCAGACATTTCCTGGGAGGAGTTCAGGGAAGCCCTACTGGAGCATTTTGTGCCTCAGTCAGCGAGAGATGAGTTGGAGAACAGGTTCCTACAATTGAGGCAGGGAAGCAGGGCAGTTTTGGAGTACTATCAAGAGTTTACTCATTTAGCCCGCTTTGTGGATTCGTACCAGCTGGATGATGTGGGCTACACGAAGAGATTCTACAAGGGACTTCACGACGACATGAGGCAGGCCCTCCTCTTCGTCTTTGATAGGAGTTTGGCCAGGATCTTGGAGATGGCCAAGAAATTGGAGGCAGACCAGCTTGATGTTTGGGGCCGAAAGAGATCGGCCAATGACGCTGTGATCGGCGGTAGGAGAGACCCACCGAGAAGTTGATTTATTGGAGAAAAGAGTAATGGGGATCAGCCCCATCAGGAGGGCAGGCAGGAGCACAGTACCCCGGTGGTGTTGGATCCTCATCCACTACAGATGAGGGAGATGTCGAGGGCAGTGGGGGATCCACCGGCATGTTATCGGTGCAACCAGCCGGGGCACATTCGGAGGAACTGCCCTATGCGAGGTGCACCATTGCCAGCACTCCAGGAGGCCCCACATGCTCGGCAGTTTGGTGGACATGGACATGGCATGGGCTGTGAATTTCAGGGGAGAGAGCGCAGGCAGGACAGGGGGCAGGTTTATGCCTTGGATCTGGCACATCCCCGGGACCCGGAGAGGGTAATAGCAGGTACATCAAATTTTATTTTTTGAAGTTCTTTTCTTTCTAAGATGAGACTGTGTAGATTTGAATCAGTTTAAATGCTAAGGAAGAGTTTTGAACTAGATAACTAAGAATACTCTAATAAACTCAGGAGTAGTGTTGGTGTGTGGCAAGACCGCCCTCATTCTTTTCGACGTGGGGGCATCACACAATTTCGTCTCAGAGGACTTCGTCGAGAAGCTGAAGGGTGTTAGATTTTACAATGGAGTTACCTGGAGGGTGCGTCTCCCCAATGGGATGGTGGTCCGATCTATTGCAAGTTGCATCCTGAGGGTGACCATCGATGGGTTGACCCTCGAAGCCCCGACAACGAACCTGAGCTTGCCGGACTTCGATCTCATTCTGGGTATGACATGGCTTGCCCAGAACCACGCTCAGATAAATTGCCTGACGAGGAGGGTTGTACTCAGATGTGGTGATGTATATGCGACGTTTGAAGGTACTGCTCCTGTTTCCTGCCTCTTTCTCTCTTCTATTCAGGCCGTCAAGGCCCACCTGCAGGGAGATGAGGTTAACCAGGTATTGTTTGAGATGGCTGAGGTCAAGGGCTCCATTGTTAATATTCCGGTGGTTCGAGACTTTGCTGACATATTTCCAGAGAATCTGTCAGGGTTACCACCACATCGGGAGCAGGACTTCCAGATTCAGCTCGTGCTGGGGGCTAAGCCAATATCGAGATCACCCTACCGTATGGCCCCGAAGGAGTTGGTAGAGTTTCGGACCCAGTTACAGGAGCTGGTAGAAGCAGGATTTGTCAGGCCAAGCTCCTCGCCTTGGGGAGCTCCAGTTTTATTCGTGAAGAAGAAGGACGGCACGCTCTGCTTATGTATTGATTACAGAGCTTTGAATAGGCTCACGGTCCGAAACACATATCCCCTGCCCATGATTGACGAGTTGTTTGACCTGTTGGAGGGAGCTCATTGGTTTTCGAAGTTGGATCTGTGATCAGGATATTACCAGCTGCGTATACAGGAGGAGGACATTACAAAGACAGCCTTTAACAGCAGATACGGGTTATTTGAGTTCACAGTGATGCTCTTCGGCCTCACGAATGCCCTATCCGCATTCATGAGCTTGATGAACCGGGTATTTGAGGCTTACCTTGACATTTTGTCATAGTTTTTATAGATGACATCCTCATCTATTCAAGAACTGAGGAGGAGCATGCTCGCCACCTGACACTGACCTTGGAGAAGCTCCGGGAGCACAGGTTGTGTGCGAAGTTCAGCAAGTGCCAGTTCTGGTTGAAGGAGGTGGCCTTTCTGGGTCATATTATCAGTGGAGCAGGTTTGGCAGTGGATCCAGCGAAGGTTCAGGCAGTTCGAGATTGGCCACCTCTGAAGACAGCCACCAATGTGAGGAGTTTTCTAGGACTTCCCGGCTATCACCGGAAGTTCGTAGAGGTGTTCTCCCGGATTGCTCTCCCGCTCACATCCCTGGCAAAGAAGGAGGCCCCATTCATTTGAACTTCGCGGTGTGAGGCTGCTTTCCAGGAACTGAAGGGCCAGCTCACCTCAGCTCCTATCCTAGCCCTTCCATCTAGGAGGGAGGGACTTCAGGTATACACTGTCGCTTCATACCAGGGGATGGGTGTCATTCTGATGCAGAATGGGCACGTGATCGCTTATGCTTCCAGACAGTTGAAGAAGCATGAGCTAAACTATCTTGTGCACGACTTGGAGATGGGAGCAGTGATTTTCGCTCTGAAAATTTTGAGACACTACCTCTATGGGGTTCACTGTGATATCTTTTCAGATCACAAGAACCTGAAATATGTGGACACTTAGAAGTAGCTGAATATCCGACAGAGGCATTGGGTAGAGTTCCTTTCAGACTATTAGTATACCATGCATTACCATCCCGGCAAGGCGAACGTGATGGCAGAAGCTCTGAGCCGAAGAGCCACCACGTCGGGGGCAGTGCCCCAGTTGATGGCTTTGGAGTTGGTGCATATGTTGGAGGAGATGCAGATATCCCTGATATCTGGGGATGATCCAGAGTTGTACATGGAGTACCTCGCGTCGATGAGTACCACAGACGACATCCAGGATCGCATCAGGGTCGGGCAGAGGCTGGATGCGAGGATGGAGCCCATTTTCAGAGCATTGGAGGAAGGCATGACTAGGGATTATACACTGAGAGATGGGCTGCTTTATTTTAGAGGCAGAGTTTATATACCGGCATGAGGACGAATTCGGGAGGACATCATGGCAGAGGCTCACTGCAGCAGATACTCCGTGCACCCGGGTATCACGAAGATGGCAGCAGATCTGAAGAAGACCATGTTTTGGCCGGGCAAGAAGAAGGATATCATATATTTTATGACGCATTGCGAGGCTTGCTAGCTAGTCAAGGCAGAATGCAGGAGTCCGGCTGGGTTACTGCAGCCACTCCCAGTGTCGGAGTGGAAGTTTGAGGATATAGCCATGGACTTCATACACGGGCTACCTCGGTCGCATGCAAGGAACGATTCGATTTGGGTCATCGTCGACAGGATGACAAAGGTGGCCAGGTTTATCCCAATCAGGAAGAACGCTCAGGTAGTTGATCTGGTGCGGAAGTTTGTGAAGCAGTTTGTATGCTATCATAGAGTGCCCAAGACGATTGTGTCGGATCGGGATGGGCATTTCATGTCCAAGGAATGGAGGTCAGTTCAGGCTTACCTGGGCTCTCAGTTGACGTTTAGCACAACCTTCCACCCTCAGACAGATGGAAAGACAGAGCACACCAACCAGACTTTGGAGGATCTTCTACGCTTATGCATTCTGGATCACGGGGAGCCTTGGGAGAGACTGTTGCCACTGATCGATTTCTCCTACAACAACAGTCATCAGGCCAGTATACGCATGACCCCTTATGAGGCTATGTATGGATGGAGGTGTCGGACTCCTCTATCTTGTGTCCAGGATGAGGACCCCAAGGCTCTTGGCTCGGAGTTTGTGGAGGACACTGATACTCAGGTGAGGCTAATACGGGATAGGATGTTGGAGGCTCAGAGTAGGCAGACCAAGTACTATGATGCACGGCATCGGAAGGTTGAGTTCTTGGTAGGAAACTGGGTGTTCCTGAAGATTCGACTGATGTATGGAGTTTCTCGGGTTCGAAGGCGGAAGAAGCTCAGTCCTAGATACATGGGGCCCTACAGGATCCTAGAGCGGGTCGGCCCCTTGGCCTACAGGCTGGATATTCCTACAAAGTTAGTAGGACTGCATGACGTCTTCCACATCTCTTCCGTTTAGAGAGCTTTGCTATGGCCTGAATAGCTGATTTCTGCTACGAATATCCATGTGGCGTCGGATCGGTCAGTCAGCATGGAGCTGGTCAGGATTGACGATATAGCGGTACGGACCCTGCGGTGCAAGAGGGTTCCGCTGGTCAAAGTCTTGTGGAAGTATCATGGACAAGAGGAGCACGCGTGGGAGCCACAGGACTTGATGCAACAAAGGTACCCAGAGCTTTTCACGTCAGGTAATCCCGTCAACCTCTCGGGATGTCATATTCTTTTTTCTTATTTATACTTGGAACCCTGTATGCCTAACTTGAATTTTGTGGATCAAATTTTTATTTTTATGTATTGGGATTTGTAATATCCCTCAAACTTCTAGACCCCTAGGATGGTTTTGTCATGACTAGGTCACGACAAAATCTTGGGAAACGCTAAAGGGTCTAGTGACACCTAATGTAACACCCCAAAAGTACGGGCAGAGCTCGACGAGAGCTCGACGAGCAGAGCTCGACGAGATCTCGATGAGCAGAGCTCGAAGAGTAGAGCTCGACGAGAGATCGACGAGCAGAGCTCGACGAGAGCTCGACGAGCAGAGCTCGACGAGAGCTCGACGAGCAGGCCATTGGCGTTTTGGGAGGAGAGCATTCACGGCCTAGGGAGACCAAGGGCCTCTCTCTCCTTTTCCAAAACATTGTTCCAAATCCCCATTCAGTGTAGAGAAGGCCAGTGATCGTGACCATTAATGGGGCCATAAAGAAAGACCCCTCCCCTACCCTTTTTATTTCCTTTAAAAGCTTCAATGGGCACCAATGGGTCGTTTCCACCCTTTTCCCGGTGGTTTCAAGCTACTTGGCTGTGTTGTTGCAGAATCCTAACTGCCTCCACCACTGGCCATGGAACACCAACACCAAATCTGTCGGCAAGCACGATTGAAGGTCGATTTCTCCCCCTCTCCCTCGGTGCTAGGATACTAGATCAAATACTAGAGATATCGGGCTCATTGAGCCCGATCCAATGAGCTTTTTCCTAAAATTTTCGGGCTTTTCTCACCTCTCGGGTTCGCCGAAAACAACCTCTCCGGCGGCCGTGCCGCCGCCTGGCGATAGCCACCATCTCAACGAAGGCGGTGGCGGCGGTGGCCGGCCGGGGAGATGGTCGGGTGGCCGACGGCAGTGCTTGAAAAAGACTCCAGGACGGGGCAATCTCAGCCGTCGACTGGAGGTTGAAGATGACCAGATGCCGCACGATTTGCGCCAAAGTTCGTGCCGCCTTCGATTTTAATCTTAGGATTAATTAGTTTCATTCATTTGGTTTTTGTCACACATATTATAGTAAATGTTTCTATTTATTAAAAATACTTAGACGCTTCAGCAAAAAAAGTTGGCAACACCAAAATTGTAGCCCATGAGGTCTACTTTAATTTAAAATTTGTTTCAGCATTTTGGCTTAGTGGTCTGACCTCAGCACCCAAAATGGTGCAGTCTATACTTAGTTAGGGCTAGTCTGAGATTAAAATAAGTGCCCCTACTTAACCACATTTCCAAATGACCTGAAATTTGGGCAGAGAGTCAATCTTATCTATACACATGACATATCCAAAAATGAGAATATTTGGAGAAAACTTTACTATAGTTTTGGTAAAAAATTTAATAATCCTTGTGTAGTTTAAATAAGGGGCCTAATGACATCACCAACCCAAAAAACTTTGGTGGATGGTCTTAAGGGTCACCATGAGTCACTAGATAAAATCTCAACACATTTGAGTATGATTTGACTGGATTTTGATGTGACTAAAGTTTGGGCCCTTAAGGGTGAGTTTAGGGTTTAGGATTCTTGGGGCATGGAGGTGGGGAAGTCTAGCTCGGGAGTACCCGCTTCTGGCTCCGTGAGTGTTTAGTTTTGTTAGATTTCGCGAGTGACCTTATAGTGAGGATTCTGATGTACCGGGCATAAGCCCGTTTACCTTTCTGTTCATCTTTTTCAATACTCTTATATTCTAGGACATGTTGTGATTCATGTTATTTACTTATATGTGGTATGTTTTGTGGACTTGACATATACTGTATTCTTTCAAAAGCTTCCGCATCTTTGGTGATTCGGTGTGCCGGAAGGGTTGGCGTTTCGTAGTGACGACCTTCCGAGCGAAGGTGTCACCGCGAAACGACGATTCTGGGCGTAAGACCCGGTAGCATAGCAAAAAAAGAGTCTTACAGTAACAACGTTTCCAAAGGGAAAGAAGGCTATCAGTTGTAAATGAGTATACAAGCTTAAATATAGATCAGATGGAATAATTGAACAATATAAAGCTAAGTTGGTAGCAAGAGGTTTCACTCAGATTGAAGGATTGGATTACCAGGATACCTTTGCACCCATGGTTAAGATGACCACAGTTTGGATTTTAATCATTATTGCAGCCTCTAAAGGCTGACACATTGCACAACTAGATGTTGATAATGCTTTTCTACATGGTGATCTCATAGAGGAAGTGTACATGCATTTGCCACCAAGTTTTGTAGTTAATGGAACTCATCACAAACCTATGTGCAAACTCCTCAAGTCTTTATATGATTTAAAACAAGCTTCATGTCAATGGTTCACAAAGCTCTCCACCACCATTAAGAACATTGGTTTTATGCAATCAAAGAATGATCGTTCACTTTTTATCAAAAGAATGAACATTGGTTTTACTGCGTGCGCGCACTGCACGCACTGTAAGCGTATACCCGGTGCGCGCGCGCTGCGCACCGTATCGCGTGCGCGTGCATGGATGCGCGTGTGTGTGCGTGCATCGGGCAACACGCGTGCGGGTGCGTGTGTGTTCCAGATTTTGTGAGTGTTAATGTTCTTGTGTGGGAGTGCTCTGCTGCACGGGGCCCAGAGGTATTATACCTTGCGCGTGCGCACGCTCGGGGGCGACCCTTGGCTTACTTCAAGGGGGCTTACCCTTTAATTTTACTGTGTGAGGCGTGATTTCATACTACATCTGATTTTTTCCTTTCTGGTGACAGGGCTTGAAGCATACCGCGAGACCACTGCGTCTGCGCTCCTCTCTTACCGAGGACCAGATTGTCATTTGGAGAAAGAAATTCGGGCTATCTACTGATTTAGAAGTGAAAATTCCGCATGTCGAGGAGAGAGTGCAAAATCGCCCCCCCCCCCCCCCAGGCTGGTTGACGGTCTGCGAGAGTATTTTGAGGTCTGGCTTTTGGTTCCTGCCTTACGAGGAAGCTATCGATATCTTGAAATTTTGCGGGGTGCCGATCTTCTAATTTACCTCGTTGGGAGTAGTGTCTTATAGGCCTGGTTTTCTTTTTCCATGAGCACGGTAGGAGACTTTCTTTGGAGTGCATCTGAGAGTTGTGTGATATTCACTCCGATGGTTGGGAGCATGTAGAGATTCATAGCAACAAGAGTTGGCTGGATTTCGAGGCTCAGATAGACCGTCGTCATGAGAACACCCTTTTCTAAAACATCAGGAATCCTTGGGGCTTACCGGAGGTGTGGAATTAGTTCCCCAATCGTTGTCACCGCCAGAAGGGGAAGGAGTGAGAATTTTCCCCATTGCTGGGGTTTTCAGAGCCCCGTGAGTTGGCCAATCGTTTGTTCAGCATTTTCTCATTTGTGGAGGAGAAGTGCTTGTTGTAGTGCGACATTTCTTTGGATTCTTCGCAGAGTGTTGAGACACGTTCTGGTGGCAGCCGTAAGAGGAAAATCAGCGCAACTTCTTCTAGTGGCTTCATAGGGCAGCTCCTCTAGTTGCTTGAGATGATACCACCCCTGAGGTTTAGGTGCTTGAGCGCTTAGCTCTTCAGGTTCCTTCTATAAAGGCGGCATCTGGTGGCGGCTTTGTAAGTACTCTTATTTGTGTGAAATTTTCACTTTCCATCCTGCGGGGATAATTCTCCTCTTTCCTTTGTACAGGTTGAGACTCAGGCCTAGACTGTCGTTACTTGGAACGACCACTATGTGATCCTGAAGGGCGGGTATTTGGCCCTTGAGGAGAAGTTCAGATCGATGACGAGCTTGCTTTCCTCCTCGAGGGAGGAGCATGACCGTGATGTTTCACGATTCCGTCGGATGGGGTCCGGGCTGAAGTACGAGTTGGAGAATGTATGCATGGTGTTGGAGGTAGAGAAGGCACTGGTGGAGAGTACCACCCAGATGCTGAAACATTCCAAGGAGGAAACCACCAGCTTAGAGACTCAGCTTTGGGTGGCAAGGGCCCAAGTGGAGATGCTATCTTTTGACAGTCGCGTGTCAGAGCTGGAGGCTGCTGGACTTATAGAGTACTTGGAGTCGTTGGACTACATATGATACCGTATCTTGATTGCGGAGGAGGTGTGCGACGGGATCTAGTCCTAGGAGGTGGAGCCTCAAGTGGAAGATGCCCGTGAGTTAGCCCTCAGGAGTGGAGCGATGAAGGCCTTCTGATTTGTCTGTCGACGTCTAGGATGCGAGAACTCTAGCTTTAGCTTTGATGACGTTTCTGATGATGATCGCTCTGATGTTGATGTTGCTGATGAGTAGCGGCCTCATGTTTTTGTATTTGTGTGTTTTTGTATTCTTCCTCAATTTATATGTGTCATGTGTTGTTTTTTTGCTTAGCAGCTGTAGTGGGCGCTCTTGTAACACCCCCTATCCGTCGCATAGCATATAGCAGTAGGTTCGGCCAGGGCCCGACGCCATATACCACAGACAGACCGGGTGGTTACTCAATGGAAACCATCCAACCAATCATAACGTCCTACACAGAGCATTCTAGCAGAAGCAGTTTATAAGTTGCAATTAAGAACCCAGCACAAAAGGCACGAATGTCCACTAATACAACAATTAGGAATGTAGTACATACACAAGTACTGACCTTAAGGCCTTACAAACAGTTTACTTAATATTACATGATTTACAAACACGGCACACAGACCGGTCATACATGAATAAAAGCAGTAAACACTCAAATTAGGCCTTCGAGGGCCGGCTTCGCAATTTGGGCTTTAGCCCGCTATTGACCGCTTGGTCCAGCAGCACCTGCAAGCAACAAAACCACCGCACGGTGGCAAACAAAGGCAACGGTCAGCAATGCTGGCCAAATTATAACGATTCCGCCCCCAACTCGGGGCGGCGATGCTCCTTCCCTTCATTTTAATTAGCATAACCAAGCAGTATATAAATACATTGCATCACAGGCGCTGGCATGCATGGCCACACGCCCCGTGCTCTTAGGGTACATTCTCGGTGATCGCAGTCTAAGCCCGCTAACTCACCACCATCCCCAGGACGGTAATCTCTCGTGAGCAATTTGGTCTTTTAGGCATATGTTACAACACTTCAATATCATCAACAGCCTATGTCACGACACTTTAACATCATCGACAGCAAGACCTGACCTTTATGCCGTCGGCATAAAGCAGGAACGGTTCCACTCAACCCGTTGCTCACTTGCCACGACATTTTAATATCATCGGCACGAGTTAAGTTTCCCCGAAGCCCGTGAATCGAACGTACAGTATTACATAACCCAGTTATGTACAAGTTGGCTCCCAGGCCCACAAGTTTGGCAGAATCACGCATCTGCCCAGTTTTCTGGGTGCACCTTTGGGTTAATCCCCAAGGCTCCCTGTTGCAATCTACCGCGTAGAAAACCCGAAAAAAACAAAACATTTGCGTGGAGTCTTCTCCGGCCATTATGCAATGCAACATCACCGATCCAGACCAACATGTCCGGGTAGGCTTCACACATCATACCTATGTCCGTTCTCGTTTACGGACTCTACACAACGGGGACTTTACATATCTATCCGAAGGAACGCTTCCAACTCACCGCAAACTCGCGAGAGCGAGCTTCCTATGCAAATAAGGAGAGCTTCACATGCTCAATAAAAGAATCGTTACCCTAGCGTTCTTCCTTGGCGCCATAGAAATGTAAGCGGATGAAAAGCACCGCACTCTCTTTGCCTCCGTAGATCCGAAGTCGGCTCGCGATTTGGAGCTTCGAAGCTCCTCCAATGGCCGGATCTAAGCTCCTTCTTCCTCCTTAGCTCTCCTCTCTCTCTTGACTTAGAAAGAGAACCACTCAAAAGAAATGAGGGTTTCAAAGGCCCAAACCCGGGTATATCCCCGTAGGAACAATCCCCAACCGTCGGATCCCAAAATAAGCAAACGAATGGCTACGATTCGTAGCTGAAAAGTAAAACCTGGGCCGAACACGGCCTGACACACGCCCGTGTCCAGGGCCGTGTCCCCCATCCGCCGTCAAAATCGACGCTCCTGGAACAACACACGGGCATCCAAAACGCCCGTGTTCGACCTGACATGCCCGTGTTCCAATGGACACGGTCGTGTGGTCGGTCGTGTTCCCCCATCGACACAGCCCCGAAAACAACCTGAGACTCACACGGGTATTGGACACGCCCGTGTCCTAGCCCGTGTCTACTCGAACACGCCTGGGCGCCAGGCCGTGTTCACTGTCTCGACACTTCGTCGAGCGAAGTTTGTCGACTGCCTGACACAGCCTTGGACACGCCCGTGTCCTAGGCCGTGTACCTTGTCTCGACACATCGTCGAGCAAAATTCGTCGACTCCCCGCGCCGATCGTCGACATGGGCTCGACACGCCCTGAGACACGCCCATTCTCAGGCCGTGTTCTCTGCTCGACGATCTTCGACTTCAAAATTGTCGACCTCTCGACCAAATCATCGACTCCAGCCTGACACGCCCTGGGACAAGCCCGTGTCCCAGGCCGTGTGCTTCCTGCCAGATTCCAAATATGGCCCAAAACGTCACCCGTCGCTCTTTTGAGTTTCGGGGCGTTACAACTCTCCCCCTCTTAAAAGAATTTCGCCCACGAAATTACATAAAGGAAAGACAAGTACCAATATTAAAATTGTACCTGAGCGGAACAACTCTGGATATTCGTCAAGCATATTCTGCTCTCGATCCCAAGAGAGCTCCTCACGACCGCAATTGTCCCATCGGACCTTGACCATCCTGATCTCTTTATTGTGTAGTCGCTTGACCTCCGAGTCCTCAATCCGCACGGGCTTGACCTTTGTCGTCAACCCACTATCAATCGGCACTTGATCGACCGCGATCACTTGCGTAGGCTCTTGCACCGCCTTCCGAAGCACTGAAATATGCAATACATCATGTAAACCACTAAGCTCCACTGAAAGCTTCAACTGATAGGCTGCTTCACCAACCCGCTCCAGAACCTCAAACGGCCCAAGGTACCTCGGGCTTAGCTTTTTCAATCGCCGCACCCGCGAGACACCCTTTAACGGCTTGATCTTTAAGTACACCAAGTCGCCCACAGCGAACTCCACGTTCCTGTGCTTGGCATTATAGTACTTCGCTTGCCGGTCCTGAGTGACTAGCAACCTCTCCCGAATGGTACGAACCAAAGACGTAGCATCTTCCACCTCTTGGCGCTTGTACAACTTTGACTCACCCATTTCTAACCAAGACAACGGCGTGCGACATTTTCTACCATATAGGGCCTCGAAGGGCGCCATTTTAATACTCGCTTGGTAGCTATTGTTGTACGCAAACTCCAGCAAATAAAGATGGTCTTCCCATTGCTTTCCAAAGTCCAAGACACACATGCGAAGCATGTCTTCCATAGTCCTATTGACCCTTTCGGTATGCCCATCTGTTTGCGGATGGAAGGCTGTGCTGAATTTTAACTTTGTTCCCAACATTTTCTGCACTAGCCTCGAATCATTAGACATGAACCGTCCATTTCGGTCACTCATGATGCTGCGGGGCACACCATGAAGCTACACTATATTATCCACATACAGTTTTGCCAACTTCTCCACCGGATCATCCTTCCTATGCGGAATGAAATGCGACACCTTCGTTAACCGATCTACGACCACCCAAATGACGTTGTTCCCCTTTTGCGACCTTGGCAAACCGTTCACAAAGTCCATAGAGATGTCGTTGAATTTCTACTCCGGAATAGGCAAGGACTTCAGAAATCCTCCCGGCTTTTGGCATTCTGCCTTCACCAAGGCGCAAGTTTGGCATTTCGCCACGTAGAGAACCACATCTTTCTTCAAACCCGGCCACCAAAACAGTTTCTTGACATCGCGGTACATCTTTGTGCTCCCCGGGTGAATCGAGTACTTGGTATGATGTGCCTCGTACAACAACTCCACCTGCAAATTGCCCACACTTGGGACACACAGACGACCGTCTTTCCAAAGCAATCCGTCCTCCACAACGAATTGGGAATTTGACCCATCCAGAGCCTCTACCATGAACTGCTTCATATGGACATCCAAATCCAAAGCCTGCCGAATCCGATCAGCCGGGTCATATTGGACTTTAGTCCAATTCAGTACTGCTTCAGCACTTGATTGCTTATCTACATAAACAATCTCCAACACCTCCAACTCCCGAACCAACCGCTCGTCATGGATAGACAGCCAATTGGCTTGAGCTGGGGCCCGACAACTTAACGCGTCCGCGACCGCATTACCTTTACCAGGAACGTAGTGGATCTTGAATGTATAGTCCCCCAGGAACTCCATCCATCTACGCTGCCGCATATTCAGATCTTTCTCATCAATCAGATACTTCAGGCTCTTATGATCGGTGTAGATATCAATCTTCACACCGTACAAATAGTGTCTCCACAGTTTCAAGACAAAAATTACGGCTGCTAACTCCAAGTCATGGACCGGATAATTCCTCTCGTGCACTTTCAGCTGTCTCGAGCCATAAGCTATCACACTTCCATGCTGCAGTAGCACGCAACCCAAACCACTGCCCGAAGCATCACTATAAATCTCATAACCTTCAATCCCACTCGGCGAACTCAGCATTGGCGTCGTGGTCAACCGACATTTCAACTCCTCAAAAGCTCGCGCGCACTCCGGCGTCCAAACGAACTTCTGCTCCTTCCTCGTCAAAGTAGTGAGAGGTAACGCTATCCGCGATAAGTTCTCTACGAAGCGCCTATAATAGCCGGCAAGCCCCAGAAAGCTCCGGACTTCCGCCACCATAGAAAGCTCAGGCCACTCCCGTATCGCAACAATCTTCGCCGGATCCACCGCAATACCTTCTCCACTCACTACATGACCGAGGAACGCCACTGAGGATAACCAAAACTCGCACTTCGAGAACTTGGCATACAATTGATTCCTCCTTAGCGTCTCCAAAACCAAATGAAGATGCTTGAAGTGATCTTCCTCACTCTGCGAGTACACCAAAATATCGTCGATGAAGACGATCACAAAGTGGTCTAAGTACTCCCTGAAGGTCCTGTTCATCAAATCCATGAACACTGACGGCGCATTAGTCATGTTGAAACCGGAATCCGGTCTCCTGTGGAGTTCGACCCTCGGGGAAGGGGTGGTCTCGCGCCTACTCCGCTCCTGCAAGTAAAACAACAAAGAAGACAAGGAGAAATAGACCCAAGGGCTCGACAGGGAGGTCCCACTACACACCCGGAAGATCTCAAAGCGCTTCCCCTCCTTAGCCAGATGCCGAGCTAAGGTACCCTCAGAAAGCTCTTCAAACCTGGAGCAAGGAGGCACTGAAAGCATGCCTGTTGGGGTACCCCTTGGGTCTTATTTATAGTTTTTGGAATCTGAACTGCCAATAACCAAAAGAACTGACCTGAAAATATTAAAAAGCCCTTGATCAGGTCTGCCAACAGCCAAACTCCGCTATTCTGAGAAGCTATGCGCAGTCCAACCTGGTCTGCCAACAGCGTGGCTCCGCTGTTCTGAGAAGCTATTCGCACCCATGGGGAGCCAGCTCGCCGCCAATCCCTTTCCGCGGGAGGCGGACGCGACCTGGCTCTAGCTGCTCGCCTATTCTTCTTAGGCGAACGCGAGCCGGACCTCCGCGACCCGCCAGTCCTCTACCGGGGCGGATAGGCGACCAGGTCGCGTATAGGGGGCGGGCTGGCGGCCATCGTGACCCTCCGATCAGCTCGCAGGTCGCGGGTTGTCGAGCCCTTCCGCTAGTACTGGTTCGACGGTGCTCTGGTCGGCGATTCTCTGAGTGAGCGGGAGAGATAAGGGGGAGTCGTCTCGCCTGGTTCGCTCGCCTGAAGTGGGCGGGAGAGGACCAGCCCCTTGCCGCAAGTCTGCTTGTCGCTCGGGTGCGGGTCGCGGGTACTGGGTCCGCCCGATCTTCCTGATGGGGCCCGCTCGACCAACATGGGGTTGTACAAGTCAGCTCAAATGGCATGACCGTAAACTCGTAATGCCCGTATCTCGTACTGAACGCTGTCTTCGGGATATCACTCTCCCTTATTCGCAGCTGATAGTACCCGGACTTGAGATCCAACTTTGAGTATACCATCAACCCGACCAACTGATCAAAAAGATCATCGATCCGGGGAATCAGGTACTTGTTCTTTTCCGTCAACTTGTTGAGCTCCCGATAATCAATACATAGCCTCAAGCTTCCGTCCTTTTTCTTAACAAAGAGTACCGGCGCGCTCCAAGACGAAGAACTTGGGCGCACATACCCTTGCTCCAACAACTCTTGCAGTTGAACCTTTAGCTCCGCCATTTCCTTAGGCGCTAGCCGATATGGAGAGCGTGATACAGGCTTTGTACCTGGCACTAGCTCAATCGTGAAATCTATCTCCCGTTGAGGCGGGGCTCCAGGAAGATCTCTAGGGAACACATCAGGGTACTCCGATACCACTGAAATACTATCCAATGCGGGCTTCGGCTTCGCAACCTCCACTAGTGTAAAGAATAGTTCTGCACCGGCACGAACCGCCTTCACCACCTGAAGAGCAGACATCAACGTCTTGCTCGACCCCTTTAAGCCCGTAAAAGTCTTCTCACAACTTGCTCCTAACTTGACTTCCTTGCGACCACAATCAATATAGGCTTGCTGCTCCGAGAGCCAGTCCATGCCAAATATAACGTCGAACTCCGCCAACGGTAGTAACGGCGCTTGCAGATTGAACTCTTGATTCCCAATGCGAATCTTAACACCGCAGATTCTATTCGCTCTCATCAAACACCCATTGGGCAACAACACATCCAACTTATCCTTTGCCATCGAAGAAGGGACTCCAATGCGTGATATAAATGCTTCAGACAAGAAGGAGTGTGAAGCTCACGTATCGAAGAGTGCTCTTGCCGGATTTTCACAAATCAAAACAAATCCTAAACAAGCAGTGGTAAGGTAACACGTGCATAACAAGTATTTAAAGGAATTAACTTGCTATAAATTAAACCGTACCTGTCACCACATCCGCCTGTTTGATGGCCTCCTATTGGCCAAGATTATAGACCCTTGGTTGGTCCGGAGCATAGTGGGACTCAGTTGACTCCGCCGCCTTGCCCTTCTCTTCATAAGTTCCTCTCGGCTTCCTTTCGGACTTGGGACGTCCTCTCCCGTCCGCTCCGGCACTCATGGGCAAAATGCCCCGGCTTCCCACAGTTGTAACATGTGCCCGGGATCTGACTCGTAGTCGCCCCAGAAGCACCAGCAAAGGGGGCTAGACCCGAAGTCCTAGCTTTCTTGTTCCACTTTCAGAACACAGACTTTGAGGAGTTCAGCACTCTGAACTCCGACTTCTTCTCACCCAAGCTTTTCTTTGCCTGCACATTCTTCATGTCCTTCTCCAAGGACCGGGCCGTGTTGACCAAGGTTAAGAAACCCTACGTCATCAGCCCCGAGAGTAGTAACCTCAAATCATCTCTCAACCCTTCATAGAATCGATTCGTCTTGTGCTCCTCACCCGCAATGGTGGAGCTAGCATATCGACTCAATCGAGTAAACTCGTGGAGATACTCATCCACGGTACTGTCCCCTTGAACCAATTTCAGGAACTCGTTCTCCAACGCTATCCTTTGCGCCGAAGGGAGGTATCTAGCCAAGAATAATCTCAAGAACTCCTCCATCGAGACATCAACAAGTTATCTACCTCTCAAAAGATGCAGCTCCAATCTTTCCCATCACAATCTCGCTTCACCGTCCAGAAGGAACGTAGCAATGGTGGTCATTTGCCACTCCTTCATCTTCGTTGCTGTCATGACTCTCTTCACCATGGAGAGCCAGTCATCAGCTTGAGATGGGGTTCCCAACCCCGAGAATAAAGGAGGATTAAAGCTCATGACATGCTTAAGCTGTCTCTCGGTTGCCCTCCTTGGCACCACCTGTTCCACTCTTTGCTGCTCAGCCGCTTGCAGGGGTACCTGCTCCATCGTAGGAGCGGGCTGCTACGTTTGCCTTGCAGGCTGCACATTAATCATGGCCAACACTGCTTCGGCCACCAATCGTATGGTCTCAGCCGATAGAGGTGTTGCAGGAGCAACATCTGGTGCACTGCTAGCCTCAGAAACTCGACGTTCCGACGGCCCAGCACCACTTCTGGTCACCTATAGTGGTACAAAACACCGTTAAGAGACCGAATAAAATTGCAAACGGCAATTATAGGAACACACAGGTTCCCCAAACACGTGTATTTTCATTCCTAAGTGGACATTCATGGGTTCTTTTACTGTTATAACGATGACGCACACACATGTGCTCACCACTCCTTAAAAAGAATTCGTCCACGAATTCATCTTAAGCCCGACAAAAATCAGTAGTCTGATGTAACGCCCCGAAACTCAAAGGAGCAGAGGGGAATAATTTGGGCCAGTTTGAGTTCTGGCTTCAGGCACACGGCCTGGGACACGGGCGTGTCCCAGGGCGTGTCAAGCCTGTGTCGACACTAAGGAGTGAAGTCGACACTTTGGTCTCGACATTGTGTCGAGACTGGGCACACGGCCTGCGACACGGGCGTGTTGCAGGGCGTGTCGACCCGTGTCGACACTTAGCCGTGAAGTCGACACAGTGCTTCGACGTTGTGTCGAGACACGGCACACGGCCTGCGACACGGGCGTGTCGCAGGGCGTGTCAACCCGTGTCGACACTCGTCCCGCGAAGTCGACACTTTGGTGTCGACAGTGGGTCGAGACATGGCACACGGCCTGCGACACGGGCGTGTCGCAGGGCGTGTCGACCCGTGTCGACACTCAGCCACGAAGTGTCGAGACCATGTACACGGCCTGGAGCCCAAGCGTGTCAAGGTGACACGGGCAAGGACACGGGCGTGTCCTAGAACCCGTGCAGTGCTCGGGTTGAAAACGAGAGAAAATCATGGGGTACACGGCCAGCTACACGGCCGTGTCAGATGGAACACGGGCGTGTCAGCTCGAACACGGGCGTGTTCGATACCCGTGTAAGGTTCCATGTGATCCGATTTTGACGGCGAATGAGGCACACGGCCCTGGACACGGGCGTGTGCCAGGCCGTGTTCGGTCCAGATTGGGCATTTCAGTCCCGAATCGAAGCCGTTCATTTCTTTGACTGAAGATCCAACGGCTGGGGGTTGTTCCTGAAGGGATATACCCGGGTTTTGACTTGGAAAACCCTCACTTTTTCCACTTGTTCTCTCTCCAAACCCTTGGAGAAAGAAGAGCTAAGGCAAGAAGAAGAGGAGCTAGATCCGCCATTGGAGGAGCTTCGGAGCTCCGAATCGCAAGCCGACTCCGGATCCACGGAGGCAACGCAAGTGCGGTGATTTCCATCCGATTACTTTTCGATGGCGCCAAAGAGGACCGCAAGGGTAACGATCCTCAACTTGAGCATGAGTCGCTCTCTTTCTTTGCATAGGAAGCCCGCTCTCGCGAGTTTGCGGAGAGTTGGAGGCGTTCCTTCGGGTAGATATGTGAAGTCCCCGTTGTTTAGAGTCCGTATGCGAGAACGGACATAGGCATTTTGGTTGAAGCCTACCCGGACATGTTAGTCCGGATCGGTGATGTTGCATTGCATAAGGCCGGAGAAGACTCCGTGCTATTGGGTGTTTTTCGGGTTTTCTACGCGGTAGATTGCAGCAGGGAGCCTTGGGGACTAACCCAAAGGTGCACCCGGAAAACTGGGCGGACACGAGGTCTTGCCAACTTGGTGGCCTGAGAGCCAACTTGAACATAACGGGGTTATGTGACTTGTGTTAGAATGGGACTCGGTGAAAGTTTGACCCGCGCATATGGCTTAAATTGCCGTTGCGATGTGAGCACGGGTTAGATGGAGCCGTACCCGCTTTATGTCGTTCGGGTTAGAGAGACCTAAAGTTACATGGCACTCGCCGTTGGCATAAATGGGGGTCTTCGGTGGTCGATGGCTTAAATTGACGTGACCAATACCATGAAGACGAATTGCTCATAGGAATGGCCGTCTAAGTGGCGGTGGTGAGTCCGGAATGTTAATGGCTTTAATTGACGTGACATCGACCGGTTCACCGAGAATGTGCCCTGAGTGCACGGGGCGTGTGGCCGTGCGAGCCAACGCCTGTGATGAAATGGCTATGGTTTTAATTGCTCGCTTATGCTAATGAAATGCAGGAAAGGAGCATCGCCGCCCCGAATTGGGGGCGGGATCGTTATAATTTGGTCAGCATTGCTGACCGTTGCCTTGTTTGCCACCGTGCGGTGGTTTGTTTGCTTGCAGGTGCAGCTGGACCAAGCGGTCAATAGCGGGCTAAAGCCCTTTTTGCGAAGCTGGCCCTCGAAGGCCCAAGTGGAAATGTTTTATGTTTTATTCATGTATGGCCGGCCTGCGAGCCGAGGTTTGTAAATCATGTAAAAGACAAGTGAAACATTTTGTAAGGCCTTAAGGCCGACTTTTGAGTATTTTGTAATAACATTCCTATTATCATGTTAGTGGACATTCATGCTTGTTGCTGGGTTCTTGTTTTGCAACTTTTATAAACTGCTTCCGCTAGAATGCTCTGTGTAGGACGTTGAGATTGGTTGGATGGTTTCCATAAGTAACCACCCGGTCTGTCTGTGGCATATGGCGTCGGGCCCCGGCCGGACCTACTGTTATATGCTATGCGACGGATAGGGGGTGTTACAATTTGGTATCAGACTACTGGTTTTGGTTGGGCTTGAATTGAATTCGTGGGCGAATTCTTTTTAAGGGGTGGTGAGCACATTGTGTGCGTCATCGTTATAACCGTAAAAAGAACCCATGAATGTCCACTTAGGAATGAAAATACTCGTGTTTGAGGAACCTGCGTGTTCCTATAATTGCTGTTTGCAATTTATTTGGTCGCTTAACGGTGTTTTGTACCACTATAGGTGACCCGAAGTGGCATTGGGCCGTCAGAACGCCGAGTTTCTGAGGCAAGTAGTGCACCGGAAGTTGCTCCCGCAACACCTTTGTCGGCTGAAAATATAAGATTGGTGGCTGAAGCGGTGTTGGCCGTGATCAATGCGCAGCCTGGGAGGCAAGCGCAGCAGCCCGCTCCTGTGATGGAGCAAGTACCTCTTCAAGAGGCTGAGCCGAGGAGGATGGAGCAAGTGGTTGTAGAACCAATAGTGCCAAGGAGGGCGACTGAGAGGCAGTTGAAGCATGTAATGAGCTTTAACCCTCCGTTATTCTCGGGGTTGGGAACCCCATCTCAAGCTGAAGACTGGCTCTCTAGGGTGAAGAGAGTCATGACAGCGACGGAGACGGAGGAGTGGCAGATGACCACCATTGCTACGTTCCTGCTGGACGGTGAAGCGAGGATGTGGTGGGAAGGTTTGGAGCTGCATCATCTGCGAGGTAGACAACTGATAGACGTTCCGATGGAAGAGTTCTCGGAATTGTTCTTAGCAAGATACCTCCCTTCTACTCAGAGGATTTCAATGGAGAATGAGTTCCTGAAGTTGGTGCAGGGTGAGAGGAGCGTGGATGAATATCTCCACGAGTTTACGCGGTTGAGTCGTTATGCTAGCTCTACCATCATGGATGAGGAGCGCAAGACTAATCGTTTTTATGAAGGCTTGAGGGATGAGCTGAGACTGTTACTGTCGGGGCCAATGACGCAGGGTTTCTTAACCTTGGTCAATACTGCCCGGTCCTTGGAGAAGGACATGAAGAGTGTACAAGCGAAGAAAAGCTTGGGTGAAAAGAAATCTGAGTTCAGAGTGCCGACTACTTCAAAGTCAGGCTATCGGAGGACTTTCAAGAAGCATAGGACTTCGGGTCCAGCTCCTTCTGGCGCTTCTGGGGCGACTACGGGTCGGACCCCGGGTGCGTGTTTTACTTGTGGCAAGACGGGGCATTTTGCCCGTGATTGTTGGAGCGGACGTCCTAAGTCCGAAAGGAGGCCTGGAGCTACTTATGAAGAGAAGGGCAAGGCGGTGGAATCGACCGCATCCCATTATGCTCCGGCCCAACCAAGGGTTTACAATCTTGGCCAACAGGAGGCCATTAAACAAGCTGACGTGGTGACAGGTACGGTTTAATTTATAGCAAGTCAATTCCTTTATATGCTTGTTATGCACATGTTACCTTACCACTACTTGTTTAGGATTTGTGTTGATTTGTGAAAATCCGGCACGAGCACTCTTTGATACGGGAGCTTCACACTCCTTCTTGTCCGAAGGATTTATATTACGCATCGGAGTCCCTTCTTCGATGGCGAAGGATAAGTTGGATGTGTTGTTGCCAAATGGGTGTTCGATGCGAGCGGATAGAATCTGCGAGGTTAAGACTCGTATTGGAGAGCAGGAGTTTGACCTGCGGGCGTCCTTACTTCCGTTGGTGGAGTTCGACGTCATATTTGGAATGGACTGGCTCTCGGAGCAGCAGGCCCATATAGATTGCGGTAGCAAGGAAGTAAAGCTGGGAGCAAGTCGTGAGACGACTTTTACGGGCTTAAAGGGGTCGAGCAAGACGTTGATGTCTGCTCTTCAGGTGGTGAAGGCGGTTCGTGCCGGAGCAGAACTGTTCTTTACACTAGTGGAGGTTGCAAAGCCGAAGCCCGCGATGGATTGTATTTCAGTGGTATCGGAATACCCTGATGTGTTCCCCGCAGATCTCCCTGGAGCCCCGCCACAACGGGAGATAGATTTTACTATCGAGCTAGTGCCAGGTGCAAAGCCTGTGTCACGATCTCCGTATCGGCTAGCGCCTAAGGAAATGGCAGAGCTGAAAGTTCAACTACAAGAGTTGTTGGAGCAAGGGTATGTGCGCCCGAGTTCTTCGCCTTGGAGCGCACCGGTCCTCTTTGTTAAGAAGAAGGACGGAAGCTTGAGGTTGTGTATTGATTATCGGGAGCTAAACAAGCTGACTGAGAAGAACAAGTACCCGATCCCCCGGATTGATGATCTCTTTGATCAGTTAGTCGGGTCGACGGTGTACTCGAAGTTAGATCTCAAGTCTGGGTACTATCAGCTGCGGATAAGGGAGAGTGATATCCCGAAGACAGCGTTTAGTACGAGATACGGGCATTATGAGTTTACGGTCATGCCGTTTGGGCTGACTAATGCGCCGTCAGTATTTATGGATTTGATGAACAGGACGTTCAGGGAGTACCTAGACCATTTCGTGATCGTCTTCATCGACGATATTTTGGTGTACTCGCAAAGTGAGGAGGATCACTTCAAGCATCTCCATTTGGTGTTGGAGACACTCAGGAGAAATCAGTTGTATGCCAAGTTCTCGAAGTGCGAGTTTTGGCTATCCTCAGTGGCGTTCCTCGGGCATATAGTGAGTGGAGAGGGTATTGCTGTGGATCCGGCGAAGATTGTTGCGATACGGGAGTGGCCTGAGCTTGCTACGGTAGCAGAAGTCCGGAGCTTTTTGGGGCTTGCCGGCTATTATAGGCGCTTCGTAGAGAACTTCTCGCGGATAGCGTTACCTCTCACTACTTTGACGAGGAAGGATCATAAGTTCGTTTGGACGCCGGAGTGCGCGCGAGCTTTTGAGGAGTTAAAGTGTCGGTTGACCACGGCGCCTGTGCTGAGTTCGCCGGTTGGAACCGAAGGCTATGAGATATATAGCGATGCTTCGGGCAGCGGTTTGGGTTGCGTGCTATTGCAGCACGGCAGCGTGATAGCTTATGGCTCGAGACAGCTAAAAGTGCACGAGAGGAATTATCCGGTCCATGACTTGGAGTTAGCGGCCGTGATTTTTGCCTTGAAGCTGTGGAGACACTATTTGTACGGTGTGAAGATTGATATCTACACCGATCACAAGAGCCTAAAGTATCTTATTGATCAGAAAGATCTGAATATGCGGCAGCGTAGGTGGATGGAGTTCCTGGGGGACTATACATTCAAGATCCACTACGTGCCTGGCAAAGGGAATGCGGTTGCGGACGCGTTGAGTCGCCGAGCCCCAGCTCAAGCGAATTGGCTATCAGTGCATGATGAGCGGTTGGTGCAGGAGCTGGAGGCGTTGGAGATTGTTTGTGTGGATAGACAATCTAGTGCTGAAGCAGTGCTGAATTGGACTGAAGTCCAATATGACCTGGCTGATCGGATTCGGCAGGCTTTGGATATGGATGCTCATATGAAGCAGTTCATGATAGAGGCTCTGGATGGGTCAAATTCCCAATTCGTCGTGGAGGACGGATTGCTGTGGAAAGACGGTCGTTTGTGCGTCCCAAGTGTGGGCAGTTTACGGGTGGAGTTGTTGTACGAGGCGCACCATACCAAGTACTCGATTCACCCGGGGAGCACGAAGATGTACCGTGATGTAAAGAAACTGTTTTGGTGGCCGGGCTTGAAAAAGGATGTGGCGCTATATGTAGCGAAGTGCCAAACTTGCGCCTTGGTAAAGGCGGAGTGCCAAAAGCCGGGAGGATTTCTTAAGTCCTTGCCTATTCCGGAGTGGAAATTCGACGACATCTCTATGGACTTTGTGCATGGTTTGCCAAGGTCGCAGAAGGGGAACGACGCCATTTGGGTGGTGGTCGATCGATTAACAAAGGTGTCGCATTTTATTCCGCATAGGAAGGATGATCCGGTGGAGAAGCTGGCAAAGCTTTATGTGGATAACATAGTGCGGCTTCATGGTGTGCCCCGCAGCATCGTGAGTGACCGTGATGGGCGGTTCACGTCCAATGATTGGAGGCTGGTGCAGCAAATGTTGGGAACAAAGCTGAAGTTTAGCACAGCCTTCCATCCGCAAACGGATGGGCAGACCGAGAGGGTCAATAGAACCATGGAAGACATGCTTCGCATGTGTGTCTTGGACTTTGGAAAGCAATGGGAGGACCACCTTTATTTGGTGGAGTTCGCATACAACAACAGCTACCAAGCAAGTATTCAGATGGCGCCTTTCGAGGCCCTTTATGGTAGACGATGTCGCACGCCGTTGTCTTGGTTAGAAACGGGCGAGTCGAAGTTGTATAAGCGATCGGAAGTGGAGGATGCTACTTCGTTGGTGAGAACCATTCGGGAGAGGTTGCTTATCGCTCAGGACCGGCAAGCAAAGTACTATAATGCCAAGCACAGGAACGTGGAGTTCGCTGTGGGCGATTATGTATACTTGAAGATCAAGCCGTTCAAGGGTGTCTCGCGGGTGCGGCGATTGAAAAAGCTAAGCCCGAGGTACCTTGGACCGTTCGAGGTTCTGGAGCGAGTAGGAGAAGCGGCCTATCGGCTGAAGCTTTCAGTGGAGCTAAGTGGTTTACATGATGTATTCCATATTTCGGTGCTTCGGAAGGCGGTGCAAGAGCCTACGCAAGTGATCGCGGCCAATCAAGTGCCGGTGGATAGTGGGCTAACGACAAAAGTCAAGCCCGTGCGGATTGAGGACTCGGAGGTCAAGCGGCTACGCAATAAAGAGATCAGGATGGTCAAAGTCCGGTGGGACAATTGCGGTCGTGAGGAGCTCTCTTGGGAGCGAGAGCAGACGATGCTTGACGAATATCCGGAGTTGTTCCGCTCAGGTACAAATTTTAGTTTTGTACATGTTTTTCCCTTTATGTAATTTCGTGGGCGAAATTCTTTTAAGAGGGGTAGAGTTGTAACGCCCCGAAACTCAAAGGAGCAGAGGGGAATAATTTGGGCCAGTTTGAGTTCTGGCTGCAGGCACACGGCCTGGGACACGGGCGTGTCCCAGGGCGTGTCAAGCCTGTGTCGACACTAAGGCGTGAAGTCGACACTTTGGTCTCGACATTGTGTCGAGACTGGGCACACGGCCTGCGACACGGGCGTGTCGCAGGGCGTGTCGACCCGTGTCGACACTTAGCCGTGAAGTCGACACAGTGCTTCGACGTTGTGTCGAGACACGGCACACGGCCTGCGACACGGGCGTGTCGCAGGGCGTGTCAACCCGTGTCGACACTCGTCCCGCGAAGTCGACACTTTGGTGTCGACAGTGGGTCGAGACATGGCACACGGCCTGCGACACGGGCGTGTCGCAGGGCGTGTCGACCCGTGTCGACACTCAGCCACGAAGTGTCGAGACCATGTACACGGCCTGGAGCCCAGGCGTGTCAAGGTGACACTGGCAAGGACACGGGCGTGTCCTAGAACCCGTGCAGTGCTCGGGTTGAAAACGGGAGAAAATCATGGGGTACACGGCCAGCTACACGGCCGTGTCAGATGGAACACGGGCGTGTCAGCTCGAACACGGGCGTGTTCGATACCCGTGTGAGGTTCCAGGTGATTCGATTTTGACGGCGAATGAGGCACACGGCCCTGGACACGGGCGTGTGCCAGGCCGTGTTCGGTCCAGATTGGGCATTTCAGTCCCGAATCGAAGCCGTTCATTTCTTTGACTGAAGATCCAACGGCTGGGGGTTGTTCCTGAAGGGATATACCCGGGTTTTGACTTGGAAAACCCTCACTTTTTCCACTTGTTCTCTCTCCAAACCCTTGGAGAAAGAAGAGCTAAGGCAAGAAGAAGAGGAGCTAGATCCGCCATTGGAGGAGCTTCGGAGCTCCGAATCGCAAGCCGACTCCGGATCCACGGAGGCAACGCAAGTGCGGTGATTTCCATCCGATTACTTTTCGATGGCGCCAAAGAGGACCGCAAGGGTAACGATCCTCAACTTGAGCATGAGTCGCTCTCTTTCTTTGCATAGGAAGCCCGCTCTCGCGAGTTTGCGGAGAGTTGGAGGCGTTCCTTCGGGTAGATATGTGAAGTCCCCGTTGTTTAGAGTCCGTATGCGAGAACGGACATAGGCATTTTGGTTGAAGCCTACCCGGACATGTTAGTCCGGATCGGTGATGTTGCATTGCATAAGGCCGGAGAAGACTCCGTGCTATTGGGTGTTTTTCGGGTTTTCTACGCGGTAGATTGCAGCAGGGAGCCTTGGGGACTAACCCAAAGGTGCACCCGGAAAACTGGGCGGACACGAGGTCTTGCCAACTTGGTGGCCTGAGAGCCAACTTGAACATAACGGGGTTATGTGACTTGTGTTAGAATGGGACTCGGTGAAAGTTTGACCCGCGCATATGGCTTAAATTGCCGTTGCGATGTGAGCACGGGTTAGATGGAGCCGTACCCGCTTTATGTCGTTCGGGTTAGAGAGACCTAAAGTTACATGGCACTCGCCGTTGGCATAAATGGGGGTCTTCGGTGGTCGATGGCTTAAATTGACGTGACCAATACCATGAAGACGAATTGCTCATAGGAATGGCCGTCTAAGTGGCGGTGGTGAGTCCGGAATGTTAATGGCTTTAATTGACGTGACATCGACCGGTTCACCGAGAATGTGCCCTGAGTGCACGGGGCGTGTGGCCGTGCGAGCCAACGCCTGTGATGAAATGGCTATGGTTTTAATTGCTCGCTTATGCTAATGAAATGCAGGAAAGGAGCATCGCCGCCCCGAAATTGGGGGCGGGATCGTTATAATTTGGTCAGCATTGCTGACCGTTGCCTTGTTTGCCACCGTGCGGTGGTTTGTTTGCTTGCAGGTGCAGCTGGACCAAGCGGTCAATAGCGGGCTAAAGCCCTTTTTGCGAAGCTGGCCCTCGAAGGCCCAAGTGGAAATGTTTTATGTTTTATTCATGTATGGCCGGCCTGCGAGCCGAGGTTTGTAAATCATGTAAAAGACAA
Organism: Platanthera guangdongensis; assembly: GCA_039583875.1. Taxonomy (NCBI): domain Eukaryota; kingdom Viridiplantae; phylum Streptophyta; class Magnoliopsida; order Asparagales; family Orchidaceae; genus Platanthera; species Platanthera guangdongensis. The sequence continues at coordinate 273,312,159 of CM077151.1, read as the reverse complement.
GGGAAACATTTTGTAAGGCCTTAAGGCCGACTTTTGAGTATTTTGTAATAACATTCCTATTATCATATTAGTGGACATTCATGCTTGTTGCTGGGTTCTTGTTTTGCAACTTTTATAAACTGCTTCCGCTAGAATGCTCTGTGTAGGACGTTGAGATTGGTTGGATGGTTTCCATAAGTAACCACCCGGTCTGTCTGTGGCATATGGCGTCGGGCCCCGGCCGGACCTACTGTTATATGCTATGCGACGGATAGGGGGTGTTACATCTGACACCAAATTGTAACACCCTCTATCCGTCGCATAACATATATTAGTAGGTCCGTCCGGGGCCCGATGCCATATACCATAGACAGACCGGGTGGTTACTCAATGGAAACCATCCAACCAATCATAACGTCCTACACAGAGCATTCTAGCGGAAGCCGTTTATAAGTTGCAATTAAGAACCCAGCACAAAGAGCACGAATGTCCACTAATATAATAATTAGGAATGTAGTACATACACAAGTACTGACCTTAAGACCTTACAAACGGTTTACTTAATATTACATGATTTACAAACCACGGCACGCAGACCGGTCATACATGAATAAAAGCAGTAAACACTCCAATTAGGCCTTCGAGGGTCGGCTTCGCAATTTGGGCTTTAGCCCGCTATTGACCACTTGGTCCAACAGCACCTGCAAGCAACAAAACCACTGCACGGTGGCAAACAAAGGCAACGATCAACAATGCTGACCAAATTATAACAATCCCGCCCTCAACTTGGGGCGGCGATGCTCCTTCCCTGTATTTTATTAGCATAACCAAGCAGTATATAAATACATTGCATCACAGGCGTTGACATGCATGGCCACACGCCCCGTGCTCTCAGGGCACATTCTCGGTGATCGCAGTCTAAGCCTGCTAACTCACCACAATTCCCAGGACGACAATCTCTCGTGAGCAATTTGGTCTTTTAGGCAAATTTTACGACACTTTAATATCATTAACAGCCTATATCACGACACTTTAACATCATCGACAGCAAGACCCGGCCTCTATGCCATCGGCATAAAGCAGGAACGGCTTCACTCAACCCGTTGCTCACTTGCCACGACATTTTAATATCATCGGCACGAGTTACGTTTCCCCGAAGCCCGTGAATCGAATGTACAGTATTACATAACCCAGTTATGTACAAGTTGGCTCCCAGGCCCACAAGTTTGGCAGAATCACGCATCTGCCCAGTTTTTCGGGTGCACCTTTGGGTTAATCCCCAAGGCTCCCTGTTGCAATCTATCGCGTAGAAAACACAAAAAAACAAACATTTGCGCGGAGTCTTCTTCGGCCATTATGCAATGCAACATCACCGATCCAGACCAACATGTCCGGGTAGGCTTCACACATCATTCCTATGTCCGTTCTCGTTTACGGACTCTACACAACAGGGACTTTACATATCTACTCGAAGGAACGCCTCCAACTCACCGCAAACTCGCGAGAGCGGGCTTCCTATGCAAAGAAGGAGAGCTTCACATGCTCAAGAAGAGAATCGTTACCCTAGCATTCTTCCTTGGCGGCATGGAAAAGTAAGCGGATGAAAAGCACCGCACTCTCTTTGCTTCCGTTGATCCGAAGTCGGCTCGCGATTTGGAGCTTCGAAGCTCCTCCAATGGCCGGATCTAAGCTCCTTATTCCTCCTTAGCTCTCCTCTCTCTCTTGACTTAGAAAGAGAACCACTTAAAAGAAATGAGGGTTTCAAAGGCCCAAACCCGAGTATATCCCAGTAGGAATAATCCCCAACCGTCGGATCCCAAAATAAGGAAACGAATGACTACGATTCGTAGCTGAAAAGTAAAACCTGGGCCGAACACGGCCTGACACACGCCCGTATCCAGGGCCGTGTCCCCCATTCACCGTCAAAATTGACGCGCCTGGAACAACACACGGGCATCCAACACGCCTGTGTTCGACCTGACACGCCCATGTTCCAACGGACACGGTCGTGTGGTGGGTCGTGTGCCCCCATCGACATAGCCCCGAAAACAACCCGAGACTCACACGGGTATTGGACACGCCCGTGTCCTAGCCCGTGTCTACTCGAACACGCCTGGGCGCCAGGCCGTGTTCACTGTCTCGACACTTCGTCGAGCGAAGTTCGTTTACTGCCTGACACGGCCTTGGACACGCCCGTGTCCTAGGCCGTGTGGCATGTCTCGACACATCGTTGAGCGAAATTCGTCGACTCCCCGGGCCGATCGTCGACACGGGCTCGACACGCCCTAAGACACGCCCGTGTCTCAGGCCGTGTTCTCTGCTCGACGATCGTCGACTCCAAAATCGTCGACCTCTCTACCAAATCGTCGACTCCAGCCTGACACGCCCTGGGACACGCCCGTGTCCCAGGCCGTGTGCCTCCTGCACAATTCCAAATCTGGCCCAAAACGTCACCCGTCGCTCTTTTGAGTTTCGGGGCGTTACAGCTCTTGTGCGTCTATCTATATGACATCATTATTTTTATATCATTTAGCTATTTTGTTTTCCTTTTTTCTCATTTGAGTACTGTTTTTGTAAGTTTGGCTTGCGGGAGAGTATGGGCAAAGTATTTCACGCGAACTAGATTTGCAACTTCGTTTGCACAGTTCCATCTTGTGGATTAGTTTGCGCGGTTCTAGCCCGCGGCTTAGTTTGCACGGTTCTAGCCCGCGATTTAGTTTGCACACTTCTAGCCCGCAGCTTTGTTTGCACGGTTCTAGCCCGCGGCTTTGTTTGCATGAGTCTAGCTCGCGGCTTAGTTTGCACGGGTTGTAATCACGACTTTGTCGTGAGGGGGGCAGGCCCCCACGAGGAGTTTGTACGAGTCGGGCTCGCGGCTTAGTTTGTGCAGGTTGTAATCGCGGCTTTGCCATGAGGGAGGCAGGCCCCCACGGGGAGTATGCATGAGTCGGGCTCGCGGCTTAGTTTGTGTGGGTTGTAATCGAGGCCTTGTCGTGAGGGGGAAGCCCCCACGGGGAGTTTGTACAAGTCGGGCTCGCGGCTTAGTTTGCGCGTGTTGTAATCATGACTTTGTTATGAGGGGGCAGGCCCCCACATGGGAGTTTGCACGAGTCGGGCTCGCGGCTTAGTTTGCGCGGTTTTTAATCGCGGCTTTGCCGTGAGCGGGGCAGGCCCATATGGGGAGTTTTCACAAGTCGGGCTTGTGGCTTTGTTTGCGCGGGTTGTAATCGCGGCTTTGTCGTGAGGGGGCTGGCCCACACAGGGAGTTTGCTGTGAGGAGTGCACTTCATAGAGGTAATTGTTGTAAGAAGCGCGCTGTCTGAAGGCTGTTGCTGTGAGGAGCGCGCTGCAAGGAGGCAGTTGCTGTGAGGTGCGCGCTGCACGAATATAGTTATTGTGAAGAGCGCGCATCCCGAAGGCAGTTGCTATGAGGAGTGGGCTGCACAGAGGCAGTTGCTGTGAGGAGCATGCTACACAGAGGCAGTTGCTATGAGGAGCGAGCTGCACGGAGGCAGTTGCTGTAAGGAGCGCGCTGCCCGAAGGCAGTTGCTGTAAAGAGCATACTGTACGGAGGCAGTTGCTGTGAGGAGCGCGCTGCACGGAGGTAGTTGCTATGAGGAGTGAGCTGCACGGAGACAGTTGCTGTGTGTGTAAATGGACCCCTTTGTACTTGGGCGAAGTAAGTATGCCTTTCAAATTACGCGGATGATGCTCGCCTTCTATAGGCCTAAAATAAAAAAGTTCTAAAGTTATTAGAGTACAATTGTGAGACTGTTCTTGTAGAAATTTATATGAAGAATTCATAAGAAAGTAAAATTAATAAACGCTTCAATGGGCAGAGCCCTATTGATATATATGAAGTCCTCTATTGGGCTGGTCGACTTTAAGGTTCCCCCCAGTCCGTTCTAACAAGCATTTGGTCAACGGATTTGGTGCTTAGCCCCATAAGAATCTCCCCAGGTGGCCTTGTTTGATGAGATACTCGATCGCCTCCTTAAGTTTTGAGCAGTCTTCTATGTCGTGTCCTCGTCCATGGTGGAACTCATAATACTTTGTTTGGTACCCCATATTTTTAGCGAGGGGTCTGGGCTTGCGGAGCGCCTCGCTGCCTTGGATTGCATAAGCACATTTGTTCTGGAGGTATTGAGGGGCGTGTAATCCTGGGGCAGCTGATTTCTCTATTGGTCACGTTGGTGTTGTCCGTTCTGACGTTCTTCTCTGAATCTTCCTCCTTGGTGTTGAGGGGCTGGCTCCTTATCCCTCTAGCACTTCTGGTTCCCATCAAACTATTGATGGTGAGCTTCAATAGCATCATCAGCTGCGATCTGCACCTCTACGTGGTGTACGAGGTCGGGGTAGCTAGGGACGGTTTCCCTCATTAATGTTGAATAGAATCCGCTAGGATGGAGACCCCCGAGGAACACTCCTCTCAAGAGTTCTGGGTTGACCCCTGGGATTTGGCGAGCTTCTACATAGAACCTGCGGAAGAATCCTTCAAAGACTCTCCTTCGTTCTGGCAGATACCTAATAAGTGGTAAGGGTTGCAGACAATCCTCTGGTTTGCTATAAACTGATCCGCGAACTGTCTCGTTAACTCAGTGAAGTTGGGAATGGTGCCCACCCCTAAGGAGTGAAACCATGTACGGGCCTGCCCCTTGAGAGTGGCTGGGAACACTTGGCAGAGTAACTGATCAGGTGCGTTGTAGATCCTCATAATGGCAGTGAAGTGGTTGACATGCTCGAACGGATCGTATGTTCCGTTGAACGTCTCGATATTTGGTAGCTAAAACCATGAGGAATTAGATGAGCCAGGATTTATGGTGCGAGGGGGAGCCTTAGCAGAGTGGCCGGCGAGTATGAATATCCCATTGGTCGGCTTGCCGGTATTCTTCTGTGATCACATCCCGAATCTCTTCCCGGGTGAACCTCTTGAGTGGGGGAATTCGGGCCTCATCTCCCCAGTTGTGGCGGTGTCACCCAATTTCAGTTCCTTCATGAGTCGGGTGAGTGGAGCTCGTAGCGCCAGAGTATTTTTCGGGCGCCTCTTGTCTTGGAGCTTCTGGCGCCCTACCATGATTTGGCTGTGGCTGATTAACTGGTGCTAGAGGGGGAGCAGGAGGCGTTCCCAGATTCTTGAGCAGAGTAAGAATTTCAGTTTGATGCTCCTCCATTTGTCGAACTTTCCCCCCGAGGGCTGTGACCGGTGTAACGACTCCATCCGTTCATATAGCATATAATAGAAGGTTCGGCCGGGGCCCCATACCATATGCCACAAAACAGGCGGGGAAGTTACAGGTTAATACCAAAACACAATCTCATCCTAACTCAGAGCATGCTAGCGGAAGATTTTAACAATAATATTGAACCCCAACCATGAATGTCCACTATATATATAAACAACCACATTTATATATAAAACTCTCGAAGGAATGTACATTAAATACAACATCGTTTGGTCTTATGGCCTTACAGTTACTCTTTATAAGTGTGGATTCCAAACATCGGCGCGCATGCCGGCCACACACGAACAGAACACAACATTCTTTGCTTAGCCTTCAAGGGCTAGAAGCAGTAGCAGCAATAGGGACTTTAGCCCTTATGTGTCTCGCTCGGCTCTCCAGCAGCTACATAGAGACATCCCACAAAACGGTGACAATCAAGGCAATGGTCAGCATTCAGCTGACCAATTTATAACGACCCTACCGCTTTCCCGGGATTGTGGTATTCCTTCCCTGCAGGCATAGCAATTCATAGGCATATATATATATATATATATATATATATATATATATATATATATATATATATATATATATCACACATTGTGCTCTCACGCACAAACAATCCATCACAACCGTCCGCCACGCGGCCCGACGATCCGTGCACTCAGGGCACATTCTTGGTGTACCGACGAACTAGGGTCCCACCACCGTTCCAGGTCCAAAACCAGACGGTAAAATTGAGCATTTAGTCTTTCCGGCGCGCAAGCTAACACTCTCATTATGCGCTCCAACTAACCGCACTTTCAGATCTTCAAGTCGGACGGACATAACGCATGTACGGATCAGACACCCCCCGTTGCTCAAGTCACCTTGCCATCACTGAATACCAACGTACTCAAGGACAAATCTAAGGAGCGGGTCGGTTTCACCTTTCCTGTTCGGCACGAGACCTTTTCAAGAGCTCATCAAGCTCACAATAGCCATACTGTCCACCAAGGACTGGCTTCACAATAGCAACAATGTCCACCAAGGACTGGCTTCACAATATCCACAATATCCACCAAGGACTGGCTTCACAATCAACAAGGGGAGTTCATGCTAGCGTCCTTCACGATCGCTTAGCGGGTTCCACAGAACTCACTTTTTGCACCCAACTCCGCCCAAACCCTGCAGCATCCTGCAGTGCTAGAAAACTGGTCTTGCCATAACACATAACACAAGCATCATAAGGGTATTTTCCTGGACTACCACTCCAGTACTTCCTGCTACTGCCCTTCACAGGTCCAACCCATCGACTCCATAAACTACACATTTAACCACGGAGTCTTCTCCGATGTGCAAATGAAACATCACCAATCCAGAACAACCTGTCCAGATGGGCTTCACACAGCATGCCTATTCCGTACTACATATTTCTGGATCTATATGCAAGACTATTGGGGATTTTAAGAATCAACCCAAGGGAAATCCCTTCGCAATCCACCCTCTGGTGGGGGAAATCCATGCACATGCCAAAAAGAAGGAATTCAGATGTCCAAGAAGGAAGATCGTTACCCTTGACGACCTCTTTGGAGCCATGGAAATCTAGCCGGTTGGAAAGCACCGCAGCGGCCTTGCCTCCACAAATCTGGCCTCGGATCTCGATTCGAAACTCAGAAGCTCCACTGATGGTCGGCTCCTCTCTCCTCCTCCTCCTTGCTCTCCTTTCTCTCTAGCTCTTTTAGAAAGAGAATGGCCCAAGTTAAAATGAGAATTCTCTTCTCAATTCCTGGCTATTAACCAACAGGGAGAAGCCTGGGCCATTAGATCCCAGATGAAGGAAATGAACGGCCACAAATCGCCCACACATGTCTAATTTTGGGCTGACACGGCCTGTGACACGCCCGTGTCACAGGCAGTATACCGTAAGCGGCACACAACCGACTTACCCCGAGTAGGACACGTCCATATGACACGCCCGTATCACAGGTCGTGTGCCCTGACCCGCCATCAGACATGCCTGTGTCTAGCGGCCGTGTACCTCAGGCGGCACACAATCGTCTCAACCCAAATAGTACATGGCCATGTGACACGCCCGTATTACAGGCCCTGTGCCCAGAGACACACTTGTGTCCTGCCCGTGTTCACCAGGCCTCATTACCTTGGCCAAATCCAGAGAGGGACACGGTCATGTGACACGCCCATGCCACAGTTGACACGTCTGTGTCACAGGCTGTGTTCCCCACTCAAGGATCGTCGAGCGCATATACTCGAGTGGAATTCGTCGAACCAGAGGAGGACAGGGCCTCGGACGCGCCCATGTCGCAGGTCGTGTTACCTCTCGAGAACTCGTCGAGTGCATTTCGTCGAGCACCCGACAGGCTGCTCAGCCAAATAGAGCAGGACACGGCTTGGTACACGCCCGTGTCCCATGCTGTGTTGCCCAGCCTGAACCCAATTTTGGGATTTGTGGTGTTACAACCCTCCCCTTCTAAAAAGAAATTTCGTCCCAAAATTTGCACACAGTAAGGAAATAAAAAGCAAGATGTTATTGCTCCACAAAAGTATAATACATCTTGACATGCAATGCACAACAGTTTAAACAAACAACTTGGGAAATTCAGCTTGCATGGTCTGCTCTTGCTCCCATATTATCTCCTCACGGCCACATTTGTACCACCAGACTTTGACCATCCTGATTGTTTTGTTCCGCAACTGTTTATCGGCTCTATTCTCGATCCGAATGGGCCTAACCTTCGTCGTTAGCCCATACTCAACCGGCACACGATCGTTCTCAATCACTTGAGCTGGATCTTTGACGACTTCCTGAAGTATAGATATGTGGAATACATCATGTAATCCACTCAATTCTGCCGAAAGAGCTAGCCAATAGGCAGCTTCCCCAACTCGCTCCACCACTTCAAATGGACCAAGATATCTCGGACTTAACTTTTTCAGACGCCAAACTCTGGACACGCCTTTGAAGGGTTTAATCTTCAAATATACCCAATCGCCCATCGCGAACTCCATGTTCTGATACTTGGCATTGTAGTATTTTGCTTGTCGATCCTGGGCTATCAGTAGCCTCTCCTGAATAGAGTGTATCGTCGAGTTAGCTTCCTCAACTTCTTTACGCTTATATAGTTTGGACTCGCCTGCTTCTGCCCAAGCTAACGGTGTACGACATTTACGACCATACAAAGCTTCAAACGGTGTCATACCGATGCTCGCTTGGTAGCTATTGTTGTAGTCAAACTTCACCATATAAAGATAATCTTCCCATATCTTACCAAAATCCAGGGAGCACATTCGGAGCATATCCTTCATTGTTCGATTGGTCCTCTCAGTCTGACCAACAGTTTGGGGATGAAAGGTTGTACTTAACGTTAACTTCGTACCCAACAATTGATGAATTAGCCTCCAATCGTTCGATGTGAATCGCCCATCACGGTCACTCACGATGCTACGAGGAACACCGTGCAGCCGCACGATCTGCTCAACATATAGTTTCGCCAAGACTTCCACTGAATCGTCCCGCTTGTTCGGAAGGAAGTGAGCCACTTTCATCAACCGGTCTACAATCACCCAGATTGAATCATTCCCGCATTGAGACCTCGGCAACCCATGCACAAAATCCATTGAAATATCCTCAAACTTTGATTCCGGAATCGGTAACGACTTCAAGAAACCTCCGGGCTTCTGGCATTCCGCTTTCACCAAAGCACGAGTTTGACATTTAGTCACATAATGAGCTATGGCTTTCTTTAGTCCTGGCCACCAGAACAACTTTTTCATATCCTTGAACATCTTTGTGCTCCCGGGGTGAATTGAGTATTTTATAAAGTGAGCTTCATACATCAATTCTTCTCTCAACTTACCCATACTCAGAATGCACAAACGACCCTCTTTCCGCAAAAGGCCGTCATCCCAGGAGAATTGTCCATCTAGCCCATCCTTTGCATAGTGTTGGAGATTCTCATCCAGCTCCATTGCTCGTCGAACCCTGTCCGCAAGGTCATATTGTACCTCCATCCAGTTTAAACATGAATAGGCTGTGGAATTCATGTCAACACAAGAAATCTCTAACGCTTCCAACTCCTAGATCAGACACTCATCATGCATATGCAACCAATTTGCCCTTGACGTAGTCCTACGACTCAAGGCATCAGCGACCACGTTTCCCTTCTCGGGAGTATAATGAATATCAAAGGTGTAGTCCCCAAGGAACTCCATCCACCTTCGTTGTCGCATATTAAGATCCTTTTAATCCAACAAGTACTTTAGACTCTTATGGTCCGTAAAGATATCCACTTTTATTCTATAAAGATAATGACGTCATAACTTAAGTGCAAAGATCACCGCCGCCAACTCCAAGTCATGGACGGGATAATTTCGCTCATGCACTTTCAACTGGTGTGAGCCATAGGCAATCACCTTTCCAAACTACGGAAGAAAGCAGCCTAAGTCGTTCCTGGATGCATCACTGTAGATCTTATAACCGTCTGCACCACATGGCGATGTCAACACAGACATCGTGGTCAAATGACTCTTTAGCTCTTTAAAAGCTCACGCGCACTCTGGTGTCCAAACGAACTTCTGATCCTTCCTCGTCAGTGTGGTCAGAGGCAAAGCGATCCGTGAGAAGTTTTCCACAAAACGTCTATAGTAGCCTGTTAGTCCAAGGAAACTCCTGACTTTGGCCACCGAAGACAACACCGACCACTCCTGTATGGCTTTTATCTTTGACGGATCCACTGTTATGCCCTCTCCACTTACCACATGGCCAAGAAAAGCCACCGACAACAACCAAAACTCACACTTTGAGAACTTGGCATAGAGCTTATTCCTTCGCGATGTATGCAACACCAACCGCAAGTGGTTTGCATGATCAACTTCAAATTGATAGTACACCAAGATATCATCAATGAATACAATCATAAATAGGTCCAAGTACTCTCTGAATGTTCGGTGCATTAGGTCCATTAACACTGATGGCGCATTATATAGCTCAAACGACATTACAGTGAACTCATAATGACCATATCATGTTCCAAATGCGGTCTTGGGAATGACACCTTCCTGAATCCTCAATTGGCAATATCCAGATTTCAAATCCAATTTGGAATAGACTATTGATCCCACTAGCTGAGCGAATAATTCATCTATCCGTGAAATCAGATACTTGTTCTTCTCTGTCAGCTTATTCAATTCACGATAATCAATACATAACTGCAAACCACCGTCCTTCTTTTTCACAAAACGAATATGTGCGCTCCAAGGTGACAAACTTGGGCATATATATCCCTGATCCAGCAACTCTTGCAATTGGACTTTCAATTAAGTCATTTCCTTTGGCACGACACGATATGGCAAGCGGGACACAGGTTTCGCACCTGGCACCAACTCAATCGTGAAGTCGATCTCCCGCTGGGGTGGTAGCCCAGTAAGATCCTTAGGAAGCACATCCGTAAACTCCGATACAATCGGAACATCACTCACATTGGCCTTTGGCTCAACAGCCTGAATCAGCGTGAAGAATAACTTTGCACCCTTCCGAACAGCATTGGCGACTTGGAGTGCAGACATCAAGGTCCCGCTCACTCCTCGCATACCAGCGAACTTAGTATCAAGCTCAGTATTCTGGCCCAGTGTGATCTCTTTTGACTTGCAATCAATAAATCCACGCTGCTTCGAGAGCCAGTCCATACCAAAGATCACATCAAATTCCGATATCGGTATCACAGAGGCATTCAAACAGAAATCCTGACTTCCAATTTGAACCGCCACATCGCAAGCCTTATCCGCAAGCATCAAACATCCATTCAGTAATAACACCTTTACGCTCTCTATCTTCACATGACTAGGTACTCCAATTCGAGCTATAAAGTCCTTAGACAGAAATGAATGTGAAGCACCGTATCAAATAGTGCTCTCGCCAGCGTGTTTCGAATCAAAACAAAGCCTGTGGCAAACACATCATACACAAGCTACACACAATGCATGCAATAAGAAAAGCAATTAATAACTTAACTCGTACCTGTGACAACGTCACTTTGCTTTATGGCCTCCTGCTGGCCAGGATTATAAACTCGGGGTTGTGTCTAGGATGCAGAGGACTCCACCACTGCCTTTCCATTCTCAGCATAAGACGCTCCCGTCTTCTTGTCACCCTTTGGTGGACCAACCCGACAGTCACGGGCTATATGTCCCACTCTGCCACATGTAAAGCAGGTACGAGTCTCTGGCCTCGAAGTTTCCCCCGACAGAACTGTTGAAGGAGCTTGCCCAGAAGGCTTGGACCTCTTGCCCCATTCTTTTGATAGTACGATTTTCCAGGACGGGGCGCTTTGAACTCTGGCTTTGTCATAGCCAAGGCCCTTTTTCCTTGCACCTGCTTCATATCCTTCTCCAGCGCACACGCAGTATCGACCAATGCCTGAAACCCTTGGTTCACCGAACTCGAGAGCAGGAATCGCAGCTCATCCCGCAATCCTTCATAGAACCTATTGGTTCTCCATTGCTCGTCGGCGAAGATAGAACACGCATAACGTCCCAACCTTGTGAACTCATGCAGGTAAGTCTCAACACTAATTTATCCTTGCGTTAGCCATTGGAACTCATTTTCAATGGCAATGTGCTGTGCTGGTGGTAGGTGCTTTGCCAGGAATAGTTGCGAGAACTGCTCAATCGATACTTGTGTTAACTGCCTGCCCTCTAAGTAGTGTAACTCGATCTCTTCCCACCATAGCCGAGCCTCTCCTTCCAATAAGAAGGTGTCCAAGGTGACCTTTTGATCTTCCTTTTCCTGATCGCTGTCAATATACGCTTGACGCGCGACAACCAATCTTCCGCCTGCATCGGGGATCCCACACCCATAAACATAGGAGGATTGAAGCTCATGAACTACTTCAACTACCGTTCAGTTGCTCGCGCATCAACAGCCGCAACAGGTTCTGGCCTTCCACCAACCTGTTCTAACACCACTGCTGACTGCGCTTGCCCACCAGGCTGTGCTTGAAACATTGCAAATAGCACCTCAGCAACTAAGCGGACGGTTTCCGCAGAAGGGGGAGGTGTAGGCACCTCAGCTGGTGTCGTACTCTCATCAGAACGCTGGGGCTCCGACTACCCAGCACCACTACGCGTCACCTATAGGTGAACAAGACGCACATTAGCGACCTCGCACAAGTAATAACAATAATTTAGGAATGCGCAGGTTCCTCAAACAAGTGTATTTGCATTCTTAAGTGGACATTAAAGAGTTCATTAGTGTTAACGCGGTTAGCACTGACACGTGCTCGCCACCCCATAAAAGAATTCGACCACGAATTCAAAAGGGAAAGACCGAGACAGGCTGATACCAAAATATAACGACTCCATCCGTTCATATAGAATATAATAGAAGGTTCGGTCGGGGCCCCACACCATATACAACAAAACAGGCGAGAAAGTTATAGGTTAATACCAAAATACAATCGCATCCTAACTCAGAGCATGCTAGCAGAAGATTTTAACAATAATATTGAACCCCAACTATGAATGTCCACTATATATATAAACAACCACATTTATATATAAAACTCTCGAAGGAATGTACAACAAATACAACATCGTTTGGCCTTATGGCCTTACAGTTACTCTTTATAAGTGTGGATTTCAAACATCGGCGCGCAGGCCGGTCACACATGAATAGAACACAACATTCTTTGCTTAGCCTTCAAGGGCTAGCATCAGTAGCAGCAGCAGGGACTTCAGCCCTTATGTGTCCCGCTCGGCTCTCCAGCACCTGCATAGAGACAGCCCACCAAATGGTGGCAATCAAGACAACGGTCAGCATTCAGCTGACCAATTTATAACGACTCTACCCCTTTCCAGGGGCAATGGTATTCTGTTGGATCCCTAGTTTGATTTGGGATAGGTTCACTAACTAGGATAATTGACCCACCATGTATAGCCAGGGTCATGTCTGTGTCCTAGAGTTTAGGCTAAGTCTTTAGATTCAACCTTGCATGGACCAGCCTACTGAAAACTGCAGAAGACTCAGACTTAGAAGAAAATCAAGTTCAAGAAGTGAGTTCGACGTTCGTCAAACTCAGCTCGACGAAAGTTGTGCTCCGCTCGACGAACTCAGAGTAAATTCTCTGAGTTCGGCTCGACGATATTCGAGCTTAGGTCGATGAATTCTGGAAGTTCAACTTCAACTCATTTACTCCAGAATACTTACTCTGAACTCAAGTCGACGAAGTTATATTATTAGCTCAACGAACTTGGAGCACAACATTGGGAAGTTTTTCACAGAAAGCAGTTAGCTGATCTCAAGTCGACGAACTTGGTTCTCAGGTCGACGAACAAACATTCTCAAGTCGACGAATATGATTTCTCAGCTCGACGAACTTGGATCTCAGGTCGACAAAATCTGTTCTCTGGTCGACATTTCCTGTGCAGTTCCCGACTTGGAATTTTCCTTATTTTGTCCTTATTTTATAGCAGTAATTCCTGAATAATTAATTCTTATATTCTCTGAATATAGCCGTTAGTGGCAGCATTGATTATGGTCTTCATCAGGAATATTACTTGTTGTTTTTAATGGGACAGTTGGGGAAATTCTTCAATGCAGATATTCTCTCCAATCGCATTACATTCTCCAGGCAGTCAGCATTCAATGCAAAAAGGGATTTTAAAATTCAAAGGAGAATTAGACAGAGAAATATAAAAAGAATTTTCTCTTTCAATCGACAGAGAGACAGATCACAAGAAATCATTAACGAAAAGGAATTTTGTTCTGTCTTCATCAAGTGTTCTCCATCCAGCAAGCTTCCAAGAGACAATCAACTTCAATCTGTCTACAACTTCTGGAGAAATTTTTAGAAGACCTACTCACCCTGCAAAGCTCTCAATCTTCTTGAACAGAACTTCATCTCAGGGGGAGCTTTGACACAATCAAGGATCCACAAGTCTTCTCAGTTGTTTTGTGAAAAGAGAAGACAACTTATAGTTTTATTTGTTTCACCTCATTGTACACAGGGTTCTAGCTCCCTTCAAAAGTTAAACACTTGGTTGCAAGTCTCCTGATCAAAAGACTTGGTTTGATTTTTAGTCACCTGATCAAAAGCCTGAAGGGTTTCCTGATCTACCTGAAGCAGATCTTGTGGTGACAGGCACCTGAGCAAAAACCTGATTGGTGACAGGGCACCTGATCAAAAATCTGAGTGGATTCCTACCAGGGTGGTAGAAGAGTGGATGTACCAAAGTTTTACGGGAACCACTATAAAATTCTTGTATTGTCTGTGATGCTATCTTATTCTTTACTGTGTGCTGCTTGCTGTCTGGCTTAGTTTTATTTTTGCACCTATCTGTTTACACATATAAATATCAACATTTTAACTCTGAAATAAAAATCTAATAGGATTTTAAAATACTCTATTCACCCCCCCCCTCTAGAGTTAAACAGTCTAACCATGGGTGGTATCTTTCATACCATCCTTCATATTCCTTCCCTGCAGGCATATCAATTCATAGGCAGATATATATATATATATATATATATATATATATATATATATATATATATATATATATATATCACACATTGTGCTCTCACACACAAACAATCCATCACAACCGTCAGACATGCGGCCCGACGATCTGTGCACACAGGGCACATTCTTGGTGTGCCGGCGAACCAGGGTCCCACCACCGTTCCAGGTCCAAAACCCGATGGTAAAATTGAGCATTTAGTCTTTCCAGCGCGTAGGCCTAACACTCTTATTATGTGCTCCAACTGACCGCACTTTCAGGTCGTCAAGTCGGATAGACATAATGCAGGTACGGATCAGCCACCCCCCGTTGCTCAAGTCATCTTGCCATCACCGAATACCAACGTACTCGAGGACAAATCTAAGGCGCTGGTCAGTTTCACCTTTCCTGTTCGACACGAGGCCTTTTCAAGAGCTCATCAAGCTCATAATAGCCATATTGTCCACCAAAGACTGGCTTCACAATAGCCACAATGTACACCAAGGACTGGCTTCACAATAGCCACAATGTCCACCAAGGACTGGCTTCACAATCAACAAGGGGAGTTCATGCTAGCGTCATTCATGATCGCTTAGCGGGTTCCACAGAACTCACTTTTTACACCCAACTCTGCCCAAACCTTGCAGCATCCTGCAGTACTAGAAAACTGTTCTTGTCATAGCACATAGCACAAGCATCATAAGAGTATTTTCTTGGACTACCACTCCAGTACTTCCTGCTACTGCCCTTCACAGGTCCAACCCATCGACTCCACAAACTACACGTTTAACCACAGAGTATTCTCCGGTGTGCAAATGAAACATCACCAATCCAGACCAACCTGTCCAGATGGGCTTCACACAGCATGTCTATTCCGTACTACACATTTTCGGATCTATATACAAGACTATTAGGGATTCCAAGAATCAACCCAAGGGAAATCCCATCGCAATCCACCCACTGGTGGGGGAAATCCATGCGCATGCCAAAAAGAAGGACTTCAGATGTCCAAGAAGGAAGATCTCTACCCTTGACGACCTCTTTGGAGCCATGGAAATCTAGCCAGTTGGAAAGCACCGCAGCGGCCTTGCCTCCACAAATCTGCCCTCGGATCTCGATTCGGAACTCGGAAGCTCCACCAGTGGCCGGCTCCTCTCTCCTCCTCCTCCTTGCTCTCCCTTCTCTCTAGCTCTTTTAGAAAGAGAATGGCCCAAGTTAAAATGAGAATTTTCTTCTCAATTCCTGGCTATTAACCAATAGGGAGAAGCCTGGGCCATTAGATCCCAGATGAAGGAAATGAACGGCCACAAATCGCCCACACATGTCTAATTTTGGGCTGACACTGCCTGTGACACGCCCGTGTCACACGCTGTGTACTGTAAGCGGCACACAACCGACTTACCCCGAGCAGGACACGGCCATATGACACGCTTGTATCACAAGTCGTGTACCCTGATATGCCTTCAGACACGCCCATGTCTAGCGGCCGTGTACCTCAGGCGGCACACAACCGTCTCAACCCAAACAGGACATGGCCATGTGACACGCCTGTGTCACAGGCCGTGTGCCCAGAGACACACCCGTGTCCTGCCCGTGTTCACCAGGCCTCATTGTCTTGGACAAATCCAGAGAGGGACACGGCCATGTGACACGCCCGTGTCACAGTTGACACGCCCGTGTCACAGGCCGTGTTACCCACTCAAGGATCGTCGAGCGCATATACTCGAGTGGAATTCGTCGAACCAGAGGAGGACATGGCCTCGGACACGCCCGTGTCGCAGGCCGTGTTCCCTCTCGAGAACTCGTCGAGTGCATTTCGTCGAGCACTCGATAGGCTGCTCAGCCAAACAGAGCAGGACACGGCTTGGGACATGCCCGTATCCCAGGCCGTGTTGGCCAGCCTGAACCCAATTTTGGGATTTGGGGTTGTTACAACCGGCGTGAAAGCGGTCTCTGCGGTCAATGACATGTCCACCAGAGAGTGGGAGCATGTTGGTTCAGTGTGTACTTCTAGGACAGATCCTTCAACTGTGCGGGCACTTCTTTTTTCCATTGAAGCGGGGCTTGGATGTTGCAAATGAGGGAGGTCTTGACTTCTGAAGGATGCTGGGAATCGTGGTTCCCACAGACGACGTCAAACTGTTACGAACTATCTCGGCATCCCGGTCGGACCGGAATAAACTGGACCGTCTTATTTCTCGGGACGGTCGAGCACGCACATAGTCAATGAAAAGAAAGTGTTGACACAAGAGGTTTTAACGTGGAAAAACCCCTCAACTGGGTAAAAATCCACGTGACCGGATTTGTGTCGGTCAAAGTCCACTATCAGCTTGTGGTTACAATATGTTTGGAGAATCGAGGGAGACAGGTCGATACTCATTACAATTTGGAGGTGAGAGAGAATTCCTAGATCGCAACGGGCAACAGGCTGCGCCGAGGGAGCGTTGGATACTGCTCAGTGGCTGGCGTGCTTGAATGCTGGTGATGGTCGTCTTCTTCCCTTCTCTGCGCACTTGGAGACTTGGGTGTTCCTCGTAGGTGGCTAGAAGGTAACCCGAGGGAGGAGTTCGACATAGCTCTAGCCTGAGGAAGAAGAATATTCGGGATCCAAAAGGTGAGAAATGAGGAGGTTTGGTGCTCTTTTTATAGCCTCCAGGAGGTGATTATGGCGGGGCCCCCACTAACTTGGTGGTTAGTGGGTGGTTACCTGTAGATCGGAAGATGATGGACGCTCTGTAGTGATCGGACGGTGGCCGACCTGCAAGTGGTGGCTGTTGTTGGCTGCGGCGGTCAGACGGTGGTGGCGGGCGGCGGCGGTAGGCGATGACGGCAGACGGTGGCGGCCGGGCGGCGGCAAACGGCGGTCGGGTGAGGCGGTCGGCAACGAGCGACGGTGGTTGGCGGAGGCGGTTGACGGCGGTGACCAGTCGGCGATGGCGTCGGGCGATGGGGACGGCGGTAGACGGCGGCCGACAGTGATAGCAGTTGTTGAATGGGAGACACTCATGATTTCTTCTATTGTGGAGGAGATCATGGGGAGTGGGTTGGCCGGTCAAACCATGATCTCCACAATATGATAAATCATGGGAGAAGTGGTTAAATGCACACTCAAGCATTTAAATGGAGCCTCATCCCCATTGTAACAACCTCATCCGTCGTATGATATATAACAGAAGGTCCAGCTGGAACCCGACGCCATATACTACGGACAGACGGAAGGGTTACGTATTAATAACCAAACTATCCAATTAAGACTACTCGTCCTAATACAGAGCATTCTAGCGGAAGCTTTTAAAAGTAGAAAGAACCCAAACTGAATAATCAATTTACATGAATGTCCACAATCGCTACCACTAGAATGAAATAACAATACACTGAAAGATACATGACCTTATGGCCTTACAATAGTTCACTTATCAAATAGTGTCTTACATACATCGGCTCGCATGCCTGCCACACATGACAAAATAAAACAACTATGCGCTAAGGCCTTCGAGGGCCAACACGACAACATGAGCTCTAACCCGCTATTTTGCACATGGCTCCGCAGTACCTGCAAGCAACATTCCACCGCATGGTGGCAAACAGACAAAGGTCAGCTAAAGCCGACCAAATTATAACGACCCCGTCCCTTTCTCGGGACAGCGGTGCTCCTTCCCTATATATCATTAGCCCAGCTAAACAATTATGTATAGACATACTTCGCCACAGGTGTAGGCTTGCACGGCCAAACACCCTGTGTACTCATGGCACATTAACGGTGAATCCTGACACTTCAGCGTCTTCACCACCACCCCAGGATGGCAACAACATGAGCATTTTAGCCTTCCTCACCACTGTCTAAGGCTCCCGACTATGCCAACGGCCAGTCTCCTTTTCGGGTCTCTCACACCGAACCACATAGCCCAGGTCCAATTCCACTTGCCCGTTGCTCAATCGCGTAGTTCACATTAAGACATACGCACGGGCCAAGCTTCTCTCGGATCCTAATATTTTAATCAATCACATAACTCAGTTATGTTCAAGGCCGGTTCCCAGACCGCCAAGTTAGCAGAACAACGATTCCGCTCAGTTTTCCGGGTGTGCCTTGGAGCTAACCTCCAAGGATCCCTGCTGCAATCTACCGCGTAGAAACCCAAAAACCCAAAGCACGGAGTCTTCTCCGGCAAATCATAACAAATGCAACATCGCTGATCCAGACCAACATGTCCAGGTAGGCTTCACACACAATGCCTATGCCCGTACTTCGATTCCGGACTCTATATGCAACACAAGGGGGACTATTCCCGTCAACACCAAGGAACACCGCACACTCGCCGCACACTCGCGGGAGCAGGTTTTCCCTATGCAAAAAAGAAGAGCTTCACATGCTCAAGTAGAGAATCGTTACCCTTGTAGTACGCTTTGGCGCCATGGAAAACTATCCGGATAAAAGTCTTCGCAACGGGATTCCCTCCACGGATCTGCTCTCGGTTCTCTGATCGGTGCTTCGGTGCTCCGCCATCAACCGGAAAACTTCTCCTTCTTCCTCCTCTTTCCAACTCCTTGAGAGAGAGAGACTAAGGGAGAAAATGAGGAATTGATCCTCTATTCCCGACCTTAACAGAGCAGGGTTTCCTCAGGGCCGTCAGATTTTAAATAAAGAAATCGAACGGCTCTGATCCGCTCAAAAATCAACAGACCTGGGCCGAACACGGCCTCGCACACGGCCGTGTCCCAGGCCGTGTGCCTCGATCCAGGCACGATCATCGAACGCAAAAAAACCACACGGGCAAGACACGTCCGTGTCTCAGCCTGACACGCCCGTGTCGGGTCTTGGACACGCTCGTGATCGGAGGCGTGTAACGATTAACCGTCACGCCAACCGTCATGACTCTAAGGAACACGGGTACTGACATGGGTAGGCACACGCCCGTGTTAAATGACACGCCCGTGTCATTCAGCCGTGTTACTTGTCGTCTCCTTCTCGGGATAAAATCGGCCAAAATACCATGCCAGACACGGCCTTGGACACGCCCGTATCCTAGGCCGTATACCCCTATACAGGCACCAAAATCCTTTTTTACGCAACCAACTCAAATACAATTTTTAGGGCGTTACAAATCTCCCCCACTTAAGGAATTTCGTCCCGAAATTAAGTAAAGGTACACAAAATTACAAGTTACCTGAACGGAATAACTCGGGGTGTTCTTCCAACATAGTTTGCTCTCGCTCCCAAGAAAGCTCCTCACGTCCGCAATTATCCCAACGGACTTTAACCATTCGGATATCCTTGTTGCGGAGTCGCTTGACTTCAACGTCTTCTATACGTATAGGCTTGACCTTTGTCGTCAACTCGTAATCAACTGGCACTTGATCAACCGCAACTATTTGCGAAGGCTCTTGCACTGCTTTACGCAACACTGATACGTGGAACACATCGTGTAGCCCACTCAACTCCACCGACAGCTTCAATCTATACGCTGCTTCGCCAACACGCTCCAAGATCTCAAATGGTCCAAGGTATCTCGGGCTCAGCTTCTTCAAGCGTCGAACCCGCGAGACACCCTTGAACGGTTTGATTTTCAAGTACACCCAGTCGCCAACACTGAACTCCACGTTCCTATGTTTGGCATTATAGTACTTTGACTGTCTGTCCTGAGCGATCTTCAACCGTTCCTGAATTGTTCGTAACACTGAAGTGGCATCTTCCACCGCTTGACGTTTGTAAAGCTTCGACTCGCCCGTCTCCAACCAAGACAACGGCATGCGACACTTTCTCCCGTACAAGGCCTCGAAAGGCGTCATTCCAATACTCGCCTGAAAGCTGTTGTTATACGCAAACTCCACCATGTACATGTGATCTTCCCACTGTCTTCCAAAATCTAGGATGCACATGCGAAACATGTCCTCCAACGTCCGATTGACGCTCTCGGTTTTGCCATCCGTCTGCGGATGAAAGGCTGTGCTGAACTTTAGCTTAGCACCTAACAGACTATGCACCAACCTCCAGTCATTCGACGTGAAGCGTCCATCTCGATCACTAACAATACTGCGGGGCACACCATGCAACCATACAATATTCTCCACATATAGTTTGACCAACCTTTCCACCGAATCTTCCTTCCTAATCGGGATAAAGTGCGACACCTTTGTCAACCTATCTACGACCACCCAGATGGCGTCATTTCCCCTCTGTGACTTCGGCAAACCATGCACAAAATCCATAGATATGTCGTCAAATTTCCATTCCGGTATAGACAAGGACTTTAGGAAACCTCCGGGCTTTTGACACTCTGCCTTCACTAAGGCACAAGTTTGGCACTTGGCCACATAAAGTGCTACATCCTTCTTCAATCCTGACCACCAAAATAATATCTTCATGTCTCTATACATCTTCGTGCATCCCGGGTGGATTGAGTACTTGGTATGATAAGCCTCGTACATCAACTCCTCCCAAAGATTATCCGCACTAGGAATGCATAGGCGACCGTCCTTCCTTAGCAACCCATCCTCAACAGCAAACTGGGAATTTGACTCATCTAATGATTCATCCAAGATCTGCTTCAAGCTGTTATCCTGAATCAAAGCCCGCTGAACTCTATCAGCTAGGTCACACTGCACCTCGGTCCAAAACAGTTTAGCCTCAGTACTAGACTGCTTGTCGACGCAAGATATCTCCAAAGCCTCCAACTCACGGACTAATCTCTCATCATGTACCGATAACCAGTTGGCCTGTGCAGGAACCTTACGACTCAACGCATCTGCCACTACATTACCTTTCCCTGGCTTATAATGTATCTTGAAGGTGTAGTCCCCTAGGAACTCCATCCACCTCCACTGCCTCATGTTCAGATCCTTTTGATCTAACAGGTACTTCAAGCTCTTATGATCGGTGTATATACCGACTTTCATACCGTACAGATAGTGCCTCCACAGCTTTAGAGTAAATATCACGGCCGCTAACTCCAAGTCATGGACCGGATAATTTCTCTCGTGAGCCTCCAATTGCCGTGAACTGTAGGCTATCACACTCCCATGTTGTAGCAGAACACAGCCCAAACCACTGCCCGAAGCATCACTATAGATTTCGAACTCTTCGGTTTCACTTGGGGAACATAAAATAGGCGTTGTGGTCAACCGCCTCTTCAACTCTTCAAAAGCATGTTCGCACTCCGAAGACCACACAAACTTCTGATTCTTCCTAGTCAAAGTCGTGAGTGGTAGCGCTATCCGCGATAAGTTCTCTTCGAAGCGCATGTAGTAGCCAGCAAGCCCTAGAAAGCTCCGGACCTCCGCCACTGTAGTCAAAGCAGGTCACTCCCGTATTGCCACTATGTTCGTCGGATCCACAACTATCCCTTCTCCACTAACAACATGACCAAGGAACGCTATCGAGGATAACCAGAACTCACACTTGGAGAACTTAACATACAACTGGTTTCTCCTCAACGTCTCCAACAACATGTGCAAGTGATTGTAGTGATCATCTTCACACTACGAGTACACCAGGATATCATTGATAAATACTATCACAAAATGGTCCAGGTACTCTCTGAACGTCTTGTTCATCAGATCCATAAACACGGATGGCGCATTGGTCAAACCAAACGGCATGACTGTGAACTCGTAATGCCCAAACCGCGTACTGAATGCTGTCTTTGGGATGACGCTCTCCCTTATCCTCAATTGGTAGTAACCGGACTTCATATCTAACTTCGAGTATACCGTTGACCCAACCAACTGATCAAATAGATCGTCAATTCTCGGGATCAGATACTTATTCTTTTTTGTAAGCTTGTTCAATTCCCGGTAGTCGATACAAAGCCGCAAGCTCCCATCTTTCTTCTTAACGAAGAGAACCAGTGCGCTCCAAGGCGACGAACTTGGACGCACATAACCTTGCTCTAACAACTCTTGCAGTTGCACCTTCAACTCCGTCATCTCTTTTGGTGTTATCCGATACGGAGAGCGTGGCACCGGTTGGCACCCGGTACCAGCTCAATAATAAAATCAATCTCCCGCTGGGGAGGGGCTCCTGGGAGATCATCTGGAAACACATCAGGATACTCGGACACAACTGGGATACTGTCCAGACTAGGCCTAGGCGTTGAAGCCTGCACTAATGTGACAAACCGCTCTGCCCCAGACCGAACTGCCTTAATCACTTGAAGGGCCGACATCAAAACTTTCCCTGACCCCTTCATGCCCGCAAACGTAGTCTCCCGTTCAGAATTTAATCTCAACTTAACCTCCTTTCGGTTGCAATCAATGTAAGCTCGCTGCTCCGAGAGCCAGTCCATACCAAAGATTACATCGAACTCTACTAACAGTAGAATCAATGCTCGCAAATCAAACTCCTGATCCCCAATCCGAACCTTGACTACACAGACCTTATCCGCGCACATTGAGCACCCATTGGGCAACAACACATCCAACTTGTCATTTTCCATCGAGGGAGGGACCCCGATGCGCGTCACAAATCGTTCGGACAAGAAGGAATGCGAAGCTCCCGTATCAAACAAGGCTCTCGCCGGACAATCGAGAATCAATACAAATCCTAGCAACAACAGAAGTAAGCTAACACATAAAAGAGGTAACAACTACAAAAGTTAATCTGCTATAAATTAACTCATACCTGTCACCACGTCAGCTTGCTTTATGGCCTCTTGCAGACCAAGATTATAAACTCTAGGCTGGACTGGAGCATGATGGGATGCGGTTGACTCCACCGCCTTCCCTTTCTCCTCATAAGTCACTCCAGACTTCCTCTCGGACTTTGCACGTCCGCTCCAACACTCACGAGCAAAATGCCCCGTCTTCCCACAGTTGTAGCAAGCTCCTGGGACTCGACTTGTGGTTGCCCCTGACACACCAGATGAAGGGGCTGAGTTCGAAGTCCTCTACTTCTTGTTCCATCTGCAGAATCCTGACTTTGCACTAGACACTTTGAACTCTGCCTTCTTTTCTCCTAGGTCCTTCTTCTCTTGCACCCTCTTCACAACCTTTTCCAAAGACCGGACCGAGTTGAGCAAGGCTAGGAAGCCCTACGCCTTAGGCCCAGCAAGGAGTAACTGTAGGTCACCACGAAGACCCTCATAAAATCGGTTGGTCTTCCTCTCCTCTTCCGTAAACATAGCCCCAGCATACAGACCCAACCGTGTAAACTCGTGGAGGTACTCGTCCACGCTTCTAGATCCCTGAGTCAACCCAAGATATTGGTTCTCCATCTCAAGCTTCTGAGCAGAGGGTAGATATCTGGCCAGGAAGAATCTTGAAAATTCCTCCATAGGAACATCAGCAAGCTGCCTACCCACTAAGAGGTGAAACTCCAACTCATCCCACCACAACCTCGCTTCACCCGCCAAAATAAAGGTCGCTATGGTGGTCCTCTGCCACTCCTCAGTTAACGTGGTTGTCAAAACCCTCTTTATCGTAGAGAGCCAGTCCTCAGCTTGAGCTGGCATTACAGTCCCGTCAAATACTGGGGGATTAAAGCCCATTACATGCTTGAGCTGCTTCTCTGTAGCTCTCCTCGGCTCTACCAGATCAACTGCAGTGCACTCCACCACTCTCGACTCTGCCGCCCTAACCAATTCTTGCTCCACGACAGGAGGAGCGTGGTGTATTTGCCCTACAAGTTGGGCATTAATCATCGCAAATACGGCTTCTACCACCATCCTGATGGTTTCCGCTGAAGGAGGTGTAGTAGGCATGTCTCTTGGTGCACTACTTTTCGCCGATTGTGGACGCTCTGATTGACCAGCACCGCTCCTAGCTGCCTATAGAAGCAAAGACACACGATTAGACGACAACCAAATTGCTAAAAGCAATCATTGGAACACTCAGATTCCACAAAATAAGTGTGTTTTCCATTCCTAAGTGGACATTCATGGGTTCTTTTGATGTTATAACGATGACACACACATGTGCTCACCACCCCTTAAAAGAATTCGCCCACGAATTCATTTAAGTCTGACCGTAACCAGAAGTATGATACCAAATTGTAACACCCCCATCCGTCGTATGGCATATAACAGAAGGTCCAGCTGGAACCTGACACCATATACTACGGACAGACGGAAGGGTTACGTATTAATAACCAAACTATCCAATTAAGACTACTCGTCCTAACACAGAGCATTCTAGCGGAAGCTTTTAAAAGTAGAAAGAACCCAAACTGAATAACAAATTTACATGAATGTCCACAATCACTACCACTGGAATGAAATAACAATATACTGAAAGATACATGGCCTTATGGCCTTACAATAGTTCACTTATCAAATAGTGTCTTACATACATCGGCTCGCAGGCCGACCACACATGACAAAATAAAACAACTATACGCTAAGGATTTCGAGGGCCAGCACGACAATATGGGCTCCAATCCGCTATTTTGTACACGGCTCCGCAGCACCTGCAAGCAACATTCCACCGCACGGTGGCAAACAGGCAACGGTCTGCTAAAGCCGACCAAATTATAATGACCCCGTCCCTTTCTCGGGACGACAGTGCTCCTTCCCTGCATATCATTAGCCTAGCTAAACAATTATGTATAAACATACTTCGTCACAGGTGTAGGCTCGTACGGCCAAACATATCGTGCACTCAGGGCACATTAACGGTGAATCCTGACACTTCAGCGTCTTCACCACCACCCCCAGGATGACAACAATATGAGCATTTTAGCCTTCCTGACCACTGTCTAAGGCTCCCGACTATGCCAACGGCCAGTCCCTTTTTCGGGTCTCTCGCACCGAACCACATAGCACAGGTCCATTTCCACTTGCCTGTTGCTCAACCGCGTAGTTCACATTAAGACGTACGCACGGGCCAAGCTTCTCTCGGATCCTAATATTCCAATCAATCACATAACTAAGTTATGTTCATGGCCGGTTCCCAGACCGCCAAGTTAGCAGAACAACGATTCCGCTCAGTTTTCCGGGTGCGCCTTGGAGCTAACCTCCAAGGATCCCTGCTGCAATCTACCGCGTAGAAACCCGAAAACCCAAAGCACGGAGTCTTCTTCGGCAAATCATAACAAATAGAACATCGCCGATCAAGACCAACATGTCCAGGTAGGCTTCACACACAATGTATATGCTCGTACTTCGATTCCGGACTGTATATGCAACACAAGGGGGACTATTACCGTCAACCCCAAGGAACATCGCACACTCGCCGCACACTCGTGCGAGCGGGTTTTCCCTATGCAAAAAGGAAGAGCTTCACATGTTCAAGTAGAGAATCGTTACCCTTGTAGTACGCTTTGGCACCATGGAAAACTATCCGAATAAAAGTCTTCGCAACGGAATTCCCTCCACGGATCCGCTCTTGGTTCTCTGATCGGTGCTCTGGTGCTCCGCCGGTAGCCGGAAAACTCGTCCTTCTTCCTCCTCTTTCCAACTCCTTGAGAGAGAGACTAAGGGAGAAAATGAGGAATTGATCCTCTATTCCCGACCTTAACAGAGCAGGGTTTCCCCAGGGCCGTCAGATTTTAAATAAAGAAATCGAACGGCTCTGATCCGCTCAAAAATCAACAGACCTGGGCCGAATACGGCCTCGCACATGGTCGTGTCCCAGGCTGTGTGCCTCGATCCAGGCACGATCGTCGAACGCAGAAAAATCATACGGGCAAGACACAGCCGTGTATCAGCCTGACACGCCCGTGTCGGGTCTTGGACACGCCCGTGACCGGAGGCGTGTCACGATTAACCGTCACGCCAACCATCACGACTCTAAGGAACACGGGTACTGACACGGGTAGGCACATGCCCGTGTCAAATGACATGCCCATGTCATTCAGCCGTGTTACTTTTCGTGTCCTTCTCGGGATAAAATCGGCCAAAAGACCATGTCAGACACGGCCTTGGACACGCCCGTGTCCTAGGTCGTGTACCCCTATACATGCACCAAAATCCCTTTTTACGCGACCAACTAAAATACAATTTTCGGGGCGTTACACCCATCACTTTCGTTATTTAACTCCCCTCTAAATTTCCTTGGTTGCAAATATTGATGGACAATGACAAAATCAGCTAATTTATTTTATGATATTATATTTCTATTTGTTTATAATGATTATAGACTTATTATAATGGGTAAAATATAACGCATCATTTTCAATGTAGTTATTTGTTATTACAAAGGATAAAATTGGGATATCATAAATTGATTTGGTATTATTTGTGATGTAACATTCAATAAATTTTTTATTATCCATTATTGAGAATAATTTTGAATTGTTGT
The DNA here is from genome assembly GCA_039583875.1 of Platanthera guangdongensis. Classification (NCBI taxonomy): domain Eukaryota; kingdom Viridiplantae; phylum Streptophyta; class Magnoliopsida; order Asparagales; family Orchidaceae; genus Platanthera; species Platanthera guangdongensis. The sequence continues at coordinate 273,285,232 of CM077151.1, read as the reverse complement.
ACTTGCCGACGCATTTTAAACAACATTTATCTTGAGGCTTCGCTCAAGATAGTCCACTAAGACTCATCAAGTGTGGAATAGTCTTATATAGTATCTCTAGCGTAGAGGCTTGCCCAAGAGTGACACGAAATGGAATGGAACTAATCAACAGGAGAAGAGCCATGGTGATAATGTCTGGTTATCCTTCGATCACACATCGATTAAGGTGATAACACTTTATTCTTTCATATAATTAAATAGAGCATGTCTCAGTCGTACATGCCTTCTCTTAGTATTAAAGAAGATATTCTTGAAGACTTAGACTACTGCCTAATTATCATAGTACAAGCTCAAAGAATTGACTTGTAGCCTAAACAAGGGAATGTCTAGAATCAAATTCCTGATCCAGTCTGCCTCTTCACCAGCCAAAGCTAAGGCAAACAGCTCGGATTCCATAGACGACAAAGCTATATAAGTCTGTCTTTTGGATTCCCAAGCAACAACAGCTCCACCCATAGTGAATGTGAATCTTCTGGTAGATTTACTATTATCAACTTCTGAACAGCATGAGGCATCAGAGTATCCATCCACAGTAGGAGGGTAACCAGTGTAGCACATAGCATGATCTTTAGTACCTCTCAAGTATCTCATTAGCTTGTCTAAGGCATCCCAATGCTCTTTTCTGGGCTACTGGTAAAGCGACTCAATATGCCAATAGAGAAGGTAATATCTAGCCTTGTATAACTTATAGCGTACATGAGGCTACCAATGATCTTCGAATACTTTACTTGGTAAATGCTGGTCCCTTCATTCGGACACAACTTGATGTTTGGATCAAACAGTATCTCTACAGACCTACATTCTTTGTAACTCCAGGTAGAAAGAATTTGCTCTACATAGTAAGCTTGACTAAGAGTAATGCAACTCTTGTCTACTTTAACTTTCATTCCTAAAAGGATATCAACTGAACCAAGGTCCTTCATGTCAAATGCTTCTGCAAGAGTGGATTTTATATCCCCTACTGCAGTAAGATCTGACCCCCAAAATCAACATGTCATCCATATACAGGCATATGATGGCTGTTTTATTTGACATTGAGAGGTGATAATGACACTTGTCTGAGAGATTGGACTGAAATCCAACGCTCTTTACCACTTGGTCAAATTTCATGTGCCACATCTTTAACACTTGTTTAAGGTCATAGATTGATTTATCTAGCTTATACACTTTCTCTTTTAGATCTTTATGTACATAACCTTCAGGTTGTGTCATGTAGATCTCCTCATCAAGCTCTCTATTTAAGAAGGCTGTCTTTACATCCATCTGATGACTATAAAGTTCTTGATATAAGCTAAGGCAAGAAGAATCATAATAGTAGATAGGTAACATATAGGTGAATAAACATTAAAATAATTAATTCCCCCTGTTGTTTATAACTCTTAGCTACTAGACGTGCTTTATACCTGGCTATATACCCATCACTATGTAATTTCTTCTTCAGTACCCACTTGCATCCTAGGACTTTAGCTCCTTTCGACAGGTCAACTAGATGTCAAGTGTTATTTTATAGTAGCAAGTTTATCTCATCATCGATAACTTCTGCCCACATTAACGCATCGTTAGATCTCATTCTTCCTGATAGGATAATATATCATCCTCTAAGTGATAGGTGATGAAATTTTCATCAAAAGTTTTAGAGATTCTGTCTCTTGTAGATACTCTTAGAGAAACAGGTTTCACCCCTAAAGATTGCGGAGCAGTGCTAGAGGGGCCAGCTTCTGGTTATACTGTAGATTATGAAATCATGTCAGTAGACCCGGAGACAGTCAAACCATGATCTTTGATAAATTTGTATTCCAAGAAAATAGCATCTCTAGACTCCATCACTGTATTAGTAGATAGATCCAGAAACTTGTCAGCTACACTATCTTCGATACTATCTAGATAAACACTGGTTGTTGTTCTAGGTCCTACCATAAGTCTCTTAATATCTTGTATTCTTACATAAGCAATACAATCTCAGGTCTTTAGAGTGTCATATATATAAGGATGATTATATCACAACTCATACATAGTAGAGTTGAGATTTAAGTGAGACACTCTTTTTGAATGTGATTTGTAGTTAGGACTGCTTCCCCCAAAAGGAATTAGGCATGTCAGCTGTGAGGAGTATGAAATTCAACATCTTTGTTATAGTTCTATTCTTACGCTCATCGATATTATTCGAGTGGGGTGAGTAAGGAACTATGGTTTCTAGTATTATACCCTCTGAGGCACAAAAGTTCCTAAATCCAGTTGCAATGCACTCTTCTCCCCGATCACTTCTAAATCTCTTAATCTTTAAGTTTAACTGGTTCTCAACACGAGTCTTAAAGATCTTGAAGATCTCAAAGGCTTCATCTTTCGATTTCAATAGGTAAACATGATAATATCTGAAAAAATTATCGATGAAGGTAATACGATACTTTCTTTCCCCTCTAGTGGCATGACTTTGTAAATCACAGAGGTTGGAATGTATCAATTCAAGAAGTTGTGCTCCTAGATAATGACTTGAAGAAATTTCTAGTAATCCTAGTTTGGGCACAAACCTCACACCTGTCAAATCGAATAGAAAAATCTAACTGGATGTTGTGACTCTTAGCTAGACCTCGCATTTTCTTATAGTGCACATGTCCAAGTCTATTGTGTAATAACTTTCGATCAATAAGAGTTGAACTCACTTGATTAATACACTGGTTATCTAGGCTAAGTCTATACATACTATTGATCATATATACACAATCAAAATAGTGTGAATTAACTGCTAAGGTTATTCTACCATTTTGAGTTGTGAAAGAAATTCTAACATTATCTAATAAACTCATGAAAACTAAATTTTTGGTTAAACTAGGAACTACTCTAACATTCTTTAAAATTAGAGTTTTACCTGAAGAGATGACCAGCTCTGCTGTCCCAGCATGAGTAACATCAGTCTCTCCTCCATTGTAGTTTTCAACTTTGTCGTGGACTACCCTGACCTCTAAGAGAGACCTCTATCATTTATGACATGACATGTAGCACCGCTGTCTAGTCACCACTCAAAAGACACACTGTGGTCACTACTCCCAATCATAGCCATGAAGGACTTGAGATCGGAGTTGTCGACCACCATATTTGTCACATTTTGTGGGGCTTCCTCCTTTTTTTCCTTTTTGGACCCTTACATTCAGTGGCCCAGTGACCCCACTTGTTACAGTTGTGGCACTTGCCCTTCTTCCTTTTGAGAGAAGGTTTTTTGACTGTCGTCTGTGCAGTGGTGTCACCCTTAGGTACCGGGGGCTTTTGAGAAGGCTTACTAGGTCGAGAAACGAAGTTGATAGCCTGTGAAGTTTGAGCAACTTGCTCCGAGATTTTCTCCTAAATGTTGATGAACCTTTTGAGTCCATCCAGAGTGCTATTCTGCTTCAGTCTGTGTATTTTAGTCTTGAAGGCGAGCCATTTAGGAGGCAGCTTACTCAAAATCAGGTACACAAAAAGATTGTCGTTCACTTTAGACTTTTTGTCCTCCCGCTTGTGATGCGGGTTTTCCAGTTCTATGATATGAGGGGTGGCTGACAAGCTTGCTTTGGACCTGAAGTTGAAGAACTTCTCATTAATAAGTGATTTTGACAGTTATTCCTCCTTCTGGAAATGCGCATTCAAACGGTCCCAAATCTCCTTTGCAGATTTATACGTGTAGTAAGTCGAGGCGAGATGGGGATTTAGGAGGTAGTCCTTGTAGAAATCCTCATCCTTGTTACACTAGTTTATGGCGGACATAAGAGGAGATTGTTAGGATATTAATATATGTCTGCACATGTCGAGACTGACTCGGAATGACCCATTGTGTTTCGTGTCACTCAAGGGCAAGGCTCTACGCTGGAGATACTATATGAGGTCATTTCACACTTGATGAGCCTTAGTGGATTATCTTAAGCGGAGCCTCAACAATTTGTACTTTGTTACCTTTAAAATATTTTCTCCCGCAACACATTTAAAATGTCCATGCCCATTTCTATGACTATTCACACACCCAAAGTAGTTGTTTCAAACTATAAATTTATACTTAAAATTAAATTTAATCTCTACCGTAAGTGTAAATAACCAGACCCGCCTACTTACTTTATTTCTTACGCAAGATCTTGTATTTTCTTCCCAGTGTGCCACAGTGTATTCCAAAGTATACCAATAATTATACTAAACCCTCTCTTGGACCTAGTTTAATCGCAACACAGTTTACTTTAGAAGACACTGGGGCCACACAGAATATTGATCAAGATGCTCAATTGGTCACGAATGTTTTGTGCAAGAAAGAAGAGAATAAAAGAGGAGATTTCTAGTAAGTGAAAGAAAATATTGAGGTGTATGGTATTGTTGTATATTGCTTATAACTTGTGAAAGATTAAGGGTAGTCTAATCACCTAGAGGGGGTGAATAGGTGTTTGCATATTTTTGGTCTATTTAAAATTTGTTGACTATTCAAGTACAGAAAGAGAAAAACAAAGCACACCATAGAATGCACGTAATTATTTATAGTGGTTCCCTAGTTATGCATGGGTACATCCACTTTTTCCCCACACCTATCTAGTAGTGTGCTAGACTAGGCCAACTTCTCCACTAACTTAGATAATTAAACAGTTCGTACAACTCAGATCCACACATTGGATCCTATAGTTTGGAGTGACACCACTCCTACAACTCAGATTCAAATGAATCCTACCTTAGATTCACCCTTGAACCCTACTTCAAGCCTTCAGCAAAGCCCTACACTTAGATCCAATAAATAGATCCTACCTATGGGTCCCAATAGAACTCTACCTAAGGGTAACATAAGCCCTACATTTAGATCTCAGTGGGACCTTACAACAACAGTAGTAAGAATGGTTTGTTACAGCAGAAATAGACTCAATAAAAATTTCCCTTTGAAACTTTTGAGTCATCTTAGGCTTTATGAAGATAAAGCCTGTTTCTGGTTTAGTAATAGATCTTCAGTAAGTCTTCTTGTGGAGATTAGAACTTTACTGAATCTTGAGACATGAATGCTTCTTCTTTGCTCCTTAGAGATTTGAATCAGAGATTTTGAGCACTTTTTCATCTCTTGAATGAAGTCTTCTTCTCAATGAACTTAGTCGGTTGATCTCTTATCACAGATTTCTGTTTTATTGGTTTTTGACGGCCGACTTGCGAAGTTCCAAAGTTAGCAAAGTTAAAGTTAGGGTTTGAGACCCCACTCTTCTCCTTTTATAGGCCTTGCATCTTTAAGGGTCGAAATAATAGAAAAAACATGTCTGAGCACTTTCCAATGAAGATTGATTTGATATTTACTTTTTGTGTTGTTGTCAATTTGAAATCCCGCCTTTTGAAGTTGGCACAACGATGTTCTGGGTCAACACAATGATAATTCCTCATAATTCAACGATTATGAACTTAGAGAATTGATCTGCAATATCAAGCATGCATGACAATTTCGTTGTGTGAAGGTTTAACATACAACAATAAATGACTTAGAAACTTATTTCTTATTTTCCTTGATAGTAAACACAACGACATCATTGTGCGTTGTTTGTCAACACAATGATAAATGACTTAGAGACTTTTCCTATTCTTTTAGAGTGCTCACAACAATATCGTGTGTTGTCTGTTCACATAACAATATGTTGTCTGAAGACAACGGTTCTGTACTTAGAACAATTTGATAGTTGATTATATATATACTCTTGATATATACTGATCTCTGACTTATTGAGGTTGACTTATATAAAATTATATTAAATCTATACATGTCACATCAGATACATATACTCATCATTGAGTGAATGACTTCTTCAAATCTGAAACATTGTGCACAATGTTACCAACAACTTGGAACCTAAACTTATGAAAGTATCACATGGTGCAATCATTGATGTAATTAATTGCAAACTCCACTTATAACAACATAAAATATTTTTTCAAAATTACAAAACTTTATATGAGGCATGCATGGATAATAATTACATAATAATAGATATTAAAGACTATAATTTATCACATAAAGATTTTTTTTTAAGAATATTTTTTTGATTGACTAAATATTCGGGCATGTCTTCAAATGAAATTAAATGTGCAAGTTGAGCTGAGTCGACATGTTTGTTTGATGAGTCAGCTTTTACTAAAACAACTCAACTCGATCTCCTTTGTGAGCAAATTAACTCATATCAAATTGTCTTTGTTCATCGGCATGACTCATTTGGATCCCTAAATAAAATGATAAAATGACACAACCACTAAATTCAAAAGAAGAGAGGAGACTCATTTATTCCCACTTTCTTCGCAAGTCATCTCAGTGGATAAAGATCAGAAAGCCGCTCTCCCACAACATTAACACAGTGTCTTTCGGGTGTATGTCTATACCAATAGTTCCCTCAACTATCTACTACACGATCACATCATCTATGCTGAAAGCATTACATGGGTCGCTCAAAAATGATACATTTTAAACAATATTTTTTATATTCCAACAGGACCCTTGATATGACTCCATATTGTTAAGTGGATGAAGAGATACACTTAAATCTTTCTACCAAATGACAAAAATCCAGCCACTCCTCTCACATATATTATCCATGAGGACCATGATATATATCATCATCATCCCTAAGCTTCAACAAGGAATCTATAGGCAAGAAATAATGAAAAACAAATATGATATATTAATTTTCTTAAAATTTGTATAACCAACTATATGGTTTTATAAAGCATATGGGGCCTCCCTCTAAGTGCGCTATATTATAGGTTGCACCCCGCTAATTTTTGAAATTACAAAAACTTCTCATGTAAGAATACATTTCATAACATTCATGTACAAAAAGACACCCTCCCTCCCTGAAAATCTACTCCAAGAGAGAGGTTCTTGTTATTTCAAAAGTAAAAGGGGTGGAACCAATAATTATGCTAACTTCTACTCTAAGTTTTGGTAACTATTTCATAGTTTAAATATATATACTTTTAAAGGAAGATGCTAAAGTTGAGCTATGTTTAATAATTAACATGGGGCTATACATCTACATATGGTAACTAGCCCTCCTTTCTACTTTATACCCATGCCAATATAGATGGATGTCATGAAGTTATAATGGAATAGTTTGTCCGGGCTTTTCGCTCTTGTGAGTTTGGACAAAAATGCCATCTTTTTCGCTCTGGTGAGCTCTGGTGATTATGTCTGCCGCCAAGAAAAGATGAAGTTCCTTAGGTGAGATCGGGCGTTCACGAACGACGGTTCATAACCACCAATTCACGAGTTTCATCGCCGCGCCAAAAAAAGATCCAATGTCTCCAAAAGACTAGAACTTTTCAACAGAAAATTATTAAATTTCAATCACACCCACATCCTCATCCCTTATCTTGACACCTCTACCATTCATCATATATCATATCTCTACATGAACTCATTAGATTAATTATGTTTAGCACATAATTTTTTGACTAATTAATGCTAATTTGTGATGTGTTTATTTGCTTATGATTCACTAGAAACTAGTCCGTTGTGTTTTTATATATATTTTGGGTTACACTTAGGATTCGTTTGGCGTGACGTATCTACTCTGATGAGTTTGGAAAAAACATGACCGTCATAAAACATGTTTTAATGATACCAGTTGGGACGGCCGCCAACAAAAAGAACTAATTTAGAACATAAAGGCTCTGTTAATTTTGTGCAGAGGTGGTGGTCGCGAACGAGGTGGGTTTGAACTGTCGTTTATGAACGCCTGACCTCACAGAATTATTTCACTGCTTTTATTCTCAAAATTAGTTTTCTTCTCTTCTCTTGGAGGAGATCATAATAATCGTTGTCAGATCAAACACATTCTACGACAATGGCGTTTCCCGAGCAAAAAAAAGGCCAAACGGAGCCAAAGTGGATGTAGTTCCATAGGTGAGGTCAGACGTTTATGAACGACAGTTCATGACCACCGTGCTCACGACAGCCTCCGTCAAACTGATTGGACGAGTTCGTGCAGTGTCACGAGCTGAATCCTGGTCGGGACCAGATTGGATTTGCTGGAACCGGCTCAAAGAGAACATGGACTACTCACTGAACGCAGCAGTCAACAAAGTCAAATATTTATTGAGCACGTGTTGCAGTTTTTGGTCAATAAAGTCAAATCTAACCACACATGCATGCCGGCCATTCTCTTTTGACACTCTTCCCGGTAAATATTCTGCCGATCCGGGCTGGCGGCGAGCTTTTTTGGTGCTCCACCAAGCTGGCCACCGACGATCTTTCCCTCTCACCGGCGATCCCGAATATCTTTGCTTGGACAGTTAGACTTTGTAATGCAACTTTTGTTATGACTAGAAAATAGATGGAAATAGCTATTACTAGTGAGAGGGACGGGGTTCCGCCCCTACAGTGAACCACGGTAGTATTGTGATCGTGATTGGTATGGGGCTCTGTCTGTAGAGCTGTCACAGTTTCAGTTTTACTAAAATCGTGAGTCAAATCGCTAAGGTAACAATTCTTCAACAAGAATCAAAATCAAAACTTTATTTTTTTTGATCGGTTCCGGTTCCAGCATAATTCTTGAAACCGTCATGTAAACGGTTATGGTTATAGTTCAACAAGAATCAAAATCAAACTGGTCACTAACAGTTCAGTCTGGTTCTATGCGGTTCGGTCCGGTTCCAATCGGTTCTAACCAAAACCAAAATTAAATTTGGCGGAATGAATGTGAGAGGTCAAAAATAAAACACATGAGGGGAAAAATAAACACGTTAGATTATTTTCAAGAGAGAATTCAAAGTCAGGGGTCCGAACGTATGAATTTCATATTATACTAAGGGAAAGTATTTTTTTGTGTAATATAGTACAGAGAACTGAATATTAAAAATCGAAATCGCAAAATCACAAAACCGCAACTAACCGCACCGAACGGTTTGGTTGTGTAGTAATTTCGTTCGTTGCAAAACTGCATATTTTGCGGTGTGATTTTTGACAATGCAAAATCTACAAAACAGCGTCACATCGTTGTCATCATTCGTCGCGACTTCTTCAAGAGGGCTTGACATCTTGTTCATCTTCAATGAGTATATGTTACCTTCATTTTTTCATAGCTTTGTCGTCACTTCTTCGGCTAGTGGTTCCTTCCTCTTCGACTTTTTTTAGACATCAATTGCAGGTATTCATGTTAGAAATCATTTTGTTATTATATATACTTCTTTTTCGACTCTTACTTGACAGGTATTAAATAATATTCAGAATTTGAATTTCTAACTCCCGAGGGCTGAAATAAACTGTGGACCTCCAATCTCCATTCAAAAATTCAAAGATCACGATCATGTAATATTGATGCAATGTTCAAACAACGCTGCACAATTTTGGTGCGGTGCAATTTTGTTCAGTCCAAAACCGACCCTCTTTGATACGATTGCAGTTTGAGTTCAAACGACACCAACCCGCATCATTTTCAACATTAATAGTAAGTATAGATATTATAGTTAGATTATAAAAAATAATAAATATTATAATAATATTAATAATAAAAAATATTATAAAAATAATAAATGTGTCGCGGTTCGGTTTTGCTTCGGTCCGCTTCAGATCGGGTCTAAAATTCTTAAAACCGCTTGAGACGTGTATGTTCTGGTTCCGGTCCGGATAATAAAATGAAATAACCATACACTGACCAATGTTGTTCGTTGTTCCAAAATTCAAACCGGAACCCGGATAATTAGCGAACGGTGCGGTCCGATTCTTTGAGATTCCGATTCGCTTTACAGTTTTTGATTTTTAGTGACACCTCTATCTGGCAGTATCAATTAATTAATGCAGCTTAAAATAAACACTAGCTATCAATTAATTCATGTGAAAAGTTAGGGGTACAAATCAGAACGGTTCGGTTTGGTTTCACTCAGAACCAAGAACCGATCTTTATAGATTTGATTCCAAATTTTTGGAACCGTAACCGACCCAGGTTATAAATTGTAGAGCCGGAACCGAATCGGGAATATCGATTTAGTTCCGAATCGGTTCTCGAATCCTTAAATTTAATCTAGATCACGAGCCGGCGAGGAGAAAGGACATCCGTTCCAATCACAAGTAGGAGAGAAAAAAAATCTAAAACATATACAAAGAGTTGGTTTGAACGATCCTCAAGTAAACAAAAGCAAGTGTAGTTATTGATTTAAACTCCCGAAAAATCATATTGGGAGATGCTTGAATCATTTTTTGTTTTTAGCAAGGGGTTGAAGTTTCATTGAATAAAAAAAATGCTACACTAACATCAATCGAGCGAACAATCAGGAAAGGACATCATCCAACAATCTACATAGGACCCGATAACTGAACCAAACCATAAGTTCTATTTTTTTAAGAACCGTAATTGAACCAAACACTTTGGGAACCAACCCAAACCGCTCGGTTGGATTTGGTTCGGTCGGGTTTTCAATTCTTTGGTTACTTATGCACACACATATGAAAAGTAGTTATACGCTACTTTTTAATATAGTTGAAAAATTCTCATCTTAATGCATATATAGTTGTGCGTGTCAAATCAACTTAAATGAGGTTGATTAATGAAGCAGGATAGACGTCACACCTACCTGCCACTCTAAAGGCCCACCAGTGGGCCTGACTTTATTAGGCACGCGGGTCGTACACCCCAACCCGTCTTCAGTCCCACCACCGGAAGATAAGTTGGTGATGGGAGATTTCCTGGGAGCATGGTCTCGTGATCGATTTTGGCCTCAACAACCTTTTGGCTTTATGTGGTGGGATCAGAGACGGGTTCGTGTGTATGACCCGTAGCCTGATAAAACCTCATTGGTGAGACGCCAAGGTGAACCCCCTAGTGGGACTCCGGGGTGCACTTTTATGATGCAGGGCGGGCGTCACACCTACCTGACACCCTGTAGTCCCACTTTTATGTTGCAAGACAGACGTCACAGCTACCTGCCATCCTGAAGTCCTACCAGGGGGCCAACCTTGGTGTTGCACAAAGGCGGCTTTTATCAAGCTTGTGGGTCGTACACCCCAACTCATCTCATCGGGCCCACCATAGAGCCGGTAGGTTGTTGAGACCGAGGCTCGTTCTCCCAACTTCCTTGATAAAGAGTCCACACCCAGGAATTTTCTATACATTGGGGGCGAACCCATCATTTGACCCCCAAAGCCACCAGAGTCCGGAGCTGGAGCGTATGGAGTGCAGGGGCTATTTTCGTGGAGGATGATTTTTGATTACCATGGTAGAAGCGAATGAAGGAGCACGAGAAGATGGGGGAATCAAAAAGGTACGACTTGACCAAGATAAGGGGTGCGCGAGGGGACAAGTGCCCGAGCGGTGAGTATGCGCAAGGGGGTGTGTCTGGGTGTTACACACATTTGCGTACAAGTGCGCGCGGGGGCGGGCCTGCGTGCGGCGTGCGAGTGCACGAGGTGCTTGCCCGCGTGCAACACGCGCACGCATATAGTGCTTCTGCGCACCGCGCGCATTCCAAGCGTGCATGCGCGAGGTGTACACCCGCGTCCTTCACGCGTGGTGTGCACACGCGCCCTATGCGCACAAGTGTGTAGGGCGTGCCTGTGTGCGGGGTTCGCCTGCACACGGGGCGTACATCCCTGTATTTTTGGGTGTTTGTTTAGCGGCACCTTGCGCCCGTTCGTCTGTTTGTACGAGTTCTGTCAACGCTCCCCCTTTCTTTTTAGAGTAAATTTTGGCGTATATGTTTTTACAAAGGCTCTGAGGTGCGTTGCGTAAGGTCGTCCGATGTTGATGCGCTCGTCACTTACTATGGAGCAGATTGACACTTGGAGGGGCGATATAATATCCTCTTTGAACCGGAGAAAAGGACCCCGCATGTCGAGGAGCGAGTGTTGAATCCTCCGGTGGGATGGATGACGCTGTGTGAGTCATCGTTGCGGCCCAGGTTCCGCTTGCCTCCATGCGAGAGGTGGTCGAGATTTTGGAATATTACGGAGTGTCTGCACCGCAGTTCACTCAGCTGGTAATGACACGTATCATGGGTTTGATACCTTTCTTTTGGGAGCCTTGCTCAAAATTTGCTCTTGACCTTTTCAAAGGCTGGTGCGGAGTGTGCACCGATAGTAACGGTCATGTTGAGATCCACAACAACAAATACTGGCGATAATTTGAGAATCGGGTGGACATGTGCCATGAGAATATTGTATATGGATACGTACAGAATTGTTGGGGATTGTCGGAGCTTTGGAAGGCCCTCCCAGGCCATTGTCGTCCAGTGAATGGGCATGAGCGCAAGTTCACACCAGCGTTGGGGTTTACTGAGCCTCGTGAATTAGCAAATCCACTCTTTAGCATTTCTCTATTTGTAGATGAGAAGCTTTTACTTGTGATGATGTTGGTGGCGTTTGTAGTGATACTTTTTGCCGGTAGTTCTGGTTTGTTTCATTGGTGTTGGCAATTGGAGGACGAGACCCAGGTGGTGTCGTAACTTACTACATTGGCAAGGGGTAAGCGCCTTGAGCCGAGTAGTGTAAGGTTCGGATTACCAAGCTGGGGGATGTCATTGAGAGCGGTGGTGAAGGGCAGACCTTCGAACCTGAGCAACTGCGAGGGGGAAGGCCTTGACGATGTCGTGACCTATCACGATGGAGAAGGGCAGACATTTGATCGGCGATGGTGAGAGGTCTCAGGCACGTGGAGTTTGGACGCTTCGAATCATTGGCGAGCGCACAGGGGGAAGGCCCTGGCGACGTCGTGACCAACTGCATGGGATAAGAGCGGACCTTTGATCCACGATAGTGAGAGGTCGGTCGGGCTGGGTGCCCTGGAGAGATGATGATGTTTGGACGCTTTGAACTGCTGGAGAGCGTGATGGGGGAGGGGGGAAGGCCTTGATGACACTGTGACCGACTACACGGGATAATGACAGACCTTTGATCCGGGAAAGTGGGAGCCCTAAAGAGACGGTGAAGTTTGGACTCTTAGAACCGCTGGCGAGTGCGAGGGGGGGCCTTGGCGACGTCGCGACCTGCTTTGGGAGATAAGGGCAAACCTTTGATCTGCGACATTGGGTGGTCGTCGGGCTGGGAGCCTTGGAAGGGCGGTGAAGTTTAGACGCTTCAAACTACTAGAGAGCACGAGGGGGTAGGCCTTGGTGACGCTGCTTCCTACTGCGGCGGATAAGGGCGAACATTTGATGCGCGATAATGGGAGGTCATCGGGGCAAACCCTGGCATAGGCTTCGACCTACTGCAGGGGAGAAGGGCTGACCTTCGATCCACAGTAGTGGGGAGTTCACAAGGGCTCATCCCTGGGAGATTGTTGGGGCAAACCCTGGCATAGGCTTTGACCTACTGCGAAGGAGAAGTGTTGACCTTCGATCCGCGATAGTGGGGAGTTTGTAGGATATTGTCCCTAGGAGGTTACCAGGGCAAATCCTGGCATAGGATTCGAACTACTACGGGGAAGAAGGGTTGACCTTTGATCTGCAACAGTTGGGAGTTCACGAGGGCTCATCCCTGGAAGCGATTAGGGGGACATTCTTGTGTTATTGGACTACGGAATGAGGTTCTGGGGAGTGTCCCAAATGTGTACTTGCGATAGTAGCATTAGTAGTAAATATAACATCTTTCATTAAAGGAAATAGTAGCAGTTTATACACAAGTGTAGGCTTGTGACATTATAATGTCAGTAGTTTTTGTTATCATAGATAAACAAAGAGGGTTACTAGCAAAACCAACATAAATTATAAGTACTCTAAGTGCGGGGTAGGGGCTTTCCATCAATCGTTCGGAGCTTGTATGTCCCTAGCTTGATCACTGTGGTGATGACGAACGGTCCCTCCCATGCCAGAGAGAGCTTGTATTTCTAAGGTCCTTTGTCGGCCACTTCGACACTTTGAAGAACCAGCTCTCCAACATTGATCGGCCCGGGCTAGACTTTTCGACCATAATATTGGGCTACCCATCTCTGGTATGTTGTGATACGTTGGGCTTCCATATCCCTTACTTTGTAGATGAAGTTGAGCTTTTCACAGAGCTGCTCATCAGTTCTCTCTGAGTTGAAGTCTTGAACCCGAGCGCTTCAGACACCGATGTTAATAGGGATAACTGGCACGATCCCATATCACAGGTTGAACGACATTTCCCTTGTTGGGATAACTGGCACGACCCCACCTCCTAAAGAGGCCTCTTCAATCCTTTGAGGATAGTTCGAGTCGTTGCTTCTATTTGCCCATTCGTCTGTGGGTGTGCCACGGAGGTGTAACAGAGATTGATTTTTAAGTCCTCACACGTCTTGGTGAATGATTTCTCGGTAAACTGTGTCTCATTGTCTACTATGATAATAGTCGGGATCCCAAAGCGGGAAATAATACTTTTCTAAATGAACTTCTTGGCATTCTCCTTAGTTATTTTGGGGAGGGGCTTTGCTTCTATCCACTTAGTGAAATAATCGAAGGTCATGATGACGAATTTCCTCTATCTTATTGCCATTGGGAGGGGGCCCAGAATGTCGATCCCCCATTGAGCGAACGACCATGTGATTTGGATTATGGTGAGCATGATCGGAGGCAGATGTGGTGTGTTTGCGTGAAGCTGATAGATCACACACTTCCAGGCAAATTTCGCTTCATCTTTCTTCATTGTTGGCCAATTGAATCCCTAACGGAGTATTTTTTGTGCCAACGCTTACCTACCGAGGTTTTCACCGTGGATCCCCTCATGAACCTCGCGCATTGAATACTCCGCTTCAAATGGGGGAAGACATTTTAAATATGGACTAGAAAATGTTCACTTGCACAATTCCCCATTAATTATAGTGAATGCTACTGCTCATACCCAATGCCGTCGCGCCTCCATAAGGTCCTCCGGGAGCCGCCCGCTATCAAGATAGGCTCTTAGGGGATCCATCCAGGAGGGTCCTTCGCTGTTGATGGCCGTGATCTCCTATGACCCTTAGATTCTTGGAACCATGACATTTTCGACCCTTCATCGCAGAAACTGGTAGCTTGTTGGTAAAGTGGCGAGCTTAGAGAATGTGTTGACTCTAGAGTTCTGTTCTCGAGGGATATAGAGTATCTAAAAAGAGGGAATTTTCTGTATCAAGTTCCTGACAAATGTAAGGTACTATACTACTTGGTCGTTCTTTGCCTTTAAGTCCCCATCGACTTGAGATACCACTAACAGTGAATCAATGTATACTATCATTCTCTTCTTATAATTGATGGCGAGCCGAGGGATGGCGATCAGGGTCTCATATTCTGCGATTTTGTTGGTGGCCGAGAACTTTAATCATAGAAAAATACTCCTACGTTATTTCCTCTAGACTTATCAAAAGTATGTCGGCTCCCGCCCCTTTGGCGCTTGTCGTGTCGTCGACGCAAAGAGTCCAGGGAGCGGTGGATAATCCTCTTGTGGAAACAGACTCTGGTAGAATAGTGTACTCAATAATAAATTCGGTGAGGTCTTGGGATTTGATGACTGTTCGAGGGAGGAATTGGATGTCGAGCTCGCCTAGCTCGACCGCCCACTTGACCAGTCTCTCGAAAATCTCTGGCTTTTGAAGGATAGTTCGGAGTGGTAACTGTGTCAACACTTTTATTGTGTGGGCTTGGAAGTAAAGTCAGAGTTTTCTTGCTGAGGAGACAAGAGCCACAGTTTTTTGTTTGTCGCTGGGTACCTAGCCTCGGTGTCGATGAGGACCTTGCTAAGGTAGTAGATCGGACATTGGCCTCCACCTTCATTATTTATTAGAACTGAACTCAGGGCGGTTGGTGACTGCATAATACAAGAGCAAATCCTCCTCGGGGACTAACTTTGATAGGAGAGGGGGCGACGTCGGGTATTGCTTGAGGTGTTCAAAAGCAGACTGACATTCATCTATCCATGGAAAACCAATACTGCGCGCTCCTCGAAGGATATTGAAGAAGGGTATATGCTTATCTCCTATTCATGATAGGAAGTGGATAGTGCGTCGATCCTGCCGTTCAACCATTGAACTTCCATGATGGAGTGTGGTGGCGTCATATTTTCTAGGGTCTTAATCTTTTCAGAGTTCACATTCATTCCCCGATGGGTCACCATAAATCCTAGGAACTTCCCGGATGCAACCCCAAATGCGCACTTGATGGGGTTCTGTCACATCTTATAGTGGCGCAAGACCTGGAAGCACTTTTCCAAGTCCTCCAGATGGCTGTGACGATGAACACTGTTTACCAGCATATCATCCGCATACACCTCCATTTTCCTTCCAATGAGGTCCTTTGAACACTTTGTTCATTAGCCTTTAGTAGGTTGCCCCAACATTCTTGAGGCCAAAGTGCATTACCTTGTAACAATAAATGTCTTTGTTGGTTCAGAAGATTGTATTCTCATCATTGTTTGGGTTCATGCGTATCTGATTATACACGAAATACACATCCATAAAACTAAGAAGCTCAAGCCCGGCCATCACATCCACGAGCGGATCAATCCGCGGGAGCGAGAAACTGTATTTTGGGCAAGCCTGGTTAAGGTTACAATAGTCGACACACATCTTCCACTTCTCAGAGTCATTTTTTACCATGACCACCATATTGGCTAGTCATGTAGGATACTAAACCTCTCGGATGAACTTTGCTTCTAGGAGCTTGGTTACTTTTTCCTCGATTGTTTGTTGCCATTCTGGGGCAAAATTCCTCTTTTTTGCACAATCGACCGACATGAGGGGTTGATGTTTAGGGAGTGAAGGACTACTTCTGCCCCCCCCCCATGCATGTCTTTCAGGCTCCAAGCAAAGATATCCCTATTACTGTGGAATAGGGCAACGTATTTCTCCTACTCTTTTGGGGAGAGGAGGAACCCGACTTGCACTACCTGGGTCGGGTTTTGTTGAGAAAGGACAATTTTAATGAGCCCCTCTATAGGGGTTCCTCGTTGCATCAAGGCCTCGCCTTGAAGGTCGAAGTCATCAATATTGAGGGTGAAAGTCTTTATAAGGGTAGATGAACACTTAGAAGGGCTGAATAGGTTTTTTTTTTTGGAAGTTCTAACTCTTTTTGAATTATGTATTTTTGTGTTGATGTTAGTTTATTAGCTTTCAAGATCATAAAAAACACAAAGTTTATAGTGGTTCCCCTATGTAGGGTACATCCACTTTCCCTCTCCACCTTTCTACCGGTGTGCTAGATTCGGCCAACTCCTCCTTTACTCAGATCAAACTGATCTTACACTTAAGATCCCTCAGGATCTTATAACTCAGAGTGCACTTCACTCTTATATCTCAGACTGGTCGCAGTCCTACCTCAGAGACAGCACAAGTCTCCTACCTCATGCAAAACAGCCTTACACCTCAGAGTCATCCAACTCCTACAACTTAGAGATTCAGCTAATCTCCTATCTCGGTTCTACACAGAGATCCTACCTCAGACACAACCTTACCTCAGATCCGACACAGGATCCTACAACTCAAAGTGAACACACTCCTACAACTCAGACTACTCACAGTCCTACAGTCAGCCTTTATAAACTAGACTTACACTCAGATCTCAGTGAGATCCTTCAAGAAGTAATAAGAGTTTGAGTAAAAATGACTCCATAGAAAATTCCAGAGTCTCCTTCCTTGACTGTACAACAGACAGTCTTCCTTCTTCACAGTAAAAGGAATATGCTTCTTCAGTTTTAATTCAGTCTGTGTTGTGTTGAACTTTTGCAGATCTCTGCTTCTTCTTCAAACTGGAGAAAAATTGTTGTTATGTATTGCCGGCTTGAAGACAACCAGAAAATGTTTTAGCTCTGCTAGCCGACTTTTACGAGAATTTGGGTTTGAGAGATTGGCAAAAGTTCTTCGCAAAAAGTCCTCGTCAAAAAGTTCTTGAAATCTCAACATCCCTTTTATATATCGACAGCAACAATGACTATTTCCTCCTTTGGTAATCGGCATGGTCGGCTTTAATGGCGGATTGATTCCAGGATATCACTGCCAGATCAATACGACGGTCTTTGTCTTTTAGCGCAATATTTGCGTCGATTTGAATTTAGGATGATGTCATCACATTTGACACGGTGCCAAAAGATTTAGAATAATTTTTGATTCTGTGCAGACATTGAGTGATGCCTTGTGTCTCAAGTTATCTCCAGAGGCGTTGAGTGAATGACCTTTACTCGACGTTTTTATACAAATTTTGTCTATCCCTGAAGTATTGAGTGTATGTTGCTTACTCGACGCTTTTTTCCTTTACACTTTTAACTGAGTAGGGTTCGAGTGTAAGTTCATCACTCGACGCATTTGTACTTAACCAGATTTTTCTTAAGATGATGTCGAGTGAAAGTCCTTCACTTGACGCTTTTGTACTTAACAACTTTTCTTAAGATGGCGTCGAGTGTAAGTCCTCCACTCGACGCTTTTGTACTTGACAACTTTTCTTTGATACAGCATTGAGTGTAAGTCCTTCACTCGACGCTTCTGTACTTAGCCAGATTTTTGAGCTTCTCCACTGAGTCTTTGAGTGATAGTTGAACCGTCAGCGCTTTTTGGCCTCAGGCGTTGAGTGATGTGTAGTTACTCAACACTTTTGGATTTAGTCATTTTCCTGACTTCCTTGATCATGTTGACTTCTCTCCAACCATACTTCTTATATACTTAACCTATCAAATCACATAATAACCACTATCCTGCACATATGAACTTAGACAAATATAAAATACATGTTTGTGTATATTATTGACTTATGACCTTCTTCAAATCTGGAACATTGTGGTCAATGTACATCATAGAGGGTGATTGCCCTAGTCGACCATTCGTACCCTGAATAGTAACTCGGGATGTCTCTTGATCCCCCAAAATGACTTTAATTCTGCTTACGGTTGGGAATTTAATAACAAGATGAGGGATAGATGAGACAGGCCCGAAGGCTGACTGGGATGGCCTTTCGAATATTGTGTTATAAGGCGAGCTGAGATCTAGGAAAACAAACCAGATATAATGAGTTGCCTGACTTGGGTACTAGCCTAATGTAACAGGGAGAGATATCATCCTCAAACTGGGACTGGATGATTATCGAGGCCATGGACCATCCCTTTTACGGGGTTGAGGTGCCCATCAGAGAGTTCTATCTTTTGAAGAGTGGAAAAGAACAAGATGTCCACGAATTTTTGTGATGTCCACTAAGATCCTTTTCACGAAAAACACGTGTCTTAGATCTCCGCACCTATCACCAATGGGTCTTAGTGAGGCCCATGCACCCCCCGGAGTTCTTCCTCCCCAAACGTCATAGTCGAATCTTGACAGATCCTTCTATTGTTATGCCCATGTTCGGGCTGCACAGCAGGGAGATCTTGGGTTGCAAGACTGGGGGACTCAGCGATGGTCTGGATGCTTCCAGCCATCTTTTTGGGTACGTTAACTGTCATTCCCCGAATCTTCGAACCTTTGGGAAAACCGTTTCTCACAAAAGACGCCAAACTATTGTGGCCCGCTCGATACTCCTGATAGACCAGACTAACTTAGTCACCTTAGCTCAATCGAACACGCAAACAGGCAGAAAAAATATAAAGCTAAGAAAAAGCCTTTTGACGTAGAAAACCCGTAAACTGAGCGAAAAACTACGTGGTCAATTTGACGTCAACCAAACTTTTACTAAGTAGCGTTGTTTTACAAGACTTTGAAGAAAATCGAGGGCTACAGATTGCTCCTCGTTACAATTTGTGAGATAAGAGAGAGGTGGCAATCAGAGCGCGCCTAGGCACTGCTCACAAAACTGCGGTCATGCTTTTGCATGCGGTGAAGAGCGCATAAACTTGGGAGCGTTGACGAGCTTGGAATGTTGGCGCTGAGAAGCATTGTGGATTGTTCAAAGGGGTGGCGGAAGGCAGAAGGTGGCTGATGGTTTTTTAGTTCTCTTCGATGTGCTCAAAAGAATTCGAGGGTGGCTTCAATGGTCAGTTGATTTTTGGTGGGGAACCTACAAAGTGAGGGAGAAAGAGAAAAACGTAGGAGGAAATTTCAGAGAAAAAAATGAAAAATGAGGAAAATGTGGGCTGTTTATAGAATCTTAGCGGGGCAGTCCGGTAATTTTACTGAATAACTACCAGACGAACAAATATAAATGCCCGTATCTGAGCACATGTATCAACATTTTTAGGGAAATGACGGCTCTGTCCCCCGGGGGCTGAGAAAGTCCCGCCCCGGGAAATGGTCGACTCGACGAGCTCAACGACCAGATGAGGTCACAACTGCCCTTATGCAGGGTGGCCAAGGCTTGGCCAGCCGGGGCCGCCCGGGGCATCGGGCGGCCACAGGTCGCCCAACCTTGCGACGGCCGGCCGAGGCCACCCGGGCGCCGGGCGTCCTAGGCACGGTCGGGCTCGCGGAGGTCGGTTGAGGCCGCTCGGGGCACCGGGCAACAGCAGGACGGTCGGCCGATGTCGCACGAGTGCCGGGCGGCCGGGGCACGGTCGACCTCGTCGAGTCAGCCCGGTCACCGGGCAGCCGGGGCATGGGTGACCTCGCGGAGGCTGGCCGAGGTCGCCCGTTATCGAGCGGCCAAGGGGCGTCCGATGAGGCCACGGTCGCCCGCATGCAGGACGGCCAAGGGGGCGATCGGCCCTATGGGGGCCTGCCGAGACCGCTCGGGCATTTGGAGGCCAAGGGGGCTGACCGATGCGTGGGATCCTACGTGGCGGTTGGGATCCCGCACACAATGGTTATTGTGTGGATCGGGAGGAAATTTGGCGCATAGATCGCGTGCGAGATGGTTTTGCCCGTAACTCCCAACTTAATGGGGAACATGGGAACTCTGGTTATTTATTACCCGAAATTTCCTAAAAATTAGGGCGACCCCATCAAAACTACTTCGGAACAAAGGTTTCTTACAATAATTGATGATCCACACTTTGCAGAAGCTAGACTCAATTTTTTCCACCAAACCGAATCAAATCGTCATTGGGTAAAAAATATTTCTAATCGCTCAATTTAACTTACAGAAGAATATAATTGGAGAAGATAAAGGCTCCGTTTGGCATGTCAGTGGTAGTCATGAACACTGGGTTAAATTGTCATTTATTAACGGTCCTCTAAGGAACTTCATCTACTTTAATGTTCAAAGAGATGATGTTTGTTATGTCATCTTTAACGAATGACATTTTTGTAGGAAAACCGGGGTGCCGAGAAGCAGAAATCCGAATATCGAATAACAAACACAGAACAAAAACAGAGCAGTCACAAACACAAGATGTTACAGAGGTTCACCCAAAACCGGGCTACGTCCTCTCTCCCCTTCTTCTTCCTTCTTGTATTCACCAAAAAGAAACAGATTACAAAGGTTGCAAGGATCAAATCCGATCCTACCTCTTCTCCTCTCTTCTGGACAAGAAAACCATAGAAGAATACCTTCTGGATCGATCTCAACGAGATACCTCGTATCGCCTCCAAAAGAATCCGCCGCCACAGACTGCAATGAATCTGTATCCCTAAATCGGGAAAAACAAGAGGACCGCAAGTGTTCCACAACCCCAACAATTTTAACCTATGCGTTTACAACCGCCGCCACCGTGCTGAACAGAGCCAAAAAGACAGGATCCTAAAGTATTACTAAAACAATCCAATTTAAGAACATGTGCAACATAATCTATCTAACCAGCGTAGTAATCTGGGACGGGTATGCTGCCAGCTACACCTATGTCTTTCGACAATATGCGTTGGTGAGAAGAAAGAGAGAGAGTGGTCATACCTAGGTTTCTGTGAGCAGAGTGAGGCGAGGAACCATCCATGGCGACGATGCTGAGGAGATGACGAAGAAGAGCGGACGACTAAGTTGTAGAATTTCTGAAGCGGGAGCTAATGATGTCGCAGGAACACTCAACCACAACAAAAGTCAAATAAAAGACAGCAACAATGGAAGCACAAGAGTTTCTAATCAGAATCAACTTTTATTACAGGCCGAGATATACATTGTGAGACATGATTACAATGTAAACTGGGAACAACAAAAAATTGCAGTAAAGAAGAAATAGTGCCGACTATTTCCAGTAACCGCACAGTCCGCCTACTCTCCAGCCGAGTCCGTCGAGACCTCCAAAGCTGCCTACCCGCAGCTAATCATGCGTACTGCTGTTATTACAAATGCTGAGACCAAATAGAAACCCGTTGATAGGACGGGCGAACTGCTCCACTTATCCGCAACTCCGAGGAAGAGACCAAGCCGCAAGGACTGCGACCTGCTGCTAAACTGCTGACTGTATCCGCGAACTGTTCCACACCAACATTCATGCTAGTCGCCTAGCCGCCTGGTGCTAACCGCACAGCCTGCACAGAACAACTTCCTTAGTCGCAGTGGTTAGAAAACCTTAACCGCAAGTTTAAGCACGAGCTCGTTCTTATTGTTCACTGGTTATTAATGATAAGCCGGAGGGTCCTATTTATAGATGTGGGAAGGAGTGTCGTCACCAGCTATACTGATAAGATAACCACGCATCATATCCTTCCGACTAACGCCCGTATCCGCACAGTGCGGATACAAACTCAACTCATCAGGTCACGCCAACACCTCCTGCCGGATAGACCACCAATCCGCCAATCTGCGCAAATGTTCCTTGTATCCGCCCATTCTGCATCCTGTGACAAGTCGTCAATACTACCGAACACGGCGAATAGCAAGACAGTCCGCACTAGGCGAACTCGGTGAGTAACCAACCAAGCCGCACCAAGATGAACTCCAGACTGAGCCAAAGCAAGCTCGGCGAGCTGCCAACCAGTCCGCTCAAGGTGAGCTCGGCGAGCTAGAAAACAAGCTGGACTTATCTCCCCCCAGAACAAGTCCACGAAACCCTCGGTCACCAAATCAGACCGCGCCACCTGATACCAAGATCGAGCCCTTCTGAACATCCAATCCACAATTATCCATGCGGACTGCCTCATCAGACCGCGCGACCCCCAGACACACTGTTCGCGCAACAAAGCTTGCTCCACGATATAACATCCAGACCGCAAGCATTGATCCAAGCCGAACACTTGCGAGCTCCATAGATTACGCACAACAATTAGCGAACTCTGACCCATCCCGCCTCAAGAAGGCACTATCGACCTGAGGGCAAACCGATCCAGTTCGCTAAACCGGCTGCCCCTTAGCGAATCAGGGAACCTGCCAACCATGATGACCTCCAACAAAGTCCGCCACACCCCGCGGATAACATCCTATCCACCCGGTTACCACCAGAGCGCTTGCTGGTCCAGACCACCAGAGAACCACAGCCAAGCCGGCTGTCCGACTAGGTAACCCACCAAGGCTATCTGCCTAGGCCGCGTAGTCTCTGCGATCTATGTGGCTAGACCTCACTAACCGCCCGACTTCCCTCATCTTCACACTTCAACATTTTCAACACCCCCCTTGAAGTGTAGAAGAGGAAACCAGCCCGAGCAACTCTCGCAACCGAGTAAACGGTCCCTTCACCAATGGCTTGGTAAAGATATTTACCATGTTGTCCTGACTCCGAACGTATTTAAACATCAACACCTCCCGTATGAAGTGATGCCCGATCTCGATGTGCTTCGTCCACGCGTGACAAACTGAATTATTTACCAGTTTGAGGGCACTCTCATTGTTGTCGCGAATCAGAGTCGGACTCCGCACCTTGACATGGATGTCATCCACTAGCCGCCTGAGCCAAATGGCTTCCTGAGCAGCCAAGGCCGAAAGTCTTATAGTCAGCCTCAGTAGTGGAGACAGACATCAAATCCTGCTTCTTGCTACATCGAATCCTGCTTCTTGCTACACCACGAAACTGTTGTCGATCCCGTGAAGAATACATAGCCAGATGTAGACTTCTGATCATTTGTATCTCCCTCATAATCAGCATCTGTGTAGCCATTCAAACAAAAGCATGTGTCCATCTTGTACAAGAGACCCATCTCCGAGGTAGACTTGACGTATTTCAGGATACCTTTAGCTGCCGCCAGATGAGATTTCCGCGGCTCCGTCATATACCAACTCATCTGGCCTACTACATAAGCAATATTCGGCCTAGTAATATTCAGATATATCATACTCCCCCAAGATATTGGATCACCAAAGGGTCTGGAAGAACCTTTCCCTCATCCCGCCGAAGCTTAACGCCAACCTCTAGAGGAACAGAACTGCTTTTCCCATCCCCCATGCAGAATCTCTTAATGATCCGCTCTGCATAACCCTTTTGTGAAACGAGCATGTCATCCTTCTGCCTCTGCACCTCGAGCCCGATGAAATGGTGAAGCTCACCCAGATCCTTCATCTCAAATCAGATAGCTAGCTCAACCTGGAGCCTAGCTACTTCCGGCTCTGAGTTCCCTGTGACGATCATATCATCAATGTACAACAAAACGAAAACCTGGAGCTCCCCCTACTTCTTAACAAACAGGCTGGAATCTGAGTCTGAAGCAAAGTACCCGCAAAAGTGGAGATTGAAAGTCTTTGAATTCAAGGGTAACTAATCACCTAGAGGGGGGGTGAATAGGTTATTAAAGTCATTTTATTTTCTTTTGACCTTTAACTGATTTAGGCATTGTTGTAATTGATTAATTCTGCTTTCAAGACATTCACACACAGCACATCAAAGTTTTATAGTGGTTTCTCAGTGTATGGGTACATCCACTGTCCCTCACGCCTTTCTAATAGTATGTTAGACAAGGCACTTCTCCAATAACTCATCTCCTCAGAGCTTATCATACGATCTCGCAGGACCACTCAGTCTTATCCAAGACTTACAACTTGGGTACAAAACCCTACCCATCAGATTCAAAATGAATCCTACCACTCAAGCCTACGGACCTACCTCAGATCCAAGGGATCCTACTACTCAGATCTAAACCAGATCCTACACTCAGCCTTTATAACTTAGTCTTACAACATAGATCTCACCAGATCTAACCCTCGGGCTTTATAATCTAGGCTTACAACTCAGATCTTGAAAAGATCTTACAGAAATGAGTAATTATTGATGTAGATTAGACTTCATAGATTTATTCTCAGAAACGATAGCTTCTCGCACTGAGAGAATATCAGCCCAATTTTCTTCACAGTCATAAAGATGATGTTCTTCAAGAATCTGATGCTTGTGCGGGAATTGACTCAGAAATAAGTTTTTGATCGTGTTGTTGAAGGGGGGAGATCAAGAATAATGGTCTTCAATCAGCTAACCTATTTTGGCAGAAATTAGATTGCTCTACCTCTCCCTCTGTCCTGAGAAAATCCTAAACAGATATCTTCTTCACCGATCCTGAGATTGATCTTCAGATTTGGCTCTGCTTGGATCGAGAAGTCACTACAACTAGGGCTAGCCTTGACTGCTATTTCTTCCCCAGAAAATATCTCTGATCGTGCTGTAGCAGATGTTGATTGACGCAGTTAACTCAGAGAACCTTCAGATTCATCAAAATGACCTTCGTGTCTCTACAACAATGGAGGGGGGAAGGGGGAAGAAGACGAAGTCCCGCACCACTTTTGCAAAAAATGATTGATTCTGTTGAAACCAGAACTTGGTCTCTCGTGGAGTTCGGAGTCCCAAAAGAGGGGTGACCGTGCACCTACCACCCTCAGGCGAACGATCTAGACACAAGATTGGGAACATAAGGGACAGACCCAAGGTCTCAGCGTGGAGGACCCACCGCGTACCCGGAAGACTAACAAACTCTTCCCCTCCCAAGCCAAAGACTGAGCTAAGACACCTTCGGAAGGCACTTGGCCGACCGGAACATCTAAGGGGGATCTCAAGACTAACTCCCTCCTATCCAGATGTGTCTCCTTGGGTCTACACAAAATGCTTATCACCCGCCCTACTGATGGCGTAAACTCGTCGAGCAATTCCACGACACACTGCCCGAACTGGGCTACGAACAACATAATTCCGTCATTCTAACAGGCTGACAACAGGCCATTAGGGGCTCCCCGGCAACTATACCTCGGGGCCCCCAAGGTGGGAGCAGTTCACGAACACACCGCTCGCCCGAGACGGGAGAAGTAAACTACACATATCTAGAGCATCACAGATATTAAAAAATATTACAGGAATATGAATTCCATACTTCGGCACGCAGGCCAGCAATATAAGCAAAAAATAAGCCTTCGAGGGCCGGCACCAGCTTGGGCTTAAGCCCGCTACTCCCCGCTTGGTACTGTAACACCTGTACGTCAACATCTCGACAAGCGGCGGTCAGATAAACGCCAGTCGGCTAACTCAAGCTGGCCAAACATATCGCACACACCCCTTTTTCTGGGGGTTGTGGCGCGCATTCCCTGCAAATGGATAATATACAACTTCCTCGGAGTCTTCTCCGGGAACCCAAGAACATCATCAATCCGTCTCACACGTCCGGATGGGCTTCACATAGCATGCCTAAACCCGTACTCACGCTTCCGGGTGCTAATGCAGTTAATTGCAGGGACGTACACGTCAACCCGTCGGAGAGCACCCTTCGCCCACCCGTTGGTGGAGAGGGGCTTCCATGCAAATATGTAAACTAAGGGCTTCACCTGCCCAAGTAGAAATTTTGTTACCCTTGACGCGTGTTTTGACGGCGGTGCCGAGAGAGGAGCCCCTAGTCGATCTTGCTCCAGGCGGCCGCGGCGGTGAAGGAGAGCTAGGGCTCGGCCAACCTTGCTCTAGGCGGTTATGTAACACCCCCTATCCGTCGCATAGCATATAGCAGTAGGTCCGGCCGGGGCCCGACGCCATATACCACAGACAGACTGGGTGGTTACGTATGGAAACCATCCAACCAATCTCAACGTCCTACACAGAGCATTCTAGCGGAAGCAGTTAATATAAGTTGTAAACAAGAACCCAGCATAAGAGCACGAATGTCCACTAATACAACATTTAGGAATGTATACAAAAATACCCAAACATTGACCTTAAGGCCTTACAAAAAGTTTCACTTGACCGTTACATGATTTACCGACCTCGGCACGCAGGCCGGCCATACATGAATAACAATAGAAAACATTTCACTTGGGCCTTCGAGGGCCAGCTTCGCAAAAAGGGCTTTAGCCCGCTATTGACCGCTCGGTCCAGCTGCACCTGCAAGCAA
Source organism: Platanthera guangdongensis (assembly GCA_039583875.1). NCBI lineage: Eukaryota > Viridiplantae > Streptophyta > Magnoliopsida > Asparagales > Orchidaceae > Platanthera > Platanthera guangdongensis. Next base: position 273,258,239 of record CM077151.1, on the reverse strand, counting down.
ACAAACCACCGCACGGTGGCAAACAAAGCAACGGTCAGCAATGCTGACCAAATTATAACGATCCCGCCCCCAACTCGGGGCGGCGATGCTCCTTCCCTGCATTTCATTAGCATAAGCGAGCATTATAAATATAGCCATTTCATCACAGGCGGAGGCTCAACGGCCACACACCCCGTGCACTCAGGGCACATTCTTGGTGAACGCAGTCTAAGTCTGCCGACTCACCGCCATCCTCTCTTGGACGGCCAAACAATGAGCAGTTTGTCTTCCTGGCATGGGTCACGGTAATTAAAACCATAGACCGCCGAAGACCCTCATCTATGCCAACGGCCCTAATCCGAACGACATAGAGTGGGTACGGTTCCATCTAACCCGTGCTCACAACGCAATGGTAATTTAAACCATATGCGCCCGCAACGGTAATTTAAACCATATGCGCAGGTCAAACTTCTACCGAGTCAATTTTCATCACAAGTCACATAACCCGGTTATGTTCAAGTTGGCTTCCAAGCCACCAAGTTGGCAAGACCTCGTGTCCGCCCAGTTTTCCGGGTGCACCTTTGGGTTAGTCCCCAAGGCTCCCTGCTGCAATCTACCGCGTAGAAAACCCGAAAACACCAAATAGCACGGAGTCTTCTCCGGCCTTATGCAATGCAACATCACCGATCCGGACTAACATGTCCAGGTAGGCTTCAACCAAAATGCCTATGTCCGTTCTCGCGTACGGACGCTAAATAACGGGGACTTACATATCTACCCGAAGGAACGCCTCCAACTCTTCGCAAACTCGCGAGAGAGGGCTTCCTATGCTAAGAAAGAGAGCTATCATGCTCACAAGTGAGGATCGTTACCCTTGCGTTCCTCTTTGGCGCCATCGAAATGTAATCGGATAGAAATCACCGCGCTTGCGTTGCCTCCGTGGATCCGGAGTCGGCTTGCGATTCGGAGCTCCGAAGCTCCTCCAATGGCGGATCTAGCGCTTCTTCCTCCAATAGCTTTCCTCTTTCTCCAAGGGTTTGGAGAGATGATCAAGTGAATGAAAAATGGATTTTTCTTAAGTCAAACCCGTGTATATCCTCCCAGGAACCATCCCCAGCCGTCGGATCTCAACCTAAGAAAACGAGCGGCTTTGATTCGGGGCTGAAATGCCCAATCTGGGCCGAACACGGCCTGGCACACGCCCGTGTCCAGGGCCGTGTGCCGCATTCGCCGTCAAAATCGAATCTTCTGAACACGCACACGGGTATCGAACACGCCCGTGTTCGAGTTGACACGCCCGTGTTCCAGATGACACGACCGTGTAGCCGGCCGTGTACCCCATGATTTTTTCCCCCGTTTCCAACCCGAGCACTGCACGGGTTCTAGGACACGCCCGTGTCCTTGCCCGTGTCACATTGACGCGCCTGGGCCCCCAGGCCGTGTACACGGGACATTTCGTCGAGGGGAGAACGACGACTGGATGACACGGCCTTGGACACGCCCGTGTCCTAGGCCGTGTGCCTTGTCTCGACGATCGTCGAGTGAATCTCGACGATTTCACCTTGACGATCGTCGACACGGGTCGACACGCCCTGCGACACGCCCGTGTCGCAGGCCGTGTGCCCATTCTCGACGAATCGTCGAGAATAACTCGACGATTTCACGGCTAAGTGTCGACACGGGTCGACACGCCCTGCGACACGCCCGTGTCGCAGGCCGTGTGCCCTTTCTCGACGAATCGTCGAGTATAACTCGACGACTTCGCGACTAAGTGTCGGCACACACTTGACACGCCCTGGGATACGCCCGTGTCCCAGGCCGTGTGCCGTCAGCCAGAAACCAAAACTGGCCCAAAACGTCCCCCTTTGCTCCTTTGAGTTTCGGGGCGTTACAACTCTCCCCCTCTTAAAAGAATTTCGCCCACGAAATTACATAAAGGAACGATATACAAAAACAACATTTGTACCTGAGCGGAACAACTCCGGATACTCGTCAAGCATAGTCTGCTCTCGCTCCCAGGAGAGCTCATCACGACCGCAATTGTCCCATCGGACCTTGACCATCCTGATCTCTTTATTGCGTAGCCGCTTGACCTCCGAGTCCTCAATCCGCACGGGCTTTACCTTTGTCGTTAGCCCACTATCCACCGGCACTTGATCGACCGCGATCACTTGCGTAGGCTCTTGCACCGCCTTCCGAAGCACCGAAATGTGGAATACATCGTGTAAACCACTTAGCTCCACAGAAAGCTTCAACCTATAGGCCGCTTCTCCAACTCGCTCCAGAACCTCAAACGGTCCAAGGTACCTCGGGCTTAGCTTTTTCAATCGTCGCACCCGCGAGACCCCCTTGAACGGCTTGATCTTTAGGTACACATAATCACCCACAGCGAACTCCACGTTCCTGTGCTTGGCATTATAGTACTTTGCTTGCCGGTCCTGAGCGATGAGTAACCTCTCCCGAATGGTTCTCACCAAAGAAGTAGCATCATCCACTTCCGATCGCTTATACAACTTCGACTCGCCCGTTTCTAACCAAGACAACGGCGTGCGACATCTTCTACCATATAGGGCCTCGAAAGGTGCCATCTGAATACTTGCTTGGTAGCTGTTGTTGTATGCGAACTCCACCAAATAAAGGTGGTCCTCCCATTGCTTTCCAAAGTCCAAAACACACATGCGAAGCATGTCTTCCATGGTTCTATTGACCCTCTCGGTCTGTCCATCCGTTTGCGGATGGAAGGCTGTGCTAAACTTCAGCTTTGTTCCCAACATTTGCTGCACCAGCCTCCAATCATTGGACGTGAACCGCCCATCTCGGTCACTCACGATGCTACGGGGCACACCATGAAGCCGCACTATGTTATCCACATAAAGCTTTGCCAGCTTCTCCACCGGATCATCCTTCCTATGCGGAATAAAATGCGACACCTTTGTTAATCGATCAACCACCACCCAAATGGCGTCGTTCCCCTTCTGCGACCTTGGCAAACCATGCACAAAGTCCATAGAGATGTCGTCGAATTTCCACTCCGGAATAGGCAAGGACTTAAGAAATCCTCCCGGCTTTTGGCACTCCGCCTTTACCAAGGCGCAAGTTTGGCACTTCGCTACATATAGCGCCACATCCTTTTTCAAGCCCGGCCACCAAAACAGTTTCTTTATATCGCGGTACATCTTCGTGCTCCCCGGGTGAATCGAGTACTTGGTATGGTGTGCCTCGTACAACAACTCCACCCGTAAATTGCCCACACTTGGGACGCACAAACGACCGTCTTTCCACAGCAATCCGTCCTCCACAACGAATTGGGAATTTGACCCATCCAGAGCCTCTATCATGAACTGCTTCATATGAGCATCCATATCCAAAGCCTGCCGAATCCGATCAGCCAGGTCATATTGGACTTCAGTCCAATTCAGCACTGCTTCAGCACTAGATTGTCTATCCACACAAACAATCTCCAACGCCTCCAGCTCCTGCACCAACCGCTCATCATGCACTGATAGCCAATTCGCTTGAGCTGGGGCTCGGCGACTCAACGCGTCCGCAACCGCATTCCCTTTGCCAGGCACGTAGTGGATCTTGAAAGTATAGTCCCCCAGGAACTCCATCCACCTACGCTGCCGCATATTCAGATCCTTCTGATCAATCAGGTACTTCAGGCTCTTGTGATCGGTGTAGATATCAATCTTCACACCGTACAGATAGTGTCTCCACAGCTTCAAGGCAAAAATCACGGTCGCCAACTCCAAGTCGTGGACCGGATAATTCCTCTCGTGCACTTTTAGCTGTCTCGAGCCATAAGCTATCACGCTGTCGTGCTGCAATAGCACGCAACCCAAACCGCTGCCTGAAGCGTCGCTATATATCTCATAGCCTTCGGTCCCCACCGGCGAACTCAGCACAGGCGCCGTGGTCAACCGACACTTCAATTCCTCAAAAGCTCGCGCGCACTCCGGCGTCCAAACGAACTTATGCTCCTTCCTCGTCAAAGTAGTGAGAGGTAGCGCTATCCGCGAGAAGTTCTCTACGAAGCGCCTATAATAGCCGGCAAGCCCCAAAAAGCTCCGGACTTCTGCTACCGTAGCAAGCTCAGGCCACTCCCGTATCGTAACAATCTTCGCCGGATCCACAGCAATACCCTCTCCACTCACTATATGCCCGAGGAACGCTACTGAGGATAGCCAAAACTCGCACTTCGAGAACTTGGCATACAACTGGTTTCTCCTTAGCGTCTCCAGCACCAAATGAAGATGCTTGAAGTGATCTTCCTCACTTTGCGAGTACACCAAAATATCGTCGATGAAGACGATCACGAAATGGTCCAAGTACTCCCTGAACGTTCTGTTCATCAAATCCATGAATACCGACGGCGCATTAGTCAGCCCAAACGGCATGACCGTAAACTCATAATGCCCGTATCTCGTACTAAACGCTGTCTTCGGGATATCACTCTCCCTTATCCGCAGCTGATAGTACCCAGACTTGAGATCTAACTTCGAGTACACCGTCGACCCGACTAACTGATCAAAGAGATCATCAATCCTAGGGATCGGGTACTTATTCTTCTCAGTCAGCTTGTTTAGCTCTCGATAATCAATACACAATCTCAAGCTTTCGTCCTTCTTCTTAACAAAGAGGACCGGTGCGCTCCAAGGCGAAGAACTCGGGCGCACATACCCTTGTTCCAACAACTCTTGCAGTTGAACTTTCAGCTCCGCCATTTCCTTAGGCGCTAGCCGATACGGAGATCGTGACACAGGCTTTGCACCTGGCACTAGCTCGATCGTAAAATCTATCTCCCGTTGAGGCGGGGCTCCAGGAAGATCTGCGGGGAACACATCAGGGTATTCCGATACCACTGAAATACAATCCAACGCGGGCTTCGGCTTTGCAACCTCCACTAGTGTAAAGAACAGTTCTGCTCCAGCACGAACCGCCTTCACCACCTGAAGAGCAGACATCAACGTCTTGCTCGACCCCTTTAAGCCCGTAAAAGTTGTCTCACGACTCGCTCCCAGCTTGACTTCCTTGCTACCGCAATCTATAAGGGCCTGCTGCTCCGAGAGCCAGTCCATGCCAAATATGACGTCGAACTCCACTAACGGAAGTAAAGACGCCCGCAGGTCGAACTCCTGCTCTCCAATACGAGTCTTAACCTCGCAGATCCTAACCGCTCGCATCGAACACCCATTGGGCAATAACACATCCAACTTGTCCTTCGCCATCGAAGAAGGGACTCCGATGCGTGATATAAATTCTTCGGACAAGAAGGAGTGTGAAGCTCCCGTATCGAAGAGTGCTCGTGCGGGATTTTCACAAATCATTACAAATCCTAAACAAGCAGTGGTAAGGTAACATATACATAACAAGCATATAAAGGAATTGACTTGCTATAAATTAAACCGTACCTGTCACCACGTCAGCTTGTTTAATGGCCTCCTGTTGGCCAAGATTGTAAACCCTTGGTTGGGCCGGAGCATAGTGAGATGCGGTCGACTCCACCGCCTTTCCCTTCTCTTCGTAGGTAGCTCCTGGCCTCCTTTCGGACTTAGGACGTCCGCTCCAACAATCACGGGCGAAATGCCCCGTCTTGCCACAAGTAAAGCACGCGCCCGGGGTCCGACTCGTAGTCGCCCCAGAAGCACCAGAAGGAGCTGGACCCGAAGTCCTATGTTTCTTAAAGAATCTTTGATAGCCAGACTTTGAAGTAGTCGGCACTTTGAACCCAGATTTCTTCTCGCCCAAGCCTTTCTTCGCTTGTACACTCTTCATGTCCTTCTCCAAGGACCGGGCAGTATTGACCAAGGTTAAGAAACCCTGCGTCATTGGCCCCGACAGTAACAATCTCAGCTCATCCCTCAAGCCTTCATAAAAACGATTAGTCTTGCGCTCCTCATCCATGATGATGGAGCTAGCATAACGACTCAACCGCGTAAACTCGTGGAGATATTCATCCACGTTCCTCTCACCCTGCACCAACTTCAGGAATTCATTCTCCATTGAAATCCTCTGAGTAGAAGGGAGGTATCTTGCTAAGAACAATTCCGAGAACTCTTCCATCGGAACGTCTATCAGTTGTCGACCTCGCAGATGATGCAGCTCCAAACCTTCCCACCACATCCTTGCTTCACCGTCCAGTAGGAACGTAGCAATGGTGGTCATCTGCCACTCCTCCGTCTCCGTCGCTGTCATGACTCTCTTCACCCTAGAGAGCCAGTCTTCAGCTTGAGATGGGGTTCCCAACCCCGAGAATAACGGAGGGTTAAAGCTCATTACATGCTTCAACTGCCTCTCAGTTGCCCTCCTTGGCACTATTGGTTCTACAACCACTTGCTCCATCCTCCTCGGCTCAGCCTCTTGAAGAGGTACTTGCTCCATCACAGGAGCGGGCTGCTGCGCTTGCCTCCCAGGCTGCGCATTGATCACGGCCAACACCACTTCAGCCACCAATCTTATATTTTCAGCCGACAAAGGTGTTGCGGGAGCAACTTCCGGTGCACTACTTGCCTCAGAAACTCGGCGTTCTGACGGCCCAACACCACTTCGGGTCACCTATAGTGGTACAAAACACCGTTAAGCGACCAAATAAATTACAAACAGCAATTATAGGAACACGCAGGTTCCTCAAACACGAGTATTTTCATTCCTAAGTGGACATTCATGGGTTCTTTTTACGGTTATCACGATGACGCACACAACGTGCTCACCACCCCTTAAAAAGAATTCGCCCACGAATTCAATTCAAGTCCAACCAAAACCAGTAGTCTGATACCAAATTGTAACACCCCCTATCTGTCGCATAGCATATAGCAGTAGGTCCGGCCGGGGCCCGACGCCATATACCACAGACAGACCGGGTGGTTACGTATGGAAACCATCCAACCAATCTCAACGTCCTACACAGAGCATTCTAGCAGAAGCAGTTAATATAAGTTGTAAACAAGAACCCAGCATAAGAGCACGAATGTCCACTAATACAACATTTAGGAATGTATACAAAAATACCCAAACATTGACCTTAAGGCCTTACAAAAAGTTTCACTTGACCGTTACATGATTTACCGACCTCGGCACGCAGGCCGGCCATACATGAATAACAATAGAAAACATTTCACTTGGGCCTTCGAGGGCCAGCTTCGCAAAAAGGGCTTTAGCCCGCTATTGACCGCTCGGTCCAGCTGCACCTGCAAGCAAACAAACCACCGCACGGTGGCAAACAAAGCAACGGTCAGCAATGCTGACCAAATTATAACGATCCCGCCCCCAACTCGGGGCGGCGATGCTCCTTCCCTGCATTTCATTAGCATAAGCGAGCATTATAAATATAGCCATTTCATCACAGGCGGAGGCTCAACGGCCACACACCCCGTGCACTCAGGGCACATTCTTGGTGAACGCAGTCTAAGTCTGCCGACTCACCGCCATCCTCTCTTGGACGGCCAAACAATGAGCAGTTTGTCTTCCTGGCATGGGTCACGGTAATTAAAACCATAGACCGCCGAAGACCCTCATCTATGCCAACGGCCCTAATCCGAACGACATAGAGTGGGTACGGTTCCATCTAACCCGTGCTCACAACGCAACGGTAATTTAAACCATATGCGCCCGCAACGGTAATTTAAACCATATGCGCAGGTCAAACTTCTACCGAGTCCCATTTTCATCACAAGTCACATAACCCGGTTATGTTCAAGTTGGCTTCCAAGCCACCAAGTTGGCAAGACCTCGTGTCCGCCCAGTTTTCCGGGTGCACCTTTGGGTTAGTCCCCAAGGCTCCCTGCTGCAATCTACCGCGTAGAAAACCCGAAAACACCAAATAGCACGGAGTCTTCTCCGGCCTTATGCAATGCAACATCACCGATCCGGACTAACATGTCCGGGTAGGCTTCAACCAAAATGCCTATGTCCGTTCTCGCGTACGGACGCTAAACAACGGGGACTTACATATCTACCCGAAGGAACGCCTCCAACTCTTCGCAAACTCGCGAGAGAGGGCTTCCTATGCTAAGAAAGAGAGTTATCATGCTCACAAGTGAGGATCGTTACCCTTGCGTTCCTCTTTGGCGCCATCGAAATGTAATCGGATAGAAATCACCGCGCTTGCGTTGCCTCCGTGGATCCGGAGTCGGCTTGCGATTCGGAGCTCCGAAACTCCTCCAATGGCGGATCTAGCGCTTCTTCCTCCAATAGCTTTCCTCTTTCTCCAAGGGTTTGGAGAGATGATCAAGTGAATGAAAAATGGATTTTTCTTAAGTCAAACCCGTGTATATCCTCCCAGGAACCATCCCCAGCCGTCGGATCTCAACCTAAGAAAACGAGCGGCTTTGATTCGGGGCTGAAATGCCCAATCTGGGCCGAACACGGCCTGGCACACGCCCGTGTCCAGGGCCGTGTGCCGCATTCGCCGTCAAAATCGAATCTTCTGAACACGCACACGGGTATCGAACACGCCCGTGTTCGAGTTGACACGCCCGTGTTCCAGATGACACGGCCGTGTAGCCGGCCGTGTACCCCATGATTTTTTCCCCCGTTTCCAACCCGAGCACTGCACGGGTTCTAGGACACGCCCGTGTCCTTGCCCGTATCACATTGACGCGCCTGGGCCCCCAGGCCGTGTACACGGGACATTTCGTCGAGGGGAGAACGACGACTGGATGACACGGCCTTGGACACGCCCGTGTCCTAGGCCGTGTGCCTTGTCTCGACGATCGTCGAGTGAATCTCGACGATTTCACCTTGACGATCGTCGACACGGGTCGACACGCCCTGCGACACGCCCGTGTCGCAGGCCGTGTGCCCATTCTCGACGAATCGTCGAGAATAACTCGACGATTTCACGGCTAAGTGTCGACACGGGTCGACACGCCCTGCGACACGCCCGTGTCGCAGGCCGTGTGCCCTTTCTCGACGAATCGTCGAGTATAACTCGACGACTTCGCGACTAAGTGTCGGCACACACTTGACACGCCCTGGGACACGCCCGTGTCCCAGGCCGTGTGCCGTCAGCCAGAAACCAAAACTGGCCCAAAACGTCCCCCTTTGCTCCTTTGAGTTTCGGGGCGTTACAGGTTATGCCCTGGTAGGATTCATTTGTGAGGACTTTTACTGCGAACTCTTTTCCATCATTCAACTTTCCATAATAAACAATGTCAAATCCTCCTGATCAACTTTCTCCTGAAACTTGCATGTGGCTTCTTCAATTTCAGACAACGAAAACTTATGTGCGGATTCTGTGGCAACTTCGCTAAAATAAGTGCTCAACTTCTTGGTCGATTGGGTCGTGACAGCATCTCCTTTTTGAGGGATTTTACTTCTTTTTTGTTTGAACAATATATATATGTCATAAGAGAAGCAAGTAGACAAAGTCCAAGTACAGCAGAAATGATGATGATTATAGTGTGATTAACTCCATGCTTTTGAATATGAAGACCTGCGTTTCCTTCAGTGTTTCACACCATCTCCCGATGGTGAAGAAATGGCTAGGGCTCGGCCAACCTCTGCTCCGAAAGGATCTTGCTCTTGGCGGTGCCGGTGGCCGATCTTGCTCTACTCGGCCCTTGCTTGGCCGGCGATGGGAGAAGAGATCGGGAGAGAGAGAGAGAGAGCCGAGCTCGGGCGGCCCCTAGTGGCCGACAACGATAGAGGGGGAGTAGAGCTCGGCCTTGCCCTGCTTAGGCGGCATCGGGGAAGAGATCAGGAGGCGGGGAGCTCGGGTTGTGCTTGCCGGCGCAGACCAAATCGGGGGAGAGGGGGCGGGGCTCGGGCTGCCTTGCTTGGGCGGCGGCGACGGAGGAGAGAGGGGGAGCGGGGCGGCGTCGGCCATGCTCCTGGCCGAACCCTAGCTGGGAAGCCGAACAAGAAATAAAAACCCGCTCCTTCCCAACTCTTCTTTGCTCCATTTTTCATGTACCCCCCGCTGGCCTCTTATCTCCCCCCTTTTTCCCTATATATTATGTATAATATAATATATCTTTTTTCCTCCCTCATAAACCCACATATATCTATATATATGCATAAACCTATATATATATATATATATATATATATATATATATATATATATATATATATATCAATATAAATGTATATATATTTATATAGGCCTACGCATATAAAACCTCTGCACGCACGCACAAGGCTGCACGTCTTCGAACGGGACTGCACCAAAATGCCGCCCATATCACGCCTCTGGCCCGCTAATTGGGGAGGGACCCACTTGGTCGGATACGGGGTTGTACACAATCCCCGCTCTTTTCGAGGTTGGCACAAGCTCGGAAAGAAATGTCCAACCTCAAGTATCCGGCGAGTGGGAGCCGACCCAAAGAAAAAAATTTGGGAGAAACTGAAAACTGCACTTAAAAAACTAATCTCTCCATGCCTCTTTTGATCTTTTTGAACCACTTGATACCTGAAAATGCCCCATGCTGTTGAATTGCCCTATATCATTACTTACAATAAGTACAAAATTTCCCAAAATATTATGAAACAACAAAGTCATATATTTGTAATGTGTTGAACACGGGGAGCTAATCCTTTCCCCCCAGGTGTGCCTATCGTCCTGCCCAGCTAATGAAAGCCTGAGCAGCGAGTCTACCCGGGGCCGAGCAGCTCTCGGGGTCCCTTACCCCCACAGGCGAGCCTGCGGACCAGCCAGCTAGATGGGAGCCTGGTCAGCGGGTCCGCTCGGGGTCTCCTCTCCAAAACACCTCCCACCACCGAGTGAGCATACAGCCCTGCCAGCTAGATGGGAGTCTGGTCAGAGGGTCTGCTCGGGGTCTCCTCTCCAAAACACCTCCAACCACCGAGTGAGTCTACAGCCCTGCCACCTAGATGGGAGCCTGGTCAGCGGGTCTGCTCGGGGTCTCCTCTCCAAAATACCTTCAACCACCGAGTGAGCCTACAACCCTGTCAACTAGATGGGAGCCTGGTCAGCGGGTCTGCTCGGGATCTCCTCTCCAAAACACCTCCAACCACCGAGTGAGCCTACAGCCCTGCCAGCTAGATGGGAGCCTGGTCAGTGGGACTGCTCGGGGTCTCCTCTCCAAAACGCCTCCAACCACCGAGTGAGCCTACAGCCCTGCCGGCTAGATGGGAGCCTGGTCAGCGGGTCTGCTCGGGGTCTCCTCTCCAAAACACCTCCAACCACCGAGTGAGCCTACATCCCTGCTAGCTAGATGAGAGCCTGGTCAGCGGGTCTGCTCGGGGTCTCCTCTCCAAAACACCTCCAACCACCGAGTGAGCCTACAGCCCTGCCAGCTAGATGGGAGCCTGGTCAGCGGGCCTGCTCGGGGTCTCCTCTCCAAAACACCTCCAACCACCGAGTGAGCCTACAGCCCTGCCAGCTAGATGGGAGCCTGGTCAGCGGGTCTGCTCGGGGTCTCCTCTCTAAAACACCTCCAACCACCGAGTGAGCCTAAAGCCCTGCCAGCTAGATGGGAGCCTGGTCAGCGGGTCTGCTCGGGGTCTCCTCTCCAAAACGCCTCCAACCACCGAGTGAGCTTACAGCCCTGCCGGCTAGATGGGAGCCTGGTCAGCGGGTCTGCTCGGGGTCTCCTCTCCAAAACACCTCCAACCACCGAGTGAGCCTACAGCCATGCCAGCTAGATGGGAGCCTGATCAGCGGGTCTGCTCGGGGTCTCCTCTCCAAAACACCTCCAACCACCGAGTGAGCCTACAGCCCTGCCAGCTAGATGGGAGCCTGGTCAGCGGGTCTGCTCGGGGTCTCCTCTCCAAAACACATCCAACCACCGAGTGAGCCTACAGCCCTGCCAGCTAGATGGGAGCCTGGTCAGCGGGTATGCTCGGGGTCTCCTCTCCAAAACACCTCCAACCACCGAGTGAGCCTACAGCCCTGCCAGCTAGATGGGAGCCTGGTCAGCGGGTCTGCTCGGGGTCTCCTCTCCAAAACACCTCCAACCACCGAGTGAGTCTACAGCTTTGCCAGCTAGATGGGAGCCTGATCAGCGGGTCTGCTCGGGGTCTCCTCTCCAAAACACCTCCAACCACCGAGTGAGCCTACAGCCCTGCCAGCTAGATGGGAGCCTGGTCAGCGGGTCTGCTCGGGGTCTCCTCTCCAAAACACCTCCAACCACCGAGTGAGCCTACAGCCCTGCCAGCTAGATGGGAGCCTGGTCAGCGGGTCTGCTCGGGGTCTCCTCTCCAAAACACCTCCAACCACCGAGTGAGCCTACAGCCCTGTCAGCTAGATGGGAGCCTGGTCAGCGGGTCTGCTCGGGGTCTCCTCTCCAAAACACCTCCAACCACCGAGTGAGCCTACAACCCTGCCAGCTAGATGGGAGCCTAGTCAGCGGGTCTGCTCGGGGTCTCCTCTCCAAAACACCTCCAACCACCGAGTGAGCCTACAGCTCTGCCAGCTAGATGGGAGCCTAGTCAGCGGGTCTGCTCGGGGTCTCCTCTCCAAAACACCTCCAACTACCGAGTGAGCCTACAGCCCTGCCAGCTAGATGGGATCCTAGTCAGCGGGTCTGCTCGGGGTCTCCTCTCCAAAACACCTCCAACCACCGAGTGAGCCTACAGCCCTACCAGCTAGATGGGAGCCTGGTCAGCGGGTCTGCTCGGGGTCTCCTCTCCAAAACACCTATAAAGCAAACGTAAAGGTAAACAAATAACTCAAAAGAACTGATAACCCGGTCAATCAAGTCAGAGTCCGACACGAGGCACCTCTACCCGCTACGTCCACCCTCCTGAGAATCAGGGTCGATCATATAATATCCTCCCTAAAGCACGTTTTGATCTCCAGGATAGAACATCTCATGTGATTTACATGTATCTTTCTTGTTTTACTATTCTAAATCATAATTCAAAATTCCAGTTCTCATATCTTATCCCATTTGGTATTTTTTGATAGAATAAAATCTTATAACTTTATTGATGTATTGGGCTCTCATGTCTATACTTGCAATTAGAGATTTATAAATAATCAACCAACCTCAAGTAGGATTTCAACTAAGAGAAACACGGTAAATAATCTTCACTTGGTTCATTATACACATCACTTTACATGTACTGTGTTACGTGGTAATACAGTAAGTATTCTTCGCGTCGTATTCATAAATGTGCTTTTCATGGGAGGGTAAACGATTGAGCCTTTAGTAGTTAGTTGTCTGCTAATTTTTCCTATATAAATCTAAAAATCGAAATTACTTCTATTTCACTTATAACAAACATTTTTTTTCTTAACCATGACAAATGTTCAGAGGAGTTATGAGCAGATGTGGTGGTGATTGGTAGTGGTATTGGTGGGTTATGCTATGCTGGACTTTTAGCTAAATACAGTCAGGATGTTATTGCGCTGGAAAGTCATGATGTATCTGGTGGTGTTGCACATTCATCTGAAATTAAGGGCTACAAGTTTAATCCTGGTCCATCTTCGTTCTCCGGATTTCGTTCTACAGTTTCGCAAGCAAACCCCCTAGCACAGATGAATTAGTTATGGTCTGTGGCTGCAGTGGTACTCTTTTGTTTTACTGTTCTTTTTACTCTCACCTCTCTCATCCTAAGACACACATTTGAGAATAATTGTTAATATACGTTTTATGTAACTTAGATGACTCACATAAGTCTGAACCCAGTATGCTAGTACTTACACTTCAACCTTTCGACTGTGCACTTTCCAACCTTAAAATTTTAGATAGTGGAAAATTATTTTAAGTGTTACTTCTCAACTGTGAGAGTTTATACTTTGGCATTTGAGAAACAAAAGAGGAGTGGGAGGGGACTTCTTTCATCACATGACCTTGGTCGTCACTTGGTTCCTCTTCTATAGGCATGACGTTCGACTGAGTTTTTCTGTGCTGGTCACTCTCCACGCTCACCGCACCATAAATGTTGAAACCAGAACTTGGTCTCTCGTGGAGTTCGGAGTCCCAAAAGAGGGGTGACCGCGCACCTACTACCCTCAGGCAAACGATCTAGGCACAAGATTGGGAACATAAGGGACAGACCCAAGGTCTCAGCGTGGAGTACCCACCGCGTACCCGGAAGACTAACAAACTCTTCCCCTCCCAAGCCAAAGACTGAGCTAAGACACCTTCGGAAGGCACTTGGCCGACCGGAACATCTAAGGGGGATCTCAAGACTAACTCCCTCCTATCCAGATGTGTCTCCTTGGGTCTACACAAAATGCTTATCACCCGCCCTACTGATGGCGCAAACTCGTCGAGCAATTCCACGACACACTGCCTGAACTGGGCTACGAACAACATAATTCCGTCATTCTAACAGGCTGACAACAGGCCATTAGGGGCTCCCCGACAACTATACCTCGGGGCCCCCATGGGGGGAGTAGTTCACGAACACACCGCTCGCCCGAGACGGGAGAAGTAAACTACACATATCTAGAGCATCACAGATATTAAAAAATATTACAGGAATATGAATTTCATACTTCGGCACGCAGGCCGGCAATATAAGCAAAAAATAAGCCTTCGAGGGCCGGCACCAGCTTGGGCTTAAGCCCGCTACTCCCCGCTTGGTACTGCAACACCTGTACGTCAACGTCTCGACAAGCGGCGGTCAGCTAAACGCCAGTCGGCTAACTCAAGCTGGCCAAACATATCGCACACACCTCTTTTTCTGGGGGTTGTGGGGCGTATTCCCTGCAAATGGATAATATACAACTTCCTCGGAGTCTTCTCCGGGAACCCCAGAACATCACCAATCCGGCTCACACGTCCGGATGGGCTTCACACAGCATGCCTAAACCCGTACTCACGCTTCCGGGTGCTAATGCAGTTAATTGCAGGGACGTACACGTCAACCCGTCGGAGAGCACCCTTCGCCCACCCGTTGGTGGAGAGGGGCTTCCATGCAAATATGTAAACTAAGGGCTTCACCTGCCCAAGTAGAAATTTTGTTACCCTTGGCGCATGTTTTGACGGCGGTGCCGAGAGAGAAGCCCCTAGTCGATCTTGCTTCAGGCGGTCGCGGGGGTGAAGGAGAGCTAGGGCTCGGCCAACCTTGCTCTATGCGGTTATGCCCTAGTAGGATTCATTTGTGAGGACTTTTACTGCGAACTCTTTTCCATCATTCAACTTTCCATAATAAACAATGTCAAATCCTCCGGATCAACTTTCTCCCGAAACTTGCCTGTGGCTTCTTCAATTTCAGAGAACGAAAACTTATGTGCGGATTCTGTGGCAACTTCGCTAAAATAAGTGCTCAACTTCTTGGTCGATTGGGTCGTGACAGCATCTCCTTTTTGAGGGATCTTACGTCTTTTTTGTTTGAACAATATATATATGTCATAAGAGAAGCAAGTAGACAAAGTCCAAGTACAGCAGAAATGATGATGATTATAGTGTGATTAACTCCATGCTTTTGAATATGAAGACCTGCATTTCCTTCAGTGTTTCACACCATCTCCCGATGGTGAAGAAATGGCTAGGGCTCGGCCAACCTCTGCTCCGGAAGGATCTTGCTCTTGGCGGTGCCTGTGGCCGATCTTGCTCTAGTCGGCCCTTGCTTGGCCGGCGACGGGAGAAGAGATCGGGAGAGAGAGAGAGAGAGCCGAGCTCGGGCGGCCCCTAGTGGCCGGCGACGATAGAGGGGGAGTAGAGCTCGGCCTTGCCCTGCTTAGGCTGCAGCGGGGAAGAGATCAGGAGGCGGGGAGCTCGGGTTGTGCTTGCCGGCGCAGACCAAATCGGGGGAGAGGGGGCGGGGCTCGGGCTGCCTTGCTTGGGCGGCGGCGGCGGAGGAGAGAGGGGGAGCGGGGCGGCATCGGCCATGCTCCTGGCCGAACCCTAGCGGGGAAGCCGAACAAGAAATAAAAACCCGCTCCTTCCCAACTCTTCTCTGCTCCATTTTTCCTGCACCCCCCGCTGGCCTCTTATCTCCCCCCCTTTTCCCTATATATTATGTATAATATAATATATCTTTTTTCCTCTCTCAGAAACCCACATATATCTGTATATATGCATAAACCTACATATATATATATATATATATATATATATATATATATATATATATATATATATATATATATATATATATATATATATATATATATATATATATATATCAATATAAATGTATATATATTTATATAGGCCTACGCATATAAAACCTCCGCACGCACGCACAAGGTTGCACGTCTTCGAACGGGACTGCACCAAAATGCCGCCCATATCACGCCTCTGGCCCGCTAATTGGGGAGGGACCCACTTGGCCGGATACGGGGTTGTACAGATTCAGTCAAAAAAGAGTTAATCATATGATCTGATTCCATTGCCTTTTATAATCCCTCCATCCAGCAATTCGATTGACACATGTTATTGTTTTAATGGCATATTATAACCTTCATTTCACAGAATAAGATTGACGGCGTTGTTAGTGATGAATTGCAGCTCTTTCATAACCAATTTGAATTTTGTTGACTTTTGTTGACTCTACTGATGTCAGTCATTATAGACTTAGACAATTTCAGACAACTACCCAGGCATTGAGTGTGTTGAGTAAGCAAGTTTTACTCAACGAATCTGGACTTACATAATTTTTTGCTCTGCTAGGAGTTGAGAGCGTTGAGTGAACTGGCTTCACTCAATGCCTCTATACTTAGCCAAATTTTCTTATGTCTGAAGGCGTTGAAAGCGTTGCGTGAATAAGCTTCACTCAACGCTTTTGAACTTAGTCAACATTCTGCATCTTTCTGCAACTCTAAGCGTTGAGAGCGTTGAGTGAATAAGCTTTACTCAATGCTTTTGAACTTGGTCAATTTCTCTGTTTCCTCTTGGCTATCTGCATTAGCTTGACTCAAAGCCTTTTGATCGTGGCGTTGAGTGAACAAACTTCACTCAATGCTTCTGTACTTAGCTTGACTCAAAGCCTTTTGATATTGGCGTTGAGTGAACAAGGTTCACTCAATGCTTCTGGACTTAGCTAAATTCTTTGACATATTTGATGTAGCTTTAACTGAAGCAGCTTGATTCAACGCTTTTGGTTATATGGCATTGAGTGAGTTGTCTTCACTCAATGTCTGTGGACTTGGCCGCATTTCTGCCTTGCCAACACTTAAAGCTCTGACTGTATGCCTTCTCTTAGCGTTGTTAGTTGTATGGCGTTGAGTGAACTGACTTCACTCAATGCCTGTGGACTTGTTAAATTTTTGTTTCTCCAGCAACTGTCTTAATATCAGGCATTGAGTGAGCTTGCTTCACTCAATTTTTGTGGACTTAGACAAATTTTTGTCTTTCCAGTCAGCTTCTTTGAGTCCACCTATCAATGTGACTTGGACCACCTCTCTAATCAATATGACATAGACCAACCTGCATGCATAAACTTAAACATACATCAAATACAACTATGTGTATATCATTGACTTGTTTGACTTCTTACAAATCTGGTACATTGGGGTCAATGGACCCAACAAAGATATTTTGCGATCTCCAAATACCACGCCTGAGGCGCTTCCTTCAGACCGTAGAGGGCCCTTTTTAGCTTGTAGATGTGCCATGGATGTTCTTCAAATACGTAACTCGGTGGTTGCACCATGAAGATGTCCTTGTCAATCTCGCCGTAGAGGAACACATTCTTCATGTCAAGTTGCCATATCTTCCACCCTTAGCAAGCCGCCAAGGAGACCACCACCCATATCGAAATCATCTTGGCCACAGGGCTAAACGTCTCCTCATAATCCCCCCCCCCCCCGAACTGTTGAGAGAACTCCTGAGCTATAAGGTGAGCCTTGTACCGCTCGATACTCCTGTTAGCCTTTTTATTCAACTTGTACACCCACTTACATGTCACAAGAGTGATGCCTTCGACTTTGGACACACAAACCCAAGTCTCATTATTCCTGAGGACAGCCATCTCCTCATCCATAGCACCCTCTCACTCCTTGACTCCAGTGGCGTTCTCAAAGCTCGAATGCTCACGTTCATCCAAGATACCTGCAAAGAAACATGAGACAAGGCTTATCGTATTTCCGTCCATATACCAAGCTGGTGGAATAATATCCTCTTGGACCACCGTAGGGATTGACCCTGATCCACCACTTCCACTACTTCTTTTGTGCTAGCTCTGATCACAGGCACACCAGGAGCATCGCTCTCTCTGCTTCCAGATCCAGAAGCCTTTTCCCCAGAGCTAGCTGTTGCCGGAGCACTTGGCGATACAAGCAACTCCACTAGAAGATCCTGAGCAGCGTCTCCTTGCCCTCTGTCAGACTTGCTCTTATGTAGATCCATATATGGGTTATCCTTGTATGACGTCAACTCGTCAAATACCACATCCCGAGAGACAACATACCTTTGTGTCTCTAGATCCACGCACTTCCATCCCTTCTTACGCTCATCATGTCCAACGAAGACTAGCTTCCTTGCTTTCACATCTAGCTTCATCCTGAGTGCATCTGGAACGTGCACATAGCAAGTTGACCCGAACACCCGAAGATGTTCCATGCTGGGCTTCTCCCTGAAAACCAACTCATGAGGGGATTTCATGTTGTTCGGACTGAGGGGCATTCTGCTGATGAAGTACGCCACACAAACCATTCCCTCCCCCTAGAAGGCCCTGAGAATGCCTTTTGCGTGAAACTAGCACTTGCAGGTCTCCGTCAGATGACGGATCTTCCGCTCTGCAATTTTGTTCTATTGTGGAGTATGAGCACAAGTAAGCTCCCGTTGGATGTCGAACTTTCTGCAGAAGTCAGAGAAATCCAACGAAGTGAACTCTCCGCTGTTATCTTTTCTCAACTTCTTAATTTGCAGACCGACCCGACCCTCCACAAGCTCCTTGAACTCCACAAACTTCCTGAACGCTTCTGCATTCTCCTTCAAGAAATATACCCAGGTATATCTTGAAAAGTCATCAACAAGAACAAACATGTACCTGCTTTCGTCGAGACTGGGCGTGACGGTAGGCCCCGTTAGATCACCGTGAATACACTTCAATGGTGTTTTACACCTAGTCTGTGATATGTCAAATGGAAGGTGATGTGTCTTTCCATACTGACAACTGGCACAAACATGACTGTCTCAGTATAAGGGAAGACTAGGCAGGACATGTTCCAGGCCTTTCACTGTCATAGCCTTTAGTTTGTCTATTCCTACATGCCCCAACCTCTCGTGCCAGATTGCAGCGCTATCATTTGCCCTTTTCTTGTCAACATAAGTACTTGTCGATAAAATAAACAAGTCTTTCACCCTCCTCCCAACATGAGTAACGTCAGCTTTCATAGCTAAAATTGTACAACCCCGTATTCGCGGAGAGTGGACCCTAAATGAGACGTGCTTAGTTTTTAAGCTTTTTGAGTATTTTGAACTCTCGATGGCCAATTTTGCCTATAGCTTGGAAATATACTAGTAGGGGGAGGAGAAATCGGCCTCCCCCAGCGGCCCCTTAGTTGGAGTGTGAGAGCGGCAGGTTGGTAGGCACCCGCCCGGGCCAATTGTATGTGGAGGCGGGATCAGCAGGCCCTCCCCCTCCCCCTTTTCCCCTCAGGCCGGCGAGACCAGCCCCGTGCCCGGCGGGTAGGCCGGGCGAGACCGGCCCTCGGGCCGGGTCTCGCCCAGCCCCGCGGGCAGCCAGGCGAGACCGGCCCCCAGGCCGGGTCTCGCCCAGCCCGGCGGGTAGGCCGGGCGAGACCGGCCCCCAGGCCGAGTCTCGCCCAGCCCGGCGGGTAGGCCGGGCGAGACCGGCCCCCAGGCCGGGTCTCGCCCAGCCCCGCGGCCAGCAAGGCGAGACCGGCCCCCAGGCCGGGTCTCGCCCCGTCCCGCAGGGTGGGTCCCCTATTTACTTTGGGTGACATGTTTTTCCTTCTCTACCCCCAAGCGTGGCGGTTTCCTATTGGCCCGAGGCCTTTTAGCCGTAGGGGTATTTTGGTCATTTTGGCCCATGGGATTTGGAAAACTATAAATAGACCCCCTTGGGTGCCTTGGAGAAGATCCTTTTTTGAGCTTCCTCCTCCCTTAGCTTCTTCTTGGTAGAGTAGAGAGAGCTCTTCAAGGCGCCTAGCCTAGCCCTTTGGTAAGGGAGGGGAAGAGCTCAGGTAGCCTTCCGAGTGTGAGGTGGGACCTCCGCGCTAGAGCCGAGGGTCTGTTCATAGTCTCCTAAGTCTCCGGTCCGTGACGTTCTCTCGAGTGTAGTAGGTGTGAAGTCACCCCTTTCAGGGACCCCGAACTCCACAGAGGTCAATTTTGGCTTCAACACTTTTGGTGCAGTGAGCGTGGAGGTGACCAGCACAGAAGATCTCAGGAGAGTGTCATGACGGGAGGTCAGGGAGGTAGTGATGATCTCGACGAGCTCCCTAGCTCAGGGCCCTTTGTGGGGAGGCAAGAGTTCATGGCCTCCATCCAGGGTATCATGGAGATGCTGCGAAGCATTGATCCTCAGGGTGGCAGCTCCACCCCGACCCCCCAGGAGCTAGCTCCCCCCCTCGACGAGTCAACTCCCAGGGGTCTAGGCGAGATGACCCCAGCGGGGGGAGAAGGAAGTGCACCAGGACAAAGGCCAGGGAAGGAGAGGATGGGAGATGGGTGTTGAGAACCACGCCGGCGCCGGAAGGCCGCCGGAGATGAGTTAATTGTAATTGATAGAACCACGCCGGCGCCGGAAGGCCGTCGGAGATGAGGAGGTTGAACGGAGGGAGAGAGAGAGAGAAAGAGAGAGAGAGAGAGAGAGAGAGAGTCAAGAGAGACAGAAGCAAGTTAAACTTTCATTCAATTCCCCATAAAATAATTACATAAAAACAGGGGTATATATAAAACTCGGCATCCCTGAAGACCGTTACAATTCATAACACTAAATTTAATCAGGAGCCCGGATGCTACCACTTGTCCACACATCTGCCACAGATATCAGATCCGCTTTAATATGATGCTTCCAGGTGTTTGTTATTCATGTCGTTGGATGTAAAAAGGCAGGAGATGTTCTGCTCACAACAATACCTCTCTACTTTAAAAACGATGCCCCATTGTTCCGCCTTATCTCCTCGCCGTCCTTCTTCCTTTGTTTAGGGTTTGTGTTTTACTGCTGTTTACAGTGACGCGGACGCGGTGGAGAGTTGGTTTTGCTTCCAGACCTATGAGAGGTCGTCTGCTGGTGATGGATTCGGTGGATCAGTTACTTCGGGTAAAATGAGGTAACCGTTTTCTGTTTGGGGTGTTGACGCATGAGCTGGAGCAGATCTGCTCCCGTTCCTGGGTTGGTTGATGTTTTCCGGAGAGTTAGTAGTCGTCCTCTGCTTGTCCCGTTTAGAGGGTTTATTTTTGTGAAGCCATCCTGTAGTGATGAAGTCAGTTAGGTCATGCTTGGAAGTAAGTAAGCTTTCCTGAGCCGCTTGTTGTAGATCCGCTGGCAGAGAGTCGAGGTCTTCCCATGTGCTATCTTCGGGTGGAAGATCCTTCCACTGGACCAGCCCTTGAGAGATTGTTTGGTTGTCCCGAATGACCTGTCTCAAGCTGACGACGGCTAACGGCGTATGTAAGGGCATATTGTTGTAGCTGCTCGCCGGAAGGGGCGCGCGTAATGTGTATGTCTTTGTTTTGCTGGTAGGTTTTGAGTAGGGAAACGTGAAATACGGGATGAATTTTGCATCCCTCTGGTAGCTGTAATCTGTAGGCGGTTTCTCCCACGACTTCCACCACTTGGAAGGGTCTGTAATAGCGGAGAGCCAGTTTCTTGCACTTCATTCTGTGGAGTGTAAGCTGTCGATACGGGTGTAATTTCAGTAGCACCCAGTCATTTGTCTGAAATTTTTTATCTGTTCGTTTTCCGTCGGCATACATCTTCATGCGATGTTGAGATTGTTGCAAATTTTCCCGGAGCTGTTGTAAAATTTCCTCCCTGGTGCGTAAAGTAAGTTCCACCGCTTCAATGCTCGTACTTCCTGTACAGTAAGACAAAAGCCCAGGAGGAGGTCGACCGTACATGGCCTCAAAAGGGGACATGCCGGTCGATGTGTTAAGCGAAGTATTAAAATGAAATTCAGCATAGCTTAGATAATAAGCCCATTTATTTGGATGTTCATGTGTGTACATACGTAAAAACTGTTGTAAACATCTATTAGTGCGTTCAGATAATCCATCCGTTTGGGGGTGGTACGCGGAACTGTAATGTAGTGTAGTTCCCTGTAATGTAAATAGAGTGGTCCAAAAATTGCTCAGAAAAGTGGAGTCACGGTCTGATATGATAGTCGTAGGCATACCGTGCAATTTCCCAACTGTTTCCCAAAAAACCCTGGCCGCCAATGGTGGGGTAATGGGGGAAATCAGGGGAGAAAAATGGGCTGCTCGTGTTAGTCGGTCGACGACCACCATAATGTTTGTATAGTTATTGGATTTTGGTAGGTTTGTAATGAAGTCCATTGTGAGATCCGACCAAATCAAGTTTGGGATTGGTAAAGGTTGTAGCAGCCCATATGGGGAATGGTTGGAGGGTTTAGCCTTCTGACATAGGTCGCAGTGGCTTATGTAAGTGGTTATATCACGTTTCATGTGGTTCCAATGGAATTGGGATTGTATTCTGTGTAGGGTTGCTTTAATTCCTGAATGACCCCCGTAAATGCTATCGTGTGCGTTTGTGATGATCTTTTTGATGATGGATGAATTTTGTGGAATGAAAAGCCGATGCTTATAAAATATATTGCCACCTTTTTGACTCCAAAAGGGCTGAGTCGACGGTTTGTTGATTAGGTCTGTTAAAAGTTGCTGGGTAAAGGTGTCTTCAGTATAAGCTTGTTGTAAACCGTCCAGCAACGATGAAGTGGCTTGGGTGATTGATAAAGTGAGAAGCTGTGACGTTGGAATATTTTTCTGGATGTCGGTGTGTGTGTGCTGATGAGTTGCGCAAGACCTAGAAAGAGCATCGGCTATTATATTTGTTTTGCTGGGTTTATACTTAATTGTGTAATCGTAGCCTATTAATTCGGCTAAAAATAATTGTTGTTCCGGTGTATGTAAATCCTGCGTGAGTAAATTATGGAGGCTCTTATGATCGGTTAGTATTTGAAAAGGATGCCCTAGTAGGTATTGTCTCCATTTTGCAACAGCTGCAGTAACGGCGTACATTTCGCGTACGTAAGTACTCTTCTTTTGCATAAGGGGAGTCAATTTCTTACTAAAGTAGGCTATGGGTCTCTTCGCCTGTAACAGGACTGCCCCTATGCCAGTTCCAGAAGCATCTGTTTCTATTTGGAAGGGTTCTGCGAAGTTTGGTAGGTGTAGGATTGGCTTTGAAATTAACATTTCCTTGAGTTTGTTGAAAGCTAGTTGAGCCTCACTATTCCAAGTAAAAGTTACTTGTTTTAATAAATCAGACAGAGGAGCTGCAATAATTGAAAATCCTTGGATAAATTTTCTATAAAAACCGGCTAATCCTAGAAATGCTCGAACCGTCTTTTGGGAGTTTGGCGTAGAGTAGCGGCGGATTGCTTCTAAGTTGGTATTGGTTGGGTAAACCGTACCATTGGATATATTATGGCCGAGAAATTCAATTTCAACGAGCGCACCAAAATGTTGAGAACCACGCCGGCGCCGGAAGGCCGCCGGAGATGAGGTAATTGTAATTGATAGAACCACGCCGGCGCCGGAAGGCCGCCGGAGATGAGGAGGTTGAACGGAGGGAGAGAGAGAGAGAGAAAGAGAGAGAGAGAGAGAGAGAGAGAGAGAGAGTCAAGAGAGACAGAAGCAAGTTAAACTTTCATTCAATTCCCCATAAAATAATTACATAAAAACAGGGGTATATATAAAACTCGGCATCCCTGAAGACCGTTACAATTCATAACACTAAATTTAATCAGGAGCCCGGATGCTGCCACTTGTCCACACATCTGCCACAGATATCAGATCCGCTTTAATATGATGCTTCCAGGTGTTTGTTATTCATGTCGTTGGATGTAAAAAGGCAGGAGATGTTCGGCTCACAACAATGGGGTCGAGCGAGACCTCACCGGCCGGGAGTTGTTCTCTAGCCCAGCAAGTGCCAACCTCCCAGGCGAGCAGGTCACGCGAGTGGAAGTGGCGAGACCACCCCTTAGGGGGTCACCCTTCAGCGAGCTGATCATCTCAGCTCCCGTTTCCGAGGGGTTCAGAGAGCCGGACATGGCTTACTATACGGGGAAGGATGACCCCGTCCAGCATCTGCAGTGGTTCGAGGATGCCGTCTCCATCAGGCCGATGACGGATGCCTTCAAGTGTCGCCTCTTTGCGATCACGCTGAAGGAGAAGGCACGGGACTGGTTCCATCAACTCGCTCCGAGGTCGATCTATGGGTTCGAGGACTTGAGCCGGAGCTTTCAGCTTCGCTTCTCCACCTCCAAGAAGCGGAAGAGGAGCCCCGAGTCCATCTTCCTGATAAGGCAGGGGGCCGAGGAGTCGCTGGCCCGTTACGTTGACCGGTTCCAAGAGGAGATCCTGGAGGTCCAGGAGATGCCAGGGTATGCTCTCCAGATGGCCTTCACCGTTGGGCTGAAGGAGGGCTTCTTCAAGATGAGCTTGACCCGGAAGGCCCCCCTTTCCTTCGAGGAGCTGATGGAAAGGGAGGCAGAGGAGATTGCCATGGAGGCGGCCAACCCGGCATTTGTCAAGAAGTTGGCAAAGCTAACAGAGGCGGAGTCGAAGGAGCAAGGAGGCTCGAGACCTCAGGAGGGAAGAAGGAGAGAAGAGCGGAGAGCTCAGGAGGGACCGGAACCAGGTTGGAGGCAGCAGGGAGGACCCGTTCAGGGCCCGGGAAGAGGTTACGCCCATGATGGGGGAAACTTCCATGGGGGCCAAGGAAGGTTCAACTTCCAGAGGCAAGCCCCTAGGCAACTCCTACCTCCACCACAGCAAGCAATGGAGATTGGTCGAAGGGAGAGGAGGAACCGCCAGGGAAGGAGAAGAGTCAGGGTAGAGTTGCCATACTGTGACTTCCACCAGGTGGAGGGGCACGCCACAGCTACCTGCCCCGAGTTCCTGGAGGTGAGAGGGGCGAGAGGCCCTGCCCAGCCTCAGCCACCAGTGCGGGTTGAAGAGGTTCTGCCCAGAGAAGGAGGGGATGATGTGTGTGAGGATCGGGTCGATGTCGGACCCCGAGGCGGCATAGCGGTAATCCACGGTGGAGTGGGGGTTGAGGCCACTCGGAAGGTAAGCCTCGTTGTCATGTACCGAAGGAGCGTTGCCTCAACCTCCCAGACCCCGCCCCAGGAGGAGAAGATCACCTTCTCGGTGAAGGACCTACCGGATCATGAGGATCCGTTCTGTGATGCGCTGGTCATCCAGACGGCCATCGAAGGCTACATCGTCTCCCAAATCTTGGTTGACAACGGGAGCTCCGTCAACGTTGTTTTCAGGAAGGCGTTTGATGAGATGAAGGTAGAGCCAAGGAGGGTGTTGGTCTCGGACGGACCCCTGATCGGATTCTCAGGAGAAAGAAAGGAGGTCGAAGGTGGAGTAGGACTCCAAGTAAAGTTGGGAGGGGCCTCAAGGAACTGCCGGTTCGTCATTGTTGACGCTCCAAGCAGCTACAACGCTATCTTCGGAAGGCCCCTCATCAGCGCCTTTCATTGCGTGCCATCTTCCTTCCACCAATGCATCAAGCTCAGCTCCGGAGGGATCCAGGTCAGAGTCAAGGGGGACTCCAGGATGGCAAGGCAGTGCTACGTCACGGCTGTCAACACCATCTCTTGGTTGGCCCAGACAAAGGAGATGGAGAAGGTCATGGAGAGCTTGGGCAAGATGGAAGTGCCCGAGGAAAAGGAAGCGGAAGACGGCCGTCATGCCCAGGCCCCATGAGGGTGCCTCGCCTTGCGGTAGTTTTTTCATTTTTCTTGTCTTGTAACAAGTGCTACCCTTGACCAGCTGGGTCGGGGGGATCATGTAACTCATCTATTTCTCCCCGTTTGAGGATGTAGGATTTGGTAAGGATTGATTGAGATGCTTAGTTCCTTTGATCTGAGACGGTCCCGCTGCCCAGGCTCTCACTAGCTGGGCAGGTGGTACCTCTCGTTGATGCCTAGTTGTCTCACCTCGAGATGGATTCCGCTGCCAGGCTCTCACCTAGTTGGCAGGGCAGGTTGATCTCTCGGAGGGTGGGAAGGTCTCACCTCGAGATAGATTCCGCTGTCAGGCTCTCACCTAGCTGGCAGGGCAGGTTGATCTCTCGGAGGGTGGAAGGTCTCACCTTGAGATAGATTCCGCTGCCAGGCTCTCACCTAGCTGGCAGGGCAGGTTGATCTCTGGGAGGGTGGGAAGGTCTCACCTCGAGATAGATTCCGCTGTCAGGCTCTCACCTAGCTGGCAGGGCAGGTTGATCTCTCGGAGGGTGGGAAGGTCTCACCTCGGGATGGATTCCGATGTCAGGCTCTCATCTAGCTGTCAGGGCAGGTTGATCTCTCAGAGGGTGGGAAGGTCTCACCTCGAGATGGATTCCGCTGCCAGGCTCTCACCTAGCTGGCAGGGCAGGTTGATCTCTCGGAGGGTGGGAAGGTCTCACCTCGAGATAGATTCCGCTGCCAGGCTCTCACCTAGCTGGCAGGGCAGGTTGATCTCTCGGAGGGTGGGAAGGTATCACCTCGAGATGGATTCCGCTGCCAGGCTCTCACCTAGCTGGCATGACAGGTTGATCTCTCGGAGGGTGTGAAGGTCTCACCTCGAGATAGATTCCGCTGCCAGGCTCTCACCTAGCTGGTAGGGCAGGTTGATCTCTCGGAGGGTGGGAAGGTCTCACCTCGAGACAGATTCCACTGCCATGCTCTCACCTAGCTGGCAGGGCAGGTTGATCTCTCGGAGGGTGGAAGGTCTCACCTCGAGATAGATTCCGCTGCCAGGCTCTCACCTAGCTGGCAGGGCAGGTTGATCTCTCGGAGGGTGGGAAGGTCTCACCTCTAGATGGATTCCGCTGCCAGGCTCTCACCTAGTTGGGAGGGCAGGTTGATCTCTCGGAGGGTGGAAGGTCTCACCTCGAGATAGATTCTGCTGCCAGGCTCTCACCTAGCTGGCAGGGCAGGTTGATCTCTCGGAGGGTGTGAAGGTCTCACCTCGGGATGGATTCCGCTGCCAGACTCTCATCTAGCTGGCAGGGCAGGTTGATCTCTCGGAGGGTGGGAAGGTCTCACCTCAAGATGGATTCCGCTGCCAGGCTCTCACCTAGCTGGCAGGGCAGGTTGATCTCTCGGAGGGTGGGAAGGTCTCACCTCGAGATGGATTCCGCTGCCAGGCTCTCACCTAGCTGGCAGGGCAGGTTGATCTCTCGGAGGGTGGAAGGTCTCACCTCGAGATAGATTCCGCTGTCAGGCTCTCACCTAGCTGGCAGGGCAGGTTGATCTCTCGGAGGGTGGGAAGGTCTCATCTCGAGATGGATTCCGCTGTCGGGCTCTCACCTAGCTGGCAGGGCAGGTTGATCTCTCGTGGAGGCCAGGTCCCTTAGCTCCGAGATGGATTCCGCTGACAGGCTCTCATCTAGCTGGCAGTGCAGGTTGATCTCTCGTAGAAGCCAAGCCCTTAGCTCCGAGATGGATTCCGCTGCCAGGCTCTCATCTAGCTGGCAGGGCAGGTTGATCTCTCGTGGAGGCCAGGTCCCTTAGCTCCGAGATGGATTCCGCTGCCAGGCTCTCATCTAGCTAGCAGGGCAGGTTGATCTCTCGTGGAAGCCAAGCCCTTAGCTCCGAGATGGATTCCGCTGTCAGGCTCTCATCTAGCTGGCAGGGCAGGTTGATCTCTCGTGGAGGCCAAGTCCCTTAGCTCCGAGATGGATTCCGCTGTCAGGCTCTCATCTAGCTGGCAGGGCAAGTTGATCTCTCGTGGAGGCCAAGTCCCTTAGCTCCGAGATGGATTCCGTTGCCAGGCTCTCATCTAGCTGGCAGGGCAGGTTGATCTCTCGTGGAAGCCAAGCCCTTAGCTCCGAGATGGATTCCGCTGCCAGGCTCTCATCTAGCTGGCAAGGCAGGTTGATCTCTCGTGGAAGCCAAGCCCTTAGCTCTGAGATGGATTCCGCTGCCAGGCTCTCATATAGCTGGCAGGGCAGGTTGATCTCTCGTGGAGGCCAAGTCCCTTAGCTTCGAGATGGATTTCGCTGTCAGGCTCTCATCTAGCTGGCAGGGCAGGTTGATCTCTCGTGGAAGCCAAGCCCCTAGCTCCGAGATGGATTTCGCTGTCAGGCTCTCATCTAGCTGGCAGGGCAGGTTGATCTCTCGTGGAGGCCAAGCCCTTAGCTCTGAGATGGATTCCGCTGCCAGGCTCTCATCTAGCTGGCAGGGCAGGTTGATCTCTCGTGGAGGCCAAGTCCCTTAGCTCCGAGATGGATTCCGCTGCCAGGCTCTCATCTAGCTGGCAGAGCAGGTTGATCTCTCGTGGAGGCCAAGCCCCTAGCTCCGAGATGGATTCCGCTGTCAGGCTCTCATCTAGCTGGCATGGCAGGTTGATCTCTCGTGGAGGCCAAGTCCTTTGCTCCGAGATGGATTCCGCTGTCAGGCTCTCACTAGCTGACAGGGCTGGTTGATCTCTCGTGGGAGCCAAGTTTGTTACCCAGAGAAGCTCTCGCCACCCAGGCTCTCATAGCTGGCATGGCAGGTTGACCCCGCGGGGAAGTTACACTCCGCGAATACGTTGGGTTGGATGTTTCTTTCCGAGCTTGTGCCAATCTCGAAAAGAGCGGGGATTGTGTACAACCCCGTATTCGCGGAGAGTGGACCCTAAATGAGGCGTGCTTAGTTTTTAAGCTTTTTGAGTATTTTGAACTCTCGATGGCCAATTTTGCCTATAGCTTGGAAATATACTAGTAGGGGGAGGAGAAATCGGCCTCCCCCAGCGGCCCCTTAGTTGGAGTGTGAGAGCGGCAGGTTGGTAGGCACCCGCCCGGGCCAATCGTGTGTGGAGGCGAGATCAGCAGGCCCTCCCCCTCCCCCTTTTCCCCTCAGGCCGGCGAGACCAGCGCCGGGCCCGGCGGGTAGGCCGGGCGAGACCGGCCTCGGGCCGGGTCTCGCCCCGCCCCGCGGACAGCCTGGCGAGACCGGCCCCCAGGCCGGGTCTCGCCTAGCCCGGCGGGTAGGCCGGGCGAGACCGGCCCTCGGGCCGGGTCTCGCCCAGCCCCGCGGGCAGCCAGACGAGACCGGCCCCCAGGCCGGGTCTCGCCCAGCCCCGCGGGTAGGCCGGGCGAGACCGGCCCCCAGGCCGGGTCTCGCCCCGCCCGGCGGGTAGGCCGGGCGAGACCGGCCCCCAGGCCGGGTCTTGCCCCGTCCCGCAGGGTGGGTCCCCTATTTGCTTTGGGTGACGCGTTTTTCCTTCTCTACCCCCCGGCGTGGCGGTTTCCTATTGGCCCGAGGCCTTTTAGCCGTAGGGGTATTTTGGTCATTTTGGCTCATGGGATTTGGAAAACTATAAATAGACCCCCTTGGGTGCCTTGGAGAGGATCCTTTTTTGAGCCTCCTCCTCCCTTAGCTTCTTCTTGGTAGAGTAGAGAGAGCTCTCCAAGGCGCCTAGCTTAGCCCTTTGGTAAGGGAGGGGAAGAGCTCAGGTAGCCTTCCGGGTGTGAGGTGGGACCTAGGCTACCTCGGCATGCAAGCTGGAAATACCAAAAAAAAACATAGAGCATCATAGTCAATAAGAAAACAGTTAATAAGCATGGTAATCACTTCATGAGGCTTAGGCCTTTTCGGTTGGTGCATTTGCTCCCGCTCGCGATCCTTGCCCTGTAAGAATTTGGGGTAACGTGGGTCAGCAAAGGCTGACCTCTACTGTGTAACCAACACATCTCCTCCTGGCCGCCCCTAATGGACCCCGGGGTACACCTCTAACCTGCAAGTCAGCACTTGGTATGTCATATACATAAATATGTAAAGCTTTAAAACAGGTTTGGATGTCTCAAACAATAAACAAGTTTTCTATGTTGATCATATAATTAAAGGGGCCTACTATGCAGCATGTATGCAAACTCGGGCTTCACCCAAGGCACCCTATCGCGTATGCATCTAACACATCATCATAACAATCAACTGGGTACTTCCAATTTCCCCCATCGGCGTCAAGCCGCAAATAAAAGGGTACTGTAATTCCCCTAACGACATACAAGACGCCATATGGAAATCTTGCCAAGGCCACACCCGCTCGTAGGTCTTAGACCCGGGCTTGCCTACAAACTCGGACTTCGCACGTCAGGATTCCATCTCTCACACAAACTGATTCTAAGAACCCTCGTCGGACCCCACCCGATCGTGGGCTTCATCACTCGGGCTTGTCCTATGCTTGGCGTTCTCGTCAATCTCACAGAAGGGGACTAGTCTCGCCGGGACACTCTCCCCACATGACTTGCACGTCACGGGATAGCCAGCCGACCACGGAGACAAAGCCGCACCTTAGCACATCACAATTCATAGCCTTTCCCCACCCTAATCCATCATTCGTACTACAACGTCCCGCGCACCAAGGAAACCATATACCGCCAACGCGGAGCTAATCTTGTCAGGTTCCGGCTATACGTACTTACTCAGAAAAGGGGGAAAACACATACATCACAAACGACATCTTGCCGCAATGGATTTCTATAAAATCCTTAAGGCTCGCTATGCAACATCACCGAGTCCGACTAACGGTCGTGACTACGACTTCACCCACAATGCCTAATCCGCTAATGGAGCGGATCTCTAATGCAATATCATGCCAGGGACGGACACAATCGACCCGGTGGTTCCTCTTGAACCATGGCGACCCAAACCCCTCTCATTTGAGAGATTTGGTGTCCAAGAGCTTAAAAAGCAAGAAAGAAAAGAGATGTGATGCACGCATCCTAGAAACTGAGAGGAGAAAGTGTTGTTACCTTACGATCTCTCCTCATAGCCATGGAATCCTTGCTTTGAACGGATTGACATGAGCACCTCCACGCCCTCTCCACGGATCCAGTCTCAGAATGGAGATCGGAACTCTGAAGCTTCATCAATGGCGGTGGAAGACCTTCTCCTTCCTCCTCCTCACTCTCACCCAACCCTAAGTCAACTCCAAATGAGAAGAAAGTGAATGGGAAGGGGCTCTCAGCCCTAATATAATCACTTAGGCGGAAGATCCTGGGCCCTTGGATCGAGTTTAAGGAAGGATCAGACGGCCATAAAATAAAATGACGGACCTGCACCCGTCCGTACGATCAGTGGTGCACGACCACTGATCGTGCTCACTGAATCCCATGATCGTACGATCCACACTAGCAGAACTCCAGAATAGCTGGAATCAACGTGCACGAGCAGTGGCGCACGACTAGTGGTCGTGCGCACTAAGTCCAATGGTCGTGCGTTTGACCCAGGCAGAACTGAAAAAAATGGAGAATAGAGCGCACGATCAGTGGCGCACGACCAGTGGTCGTGTGTACTGGATCGCATGATCATGCGCACTGGATCCAATGCCGAGCTCAACGACCTACCACCAGCGGTCTCTCTACCGCTGGGCGTTAGCTTCCAGCGACTCCAGGTCTGAAAACTGGGGTGTTACAACTCCTCCCCCCTTACAAGAATTTCGTCCCCGAAATTAATCTTCATATAAGAAGACAACAAGAAAATGATTGCAGCAAATAAAACAACCATTTCTAATCAGGCAATCAGCCGAAACAATATTGCAACGTCTCAAAACACTATTGCTACATACCGGTTACTGTTTCAAATCAGCATTACACAAATAACTCGGGATAGTTCTCGCGCATTGCTTGCTTACGCTCCCAAGAGAACTCGCCACGCCCGCAGTTATCCCAATGCACCTTCACGAGCTTAACTTCTTTGTTCCGCAATTGCCGAACTTCCGTATCCACTATACCAACTGGACGAACTCGCATCCTCAAGTCCTCTTCTATCGGCACCGATGCCGATTCGATCACCATACTAGCTTCCACTAAGGCTTTCCTCAAGACGGAGTCATGGAAAACATCGTGTAATCCACTCAGCTCTGTGGATAACGCCAGCCGGTACGCTGCTTCTCCCACCCATTCTATAACCTCGAAAGGTCCCAAAAACCTTGGACTCAACTTTTTGAGTCGGCGAATCGACGAAACGTCTTTGAACGGCTTGATCTTAAGATAGACCTAGTAACCTACCGTGAACTCCACCTTCCTGTGGCGAGCATTAAAATATTTTGCTTGCCAATCTTGAGCAACCTTCATGCGCCCTTGAATGGTTCGCACCAACTCGCATGCATCAGCTATCACTTCTTTTCCCAAAAGTTTGGTGTCTCCCGCCTCTGTCCAAGACATCGGTGTTCGACACCGCCTCCCATACAAAGTTTAGTACGGCGCCATCTTTATACTTGCTTGGTAACTGTTGTTATAAGCGAACTCCATCAAGAAGAGGTGATCTTCCCACTTCTTACTGAAGTCAAAAGTACACATCATCAGCATATCCTCCATAGTACGGTTCATTCTTTCGGTTTGCCCGTTAGTTTGAGGATGGAAAGTTATACTGAACTTGAGCTTCGTGCCCAGACTCTTCTGAACCAACCTCCAGTCCTTGGACGTGAACCGTCCATCATGATCACTAACTATACTCTTAGAAATTTCATGTAGTCGCACGATGTTGCGAACATGCAACTCTACCAGCTTCTCCATGTTGTGCTCTTTCCGATTTGGGATGAAGTGAGCCACTTTGGTCAAGCGATCCACGATCACCCAAATCGCGTCATTACCCTACTATGACCTAGGTAACCCATGTATAAAGTCCATGGAGATGTCATCAAATTTCCCCTAGGGAATAGGAAGAGGCTTCAGGAACCTGCCCGACTTCTGATACTCGGCCTTCACTAAGGCACAAGTTTGGCACCGACTCACGTACAAAGCTACATCCTGCATCAAACCAGGCCACCAAAAGGATTTCTTCATATTCAAGTACATCTTTGTACTGCCCGGGTGAATGGAGTACTTTGTGAAGTGAGCCTCAAACATCAAATCCTCACGGAGCTTGTCGAACTGCGGTACACAAATCCTTCTGTCCTTCCTCAGAATCCCATCAATCAACTCTCAGGCTCTACTCTCGCCCTTTTGAGTTTCCACCACGTATGGCTGGAACTCCACATCCAAACGGGTCGCTTCACGAATACGATCGGACAAGTCGTTTTGCATTTCAATCTAGTTCAACCGAGCCACGCTAGACTCGCCTCTTGCTACACACTTCATGCCAAGGGACACCCAGTCCCGCATCAACCGCTCATAATGAGCTTCTATCCAACTCCCTTGACCAGAATATTTCCTACTCAAGGCATCCGCCACTACGTTGGCTTTGTCTGGCGTATACTGAATCACCACTTCATAGTCTCCAAGGAACTCGACTTATCTGCGCTGCCGCATATTCAAGTCCTTCTGATCTAGAAGATACTTCAGGCTCTTGTGATTCGTGAAGATCTCCACTTTCGCACCATACATATAGTGCTGCCATAATTTCAAATCAAAAATTACTGCGCCAACTCCAAATCATGGATGGGGTAATTCCTCTCATGAGACTTTAGCTGCCTAGATCCAAAAGCTATCACGTTGTCGTGTTGCACCAACACGCAACCCAAATTGCATCCAGATGTGTCACTAAAAATCTAAAATCCTTCAATCCTTTTAGGAAAGCTTAGGATTGGAGCTGCCATTAGCCTCCCCTTTAGAGTGTCAAATGCCTGACTGCACTTCGGAGTCCAAATAAACTTCTGGTCTTACGAGTTAGAGTGGTGAAGGGTAGAGCTATCCGCGAAAAGTTTTCAACAAACCTTCTATAGTACCCGGCTAGTCCAAGAAAACTTCGGACTTCCGTCACAGTTCTCAAAATTGGCTAATCTCTGATGGCTTCAACTTTCGTCGGACCCACCACCACCCCATCACCACTAACCACATGACCCAGAAAAGCTACCTTCTCCAACTAGAACTCGCACTTCGAGAACTTTGCAAAAAGCTGGTTCTCTCTCAACACTTGCAAGACCACTCTCAAGTGAGTCTCATGCTCGACCTCCGACTTGGAGTACACCAAGATATCGTCAAAGAAGACCCTACAAAAGAGTCCAAGTACTCCCGAAATACTCGATTCATCAAGTCCATGAATACGGATGGCGCGTTCGTCAACCCGAACGGCATCACCTAGAACACAAAGTGACCATACCTCGTACCAAAAGCTGTCTTGGGTATGTCCTCGTCTCGAATTCGCAACTGATAGTACCCTGACTTTAGATCCAACTTGGAATACACCACCGACCCCACCAACTGGTGGAACAGG
This sequence comes from Platanthera guangdongensis, assembly GCA_039583875.1. NCBI lineage: Eukaryota > Viridiplantae > Streptophyta > Magnoliopsida > Asparagales > Orchidaceae > Platanthera > Platanthera guangdongensis. The sequence continues at coordinate 273,224,107 of CM077151.1, read as the reverse complement.
TCGTCTATCCGAAGAATCAGATACTTATTCTTGACAGTCAATTTATTCAACTCTCGGTAGTCTATGCTCAACCTCATACTACCATCCTTCTTTTCCACGAATAGCACTGGCGTGCTCCATGCACGGTGAAGAACTGGGTCTAATATACCCTTGCCCCAATAGTTCCTGCAATTGTACTTTGAGTTCGACCAACTCCTTTGGTGCCATCTTAAAAGGGGAACATGACACCGACCTAGCTTCTGGCACTAATTCGAACGAGAAATCAATCTCCCGTCGAGGAGGTGCTCCAGGAAGCTCCACAGGAAACACATCCTCGTACTCTGCCACTACTGGCACTTCCCCAAGTGATAACTTGGAAAGGTGAACCTCCAATAATGTTACAAGAATTACTCCCCCCTAGTTAACCGCCCGCACCAACTGCATGGCCGAAATCAGGGAAAAGACCGCTCCACTGAGGCCCTCAAACTTAAATTCTGACCGCAGTTCACCCCTCAGGGTCGTTACCTTAGACAGGAAGTCAATACTGGCACGTTGCTTTGCAAGCCAGTCCATTCCCAAAATGACATCGAACTCCACCAACGGTAAAACCGCTGCTATCACTGTGAATGCAACTCCGTCCAGACTCCAACAACTGCGCCCCTTCGCCCCGGTAGTCATGGATGACCCATTGGGCATGCGCACCTTCATCTCTACGTTCGCCAAGAATGGCTCAACTCCAATCCCCCGGATAAAGCTTTCTGTAAGGACGGAGTGTGACGCTCCTGTATCAAACAGTACCTTAGCAGGGTACTCAGAAACCAACACAAAGCATGTCACCACATCAGGTTGGCGGTTTGCTTCCTGCTGCCCAAGGTTATATGCCCTTGGCTGCCCAAGGTTATCCGTCATTATTCCTTTCTCCGAATTCTTGTAGGGATGAGACTTCTTCTTCCACTTACTCCCTTCAGTTCTTCCTTGAGATTGAGAAGGCTTTCCTTCTCCCTGCTTTGCTGCGAAACCCTTACGACGTTGGGTTCACTCTAAATCACTCTCCAGTGTTCTGGCCGCCTCAACTAGCTCGTTGAAACCAGCATTCTTCATGACGATGAGGGGTTGTCTCAGATTCTCCCTCAATCCATGGTAGAATAGGTTATCCCTCTCCACAACGTCAGTCATGGTCATTTCAGCATAACGGCCCAACCGAGTAAACTCCTGATCATACTCGTCCACTGTCTTGACACGCTGCACCAAGTGCAGGAATTGCCTCTGAAGGGATAACCTCGTCGACACAGGAATGTACTTTTCAAGAAAGCATTTCCGAACTCCTCCATGGTCGAGGTGCGACCAGGAAACTAGCGACCGCTATGGCTCACCTACCACAGATTAGCATCCCCCTCCAACATGAAACTTGCAAACTCAGCATGCTTTGCTACCAGCGTCTTGGCCGCCCTCAGCAGTTCGAATCAGTTTCTAGTCACACAACTAGACACAAGGACACTCACGATCCCGCGATACTCCTATGTGGATAACTTATTAACGTAATTAGTTTAGGACATTCGTCTACGAAGACATACCTTGGACACTAACCTAGCTCTGATACCAAATTGTAACACCTCCCCTGTAATGACCATATAATATGGGTACGGCCGGGGCCTCACAACATACGGATGCCACAACTTTAGCATTAAAAGATGATATTGACTACCCAACTCAAAACTCAGAATAAATCAACAGCGGAAACATACCAACAAACTAGAAGTTATCCACTACCAAATAGGAGTATAAAAATGGCCTTAAGGCCTTAGGGCCTTACACAAAATAAGCCCATGACCACACGGTCAAACATCAACGTGCAAAAGCACCTCTAGGCTATCTCGGCATGCAAGCCGGAAATACCAAAAAAACATGGAGCATCACAGTCAAGAAGAAAAACAACTAATAAACATGGTAATCACTTCATGAGGCTTAGGCCTTTTGGGCCGACGCATTTGCTCTCGCTCGCGATCCTTGCCCTGTAAAAATTTGGGGTAACGTGGGTCAGCAAAGGCTGACCTCTACTGTATAACCAACACATCTCCTCCCGGCCGCCCCTAACGGACCCCGGGGTACACCTCCAACCTGCAAGTCAGCACTTCGTATGTCATATACATAAACATGTAAAGCTTTAAAACAGGTTTGGATGTCTCAAACAAAAACAAGTTTTCTATGTTGATCATATAATTAAAGGGGCCTACTATGCAGCATGTATGTAAACCCGTGCTTCACCCAAGGTATCCTATCGCGTATGCATCTAGCACATCATCATAACAATCAACTGGGTACTTCCAATTTCCCTCATTGGCGTCAAGCCGCAAACAAAAGGGTACTGCAATTCCCCTAACGACATACAAGCCGCCACATGGAAATCTTGCCAAGGCCCCACCCGCTCGTGGGTCTTAGACCCGGGCTTGCCTACAAACTCTGACTTCGCGCGTCAGGATTCCATCTCACACACAAACTAATTCTATGAACCCTCGTCGGACCCCACCCGCTCGTGGGCTTCATCGTCTGGGCTTGTACTATGCTTGGCGTTCTCGTCAGTCTCACAGAAGGGGACTAGTCTCACCGAGACACTCTCTCCACATGACTTGCATGTCACAGGATAGCCAGCCAACCACAGAGACAAAGCCACACCTTAGCACTTCATAATTCATAGCATTTCCCCACCCTAATCCATCATTTGTACTACAACATTCCCGTGCACCAAGGGAACCATCTACCGCCAACGCGAAGCTAACCTTGTCCGGTTCCGGCTACACGTACTTACTCAAAAAAGGGGGAAAACACATACATCACAAACGACATCTTGCCGCAACGGATTTCTATAAAATCGTTAAGGCTCGCTATGCAACATCACCGAGTCCGACTAACGGTCGTGACTACGGCTTCACCCATAATGCCTAATCCGCTAACGGAGCGAATCTCTAATGCAATATCATGCCGATGACGGACACAATTGACCCGGTGGTTCCTCTTGAACCATGGCAACCCAAACCCCTCTCATTTGAGAGATTTGGTGTCCAAGAGCTTAAAAAGCAAGAAAGAAAAGATTTGATATGCACGCATCCTAGAAACCGAGAGGAGAAAGTATCGTTACCTTACGACCACTCCTCTGAGTCATGGAATCCTTGCTTTGAATGGATTGACACGAGCGCCTCCACGCCCTCTCCACGGACCCGGTCTCGGAATGGCGATCGGAGCTCCGAAGCTTCGTCAATGGCGGTGGAAGACCTTCTCCTTCCTCCTCACTCTCACCCAACCCTAAGTCAACTCCAAATGAGAAGAAAGTGAATGGGAAGGGGCTCTCAGCCCTAATATAATCACTTGGGCAGAATATCCCGGGCCATTGAATCGAGTTTAAGGAAGGATCGGACTGCCACAAAATAAAATGACGGACCTGCACCCGTCCGCAAGATCAGTGGCGCACGACCAGTGGTCGTGCGCACTGAATCCCATGATCGTGTGATCTACACTGGCAGAACTCTAGAACAGCTGGAATCAACCCGCACGAGCAGTGGCGCACGACCAGTGGTCATGCGCACTAAGTCCAATGGTCGTGTGTTTGACCCAGGCAGAACTCGGAAAAATGGAGAATAGAGCGCACGATCAATGACGCACGACCAGTGGTCGTGCGCACTGGATCCCATGATCGTACGCATTGGATCCAATACTAAGCTCAACGATCTACCGCCAGCGGTTTCTCTACCGCCGGGCGTTAGCTTCCAACAACTCCAGGTCTGAAAACTGGGGTGTTACAACTTGGAGACGTCCCCCGTAAGGTGATGACCGCAGCCAGAGTCTACAATCCAGTCCTCCTGATAATTAATGGAGGAAAGTGCCTGGACATAAATGCCCATCATGAAAGCACCTCCCCATCCTCCATCTTCAGATCTGGACTCAGCCTCCTTCTCTGTAGCAGGCCCCAGCTGAAGTTTAACTCTGCAATCCTTGCGAATGTGACCAAGCTAGTTACACTTGTAGCACTGTGGTCCGCTCCGCTTCTTCCCCTCGTCAGCCTTAGGAGGCTTGCTCCTCTCCTGCTGTGATGAAGAAGATTGACCATCACCAATAGGTGTCTTCTTCTTCCTGTCCCATCTCTTCTTCTTGCCCGAGAAGAGAACATCATCATCTCCCTTAGAGACCAACACACCAGCCATCTGCTTTGCGAGGCTCTCCTGCGAAGCCATCAGATTCTCCAGTTCCAGCAAAGGTGGTTGATTAGCCCAACCCTGAACAGAGGTAAAAAAGCTACATACTCCATCCGTAAGCCATAGACGATGTGCCTTTTCTGCTTCACCTCTGAGATGGGCTCATCGGGTCCAGTGCCGAAATCTCAGCGTAGATGTTCTTTATCTTTAAGAAGAAAGATGCCACTAACAGGTCACTCTGAGTGGCCTTAGCCAACTCATTCTCCAAGAATTATAGCCGAGCTACATTCTTCTTGTTGAGCAGGCCATCCAGATCTCAGCTGCCAATCGACAATCGATAATGTGATCAAACGGCTCCGGTGAAATAGTGCACTTAATAGCGAATACAGCCTTAGCATCTATACGCTTCGACGCCTTCATCGCCTCAGCATTGCCCCCAGTAGCGACCACTTCTTGCTGGTTGTCTCCACCGACAACATCCCACAAATCCTCGCCTAGAACGTAGCTCTCCATGCAGGAATTTCAACGCTTGAAGTTGGTCTGCGTTAAGAGCTCAATTCAAATATCTCTTGCATATCCGGCTTCTATGATATCAGCTGAATCACTTGAGCTTCAATGAAGGTGAACTGCTACTCTTCAACACCCCTCTGATACCATGTAAAAATTTCTGAAGTGGGAGCTAATGAGGTCGCAAGAACACTCAACCACAACCGAAGTCAAATAAAAGACAACAATAATGGAAGCATAAGAGTTTCCAATCAGAATCAACTTCTATTACAAGTCGAGGTATACATTGCGAGACATGATTACAATGTAAATGGGGAACAACAAAAAATTGCAGTAAAGTAGAAACCGCACAGACTGTTTCTAGTAACCGTACAGTCCGCCTACTCGCCAGCTGAGTCCGCCAAGATCGCCAAATCCGCCTACTTGCAGCTAACCGCGCGGACTGCTGCTAATGCAAATGCTGAGACCAAACAGAAACCCGCTGATAGGCAGGGCGAACTGCTTCACTTATCCGCAACTCTGAGGAAGAGACCAAGCCGCAAGGACTGCGACCTGCTGCTAAACCGCTGACTGTATCCGCGAACTGTTCCACACCAATGTTCCTGCTAGTCGCCTAGCTGCCCGGTGTTAGCCGCACATCCTACACATAACAACTTCTTTAGTCGCAGCGGTTAGAAAACCTTAACCGCAAGTTTAAGCATGAGCTCCTTCTTACTGTTCACTGGTTATTAATGATGAGTTGGGGGTCCTATTTATTGATGTTGGAAGGAGTGTCGTCACCACCTATACCGATTGGATAACCACACATCATATACTGCCGACTAACGCCTGTATCCGCATAGTGCGGATACAAACTCAACTCGCTAGGTCACGCCAACAGCTCCTGCCGAATTGACCACCAATCTGCCAATCTGCGCGAATACTGCTTGTATCTGCCCATTCTGCAGTCCGTGATAAGTCACTAATACTGCCGAACATGGCGAATAACATGGAAGTCAGCACTGGGCGAACTCGACGAGTAACCAACCAAGCCGCACCAAGATGAACTCCATACTGAACCAAAGCAAGCTCGGTGAGCTGCCAACTAGTCCGCTCAAGGCGAGCTTGGGAAGCTAGACAACAAGCTGGACTTGTCTCCCCCAGAACAAGTCCACGAAACTCGCGGTCACCAACCCAGACCGCTCCACCTGAGACCAAGATCGAGCCCTTCTGAACATCTAGTCTGCAACTATCTATGCAGACTGCCTCATTAGACCGCGCGACCTCCAGGCACACTGTTCGCGCAATAAAGCTTGCTCCACGATATAACATCCAGACTGCAAGCTTTGATCCAAGCCGAACACTTCCGAGCTCCATAGAGTCCGCACAACAACCAGCGAACTCTGACCCATCCCACCCCGAGGAGGCACCAACGACCTGAGGGTAAACCGCTCCAGTTCGCTAAACCGGCTACCCTTTAGCGAATCAGAGAACCTGCCAACCATGACGACCTCCAACAAAGTCTGCCACAACCCGCGGATAACATCCTATCCGCCCGGTTATCACCAAAGAGCTTGCTGGTCCAGACCGCTAGAGAACCACAACCAAGCCGGCTGTTCGACTAGGTAACCCGCTAAGGCTATCCGCCTAGGCCACGCAGTCTCTGCGATCTATGCGGTTAGACATCCCTAACCGCCCGACTTCCCTCATCTTCACACTTTAACATTTTTAACAGAAGTTTTTGTCTGCGGAGGAGAGCAGAGGAGAGAGTGTAGTTATATATGACAGGGAGTGAGACGAAGGTGTTGAGTGGACCACGTGGAATGGACAGTGGTGTCTGAGCGTGTGTCGCGACTCGTTAAAAAGGGTGGTTTAGTCCCACACCGCCCAACGTGCTCCTTGGTCCTGAGTGTATAAGTGGGGTGACCACTCCTCCCCTAACTGCATGATTTTGGGGAGTGACGTCACAATGCTTTTACATGGTATTAGAGGGGGGGGGGGGGGACGTGGCGAAGGAGGGTGTTGAGTGCGCCATGCAGAATGAACGGTGGTGTCTGAGCGTGTGTCACGAGTCGTTAAAAGGGGCGATTTAGTCTCACACCGCCCAACATGCTCCTTGGTCCTGAGTGTATAAGCGGGGTTGCCACTCCTCCCCTAACCGTATGATTTTGGGGAGTGACGCCACAATGCTTTATAAAAGACGTGTTTTTGTCGTCCGATAGCAGCTGAGTTGCGCTGGCTGCAGATTTTCCCCATGGAGCTTCAGCCGAAGGAAGTTGAAAGAAGGGGTGTGGTTGCGGTTAACCAAAAAAAAATATGTATTTTTTTAAAAAATTTTGGAGTGCGGATAGATAAAGATGGGTTGCGGTTAACAATCACCTAATAAAGACTTGAGAATTAAGATTCCATTAATCCATTTCCAACTTCCAGTCGTCATGCTCCAGTCCCTGCCCTAGCTGGCTATCTGTGACTGCGCTCCGGCCACTCGCCGCTCTTCTCCTCTTCCAAACCGATAAAGCCGACATCGACTAGCAATGCGCGAGAACTGGGAGCTCGGACGGCGGCAACTCGACATTGTTCTTCGACGACGACGAATGGCGAATAGTTCTAGATTCCACATTCCGCACATTCAAGTTTTCAGTCCCCCTGGCCCTTCTTCGACGATCACATGTATCAAGAGTTCAGACTTCAGAGTTCACGGCAGTGGCGGCGCGGTTGATTTCTGTTGTGAGTTTGATTTCTATCCTGATTTTCATTCCAGATTTTAATTCTTGATTTTCACTCCAAGTTTGCAATCCTGTTCCAGATTTTAATTCATGATTTTCACTCCAAGTTTGCAATCCTGATTTTCATTCCAGCTTTATGTTCGACAAAATGAGGTTGGTTGTTTAATGGTTTAGTTGATCTAAGCTCCATTTGGCGCAGTTTTTTTTTTTTGATTCTGTGTGTTTGGACAAAAACATCACCATGGTAGAATGCATGTTTGACAAGACAATGGTTATATCCGCCGCAAGAAAAGAAAACTAGTTTTGAACATAAAAGTGGATGAAGTTGCTTAGGTGAGGTCAGACATTCACGAATGACTGTTCATAAAAACCGCATTCACGACCGCCACCGCCACCGCCACCGCCGTACCAAATGGAGTTTTAGTGATTTTAAAGATCGAGCCTCTCAACGCTGAATCACACCATCACCTGCTCGCCTTCATGAAATATCTGCTCTCGCCCGTGGTTATCTACTTGAGATTTATAGTATTCATTATTAGTATTGATCGTCTGTCGGACTGATTCATGTAACACATATAAATAATGAATAAATGACTCCACAGACTCATACAAATAGTACAAATCATTGTTGCAGAAGTCGGATGTCAGGGACACGTCGATTTGAGTTTTCATGCCGATTTTTTATATATCGGGGGATATATCGGATTATCAGGGATATTTCATATATTGAATTTTAATATATAATTAATTATATATGTAATTAATTGTTATTTTTTATACATGTCACAGTACTACATATTTTACAATTTGTTAAACTTTAAATATTAAAAGCTATATGTGACATTTAACACACACTTTAAAGATAAGACAACAACTAATAAGTCAACAAAGAGCAATCAATAAGGCAACAACCCACAAGACAGTCACCATGCTACAGAACCAGCAAGTTAGCCGATAAATAAGACAGCATGGAGCAAGACAGTAGGACAACTAGCCAATAAGTCAGCATGGTGCAAGGCAACAAGGTTGCATGACAGCAGCTAGCACAACAACCAACACACAAAAAAACAAAAATGCAGAGCGAGAGAATGAGAGGGAGAGGTAGGGAGAAGAATTCACCAGCTGAGAGAGTGCCGAGATCAAAAGCACCAGCAAGCTAAAGTGCACCAGAGAACCAGAGAGCTAGAGAGCACCAGCGAGCATGGAGAAGAAAGAACCAGAAAGATAGAGTGCCGACAACGTGCGAGAGAGGTAGAGCACCAGAGAAACAGAGAACCAGAGAGATAGAGAGCACCAACGAGCAGGGAGAAGAAAGAACCAGAGAGATAGAGTGCTGACGGTGCACGAGAGAGCGAGGGAGAGCACCAACGAGCTAGAGAGCACCAGAGAACCAGAGAGCTAGAGTGCACCAACGAGCAAGGAGAAGAAAGAACCAGAGAGATAGAGTGCCGACAACACGTGAGAGAGCGAGCAATAACACCAACGGAGAGCGTGATGGAGAGATATGGCAGGAGCGGCAAAGTGAAATGAAATGAGTGGGGTCGGGGGATTTAAAACAGCGGTCGTATTTAATAAAAATAATAATAAAAAAATAAATTAAAAAACGGGCGATATGCTTGTTTTTTGGGGCCGGTATGTCGGTTAAAACCCACATATCGGCCCGTTATTTTCAAAACGCCACGACCAAATTTTTAAACGATTTCGTGGCGTTTTAACCCCCAAACCTTCATGTCGGCCGACATGTCCGATATATCGGCCGATATCCGCAACACTAGTACAAATGAAACATGACAAACTCGACACACTCTATAGGGGAAAGTCTGACAACAACTTGAATATCTCTAAAATGAGGTGGTCTATCTGGTGGCTCTTTTAGTAGAGTGTAGGAAAACTCATTGAGTGCGTGACGAGTATCCAGATGACTATGTAAAACAACAACACTCAAATATGAGCTCATAAAGTGCCAAATGTCTCTCAGGGAATGTAACGTATTAGGGAGCTCACCGGGAGGTAAGCATGGAAATTCATCGTGAATTCGACGATCACTTGAGTGAAAACCATAAACACTGCCGACCGAATGTGAGTTAGATTGCATTGTGTCCCAACACTCATTAAGAGTGCGAGTGCTCAGATGGTAAACTCTCAAAATATTGTAAGTATGCTCAAGTGTTTTAATGGAAAGCCATAAATACCTGATGCTACACTCAAGGTGTGTTGCAGTATGGAGGTCGGACGGTCTGTTGTTGTTCGGAGGCCGGACGGTCTGGCGGTTTATCCTAGCCGGCTTGTCTGCAGGGCTGTTTCTGTTTGATATCCCAGCGGTCTGGCGGTTTGTCTCAGACGACTTGGAGACCGGGCGGTCTAGCGGTCTCCTGTGTCGGCTTGTTCTCTGTAGCACTTGTTCTCTCCTACTGTTGGTTGTCGGGCGATTAGCCGGCTTGTCTAACCGCACGACTTGTTCAGTTTGTCTATTTGTAAAGCCGCATATACTTGTAATTTTTTAGTCTCACATTGCTTATTTGTAATCTCTCTCATCTCCTCCATTCTATAAAAGGAAAGTTATACATTTGTAATAGATACCTTTTTTGGATAATAAAAAATTTGTTACTCCAAATTTTCGGTCTACTTTTTTCTGTTCGCACAAGATGCACTCTCTGGGGAAAGATTTAGAGGCGATAATTGAAGAGACGTCAATAACTTGATACTCTTAATATAGTCGCTCACCTGAATCTCATTCTCACATGGCGTGGTGGCTCATCAGGAGGCTCAATGGAGGGGGGGGGGGCTTATCAAAGAACCCACCAACATAGTCATGGTCCTCCAAATGAACATCTCAAGGAGTAGTGTTCCCAAAAATAGGTGAGACGGTCACTACGAGATCAACACTCGGCTCTCGATTGCGACATGGCTTGGGACGATGAAATGGGAAGAATGAGAAAAGTCCATACTAAATAGTGGGTCAATATGTATAGTGTTGCGGACTAACTCTCTAGCTGAAGGGGAAACTAGGTCTAAATGAGGTGTAAAAGGGTGGATATATCGTCTCAATGTTGTCGTGCCACTCATCCTCACTCTCGTGACAATACCCACTAGTCAGTCTATTGTCTCTCTCCACCTGTATCATACGGTTATGATCAAACTCGACTCCAAAATCAAGTGGACACTGAGTCTCATCAAGATGAGATGAATCAAAATCAGGTGTCAGGTCTCTTATGTCAGTGCAAGCACTACAAGACGCAACAGTGGCTTGACATAAACCCCTGGACTCTATCCTATTGATTCTTCTTAAGACAATCCTCAGGTGATTAAGATGAGCATCCATGCAATTAAATTGATCAAGAACTAATCGCTGAAAGTCAGCTTTCGACAAGTTCGTTTTTGAAACACTAAGGCAATCTCTACACGGGTGTTATCCCGATGATGGTGACCTCTATAGAGCTCCTGATAATCATCTAAAGGGTCGTCCTTAACATAATAAAACTGTGTTTGAGGGTAGACGTGATTCCTACGAACGTGCGACTTCGGACAAGGATGATTAACATGATAGTATGAGAACCTTTCCGATGGAGCTCTATGGGTCGAGCATAAAACCGAGACGAACGATCACTATGGCTAGCTATGGACGACCTATCGACTCTCTGTGACCTACCATGTATATAAATGTGGCCCAAACCCTGGGCTCTGATACCATCTGATGTAGGGTAGGCTACATGTATATGAATACTAGAATGCGATCCTAATGAGATGTGCGTGCAAATAACTCAATTCCCTTTTAAATGCGACACATGTAAAACTCTGATGGAGAGATCAAATCAAGAAATAAATAATTAAATTGCACGCATATAATTTTAGCAAAGTAAAATTATTTCTGTAAGCGATCCAGTATAGGCTTCCCTTCACGTAGAGGGTCAAATGCAATAGTGTGCGACGAAATGATCGTGCAAATCACTAGAATAATCCAAATAATGACCACGATACTATAGATCCAAGTGAGTATGAAATCAATACCATATATTAATAATGAGAATTAAAGTTTCATATAATAAAATAATACTCACAAAGTAAGGGACAACCGTAGTCGTGGTAGATCCGATGGTAGGTGATCTTGTAGTGCTGTCCCGGGGTTGGCGGCGTCGACGGACTAATGACAGGGCTTTGAAGGGATGGTGGTGTTAGGGGAATGAGGTGGAGCTGATGGGTGGGCTATTGGGTTGAATCAGAGGGGTGGGCTTGCTGAAGGAAGTGCGTGGATTTCTAGATGATAAGAGAGGTTTTAGTTGCGGGTTGGGTAGGTTTTTTGGGGGCTAGAGACGTGGGGTTATTGGGGAGGGGGGTCACAAGAGGGAATTTCCGGAGGAAAAAGGAGCTTGCAGCTGGGTTGCTCATGAAGGAGGGGGAATTTTCTTGGCTGGGTTGGGCTTTGACGAGGCTTGAGTTGCGGAGTTACTGTAGTTCACGAAAAAATGAAAAGTGGAAAGGGTTTTGGGTGTTGCCTGCAGAAGATGTTTACGTGACATGATAACTTAAGGGGAAAATTGGGATAAATCTGTTGAAATAATTATAGGAAATGAAAATAGGGGAAATCTAGGAGTGGCTTGTTAGGATGCTTATGGTGGATATTCAAGGAGGCGGGCCGCAAAGGTGAGGGAATGTTGAGGAATACAAGAGGAAAAGCAAGATACACTAAGGAGCCCACCTTAGGGCTTCACGACATTGCACGACGAAAGATCGCTGGATTTCGGGAATTCTTTTTCTCCAAAATCAACAATGAGGAGATAGCTGACCCTACTCCTATTTATAATAAAAGGACATTAGGGCACTCTGACGTCAACAACTATGATTGATCGAGAGTGTCAAGTGCTCGATTTCACTAAATAATGACTGAAAATACAAAAGCTATATATGGAAAACATGTAAACAAAAATTCGGACGCATCCGTGGAGTCGGATTGTCAATCTGAAGAAGCTAAATATGGCAGAGGACAAATCGGCACCGAACGGGCCCAAAACTCGTGCTCTACCGCTGGTTTGCGCCGCCATTCCACATCATAATATGCACTTGAGTTCTATGAGAATTCTTAATATACTTATAGTGATTTTCACACCTTTCCATTGTGCATTCTGCATGTTATGTTTCTTTGCCAAACACGCTCCTATTATTTTTATGGTCTGTAGGTTAGCATGCAATCTTGATTAATGAGTTAGTAGCTCCATATTTTTGTTATGGGCATAATAAGTTAGTCGCCATATTATACCATAAATTATGTATTTTTATTATTATAATGTTTGGCCTTTATTATTATTATCTTTTATTATTATTGTTTTTTAGGGATTAAATGAGGAGTCATTAAGAGGTAGTTAGTTGTTAAGAATCCTGCAAGCCTATTTCAAGGCAATTTTTGTTTTGAACACGCATTCAAAAAATATTTCTATTTCTATTGCCTTTGTTATGAGATTTTGATATATCTCTCTATTTCTCTCTCCGAGTACATCCCTCATAGGCAATCGTGGTTCTGGCTCTGTCGTATCTCCCATATTGTCATTTATTCTTTTGTTCGCTCTTCCGACGATTCACTGTCTTACGAATTGACCCCTTAATAACTTCGTATTAGAGCTTTCTCCTCCGCATTCCGCTGCCCCCAAAAGCCTCGTCCTTCCCCCTCCGTCATTTTCATGGGACGACCACCAGCAGCAGCCAAAGTTGTAAATATCAGATGTCGGCGATATGTCAAATTGAGTTTTTAAATGTCCTGTGTCGGAAGTCGGAGACATGTTGGAGATATTTTAAAATACCGAATTTTTCATATCTTATAAATAAATAAATTTTATTTTTACATATATTAAGTATAATTATATGTTCTAAAAGTAAAAAAATTAATATAACAAGTAAACGAACAATCAGTTATATAGATCCCAAAATAAATTCAAAAAATATCCAAACTAAATATTGTAACTAACACAAATTAGTACAATGTAAAATATATTTAATATCATATAAAAGTTTTATTTTATTAGTACTAAGTTTTATAGCTAATAAACAAAATTAAAATTTAAATATCTTTAATTGATTATAAATCTTTCCATACTTAATAAATTTATGTTAAAATAATATAAATAATAATTAATAAATGTGCTAAACTTTTCTACATCTTTGTAATAGGACATCATGCCTTTCCTTACAATTTCACTAAGACTTTCCAAGTCTTATCTCTGATACATCTTTGTTATTCCAAGTTTACGTGAAATAATTAATAAATGTGTCACTCCTGTCTTATCTCTGATACATTCATTCCTAATTTTATCCAGTCTCATGTGTCCACACATCGACCTAAGCGCTCTCATCTACGCAACTCCCATTTTTTGATCATGTACATAATTCACTACCCAACACTCAGAACCGTAATGTATCACTGGTCTAATTGTAGTACAATAAAACTTGCCTTTAAGTTTCAATGGTACTTTATAACCATATAACTGATATAAGATCCCAGGCATCTCCACTTCAACCAACCTGCTTGGATTCTATGTATCACATCTTTATTTACACCTCCATTTTTTTGAACTATTGATCCCAGATATTTAAAGCACTCACCATGACAAATATCTTGGTCACCCAATTTAATGACGGAGTCATCTGTTCTTCTTGTACAACTAAAATATACAAAATTAATTATAAGAATAACAAATTTAAAGAACAAAACAATAAGTCTAATTGATTTAAACATGCGTAATATAATATATATATATATGTGATTTAGACACATATTGCTAGACTACTAACGTAACAAAAAAAAATAGCGAGCGATGTGTTCAAAAGTCTTGTCGGCCAATATATTAAAAAAACGGATATGTCGGACCGACATTTTACAAAAGGACAATCGATTTTTGTAGAAAAAATTGTCATTTTACCCTCAAAAACAACATGGCGTAGAACATTTAGAACAGTGGCAGAAACAAGTATTGAAGGCAACAACAAGTACTGAGGGCATCAAAAACACCTGTCTAGACTCCAAAGATTAGGGCTCAGGCACTTCTCGAAATCAAAGAAGCCCTAATCTTTGGAGTCTGGACGGGTGTTTTCGATGCCCTCATTGTTGAAGTTAGGAAAATCCCTTACTCCAAAAATTCGGATCAAGCCAGCCTAAGGTTACTGGTTCAGCGGTCAGGCTTGACGGCTAACGGGCTAAGACATGGAAACTGTCAGACAACTAAAAAGGCCCCAGATGCTGCTGCATGGAGGTCCCACCACGTACCCTGAAGCTTAGAAGAAACAACCCCTCCAATACCAAAAATGGCCGAGCAGGGTACGAGGTAGACTGGCTGATAAACAAAGTCGCGGCGACTAAGACAGATAGTCGCAAACTCGCGGTCTGTCTCTCTGAACAAAGGATCAAAAGACTTGGCTTGCTGTCTAGGAAAAAGGTGGTCGAGATCTTTTTGCGAGATTTCAAAGTCCTTCTCCTCGTACCCCTGAGGTCCTATTTATAAGCAAATTCAAAGGGGGGGGGTCTTATTTATAGCCCCACCCCTGACGACTAGGCGACCTCTTGGGGGGAGCTCGCTCGGCTGGGCGAGTAACAGGCCTAGTCGCCTACCTGGCAAGTATGCGAGTGGAGCTCGCCAAACTCGCCCATGCCTTCTGCTTTCTTGCGCGTTGACTCTGACTTCTGTTTTGACTTGCTGACTTTGACTCTTGCTGACCTGGCTCTGGAGGGGTCCACCCTCGATGAATATGGATTGTACACAATCTCCGCTCTTTCCGAGCGACGTAGGAGCTCGAAAAGAAACATCTCATACTTATTTGGCAAGCTGCTTGGGCGAGTATCTGAGTTACTCGCTTCTGATGGATGCCTGCTAAACTCTATAAATAGGGGGGGTTGGTCTTTGAGGCACACATTTCTGAACTCGCGCGCGATGTCGAAGTCCGCCGAGGAAGTCTACCAAGCGAGCCTTGCCACACTGTCTGGACTTCTTGATCCTTCAATGCCAAAAAGGCCGCGAGAAGGTGAGGTTGCTGCTGATCTCCCTCCCCTAAAGAAGAAGAAACTAAAGAAGTTGAAGAAGTTGCTCGCCTACAAAACTGACAATCCGCCTCCGTCTGTCGAGAATGCCTCTTCCTTGGTTGTCCATCTCGAATCTTCTACCAACATCCAGAAGCTCCTTGACGACCTCGGGCTGAGCGACATTCCTGAGCTCTCCATCTCCGACTTCTCTCTGCTCTCCCCGCCGTCTTCTCCTCCTGCGTTGGAACTCGCCGGGTCCCAAGCACAGCTGCAGGCAAATCTCCCCGCCTCGCAAGGTTGTCATTCTGTCGAAGACTAAAAGTTGTTGACCAAGCTGTATTCTTCTTTGCTGACTTGTCCTTCATACTCACAGCTCCTCTGCCGACCACTACAGGCGAGCCTCTGGACGTCGTTCCTCTGCGAGCAACTCCGCTGGTCATCCTTGAAGCTCGACATCAGCCCCGATTCGGGCATACCGTTCGGATCAATGTCGGTACTAAGAAGCTGAAAAACCTTCCCCTGATGCGAGAAGACAAGTCCTCCCCGTGCCGAAAACCTCGTAGCCCGGGACAAGCAAAGTCCCCGCTTCTGCGACCACCTCGTCGCTACCGGCAACGAGCACGCCTTTGCCTCCACCTCCTCTTCCGGCTAGCCCGCAATAACCGAGGAGGAGCACACCTTTGCCTCCGCCACCTCCTTTGTTGCCGAGCATCGAAGCTCGGCCCGAAATCTGCCCGAAAACTGCGGTTCCCCGGATCCCGTCGGAGAGCTCGACGCGAGATCCGGAAAGAAGGCGCCCAAGCTACTTCCCGTCGAGGACCGGAAGTCGCGACCAAGGACGTCGCAGACAGGGGCAGGCTGTCGAGCGCCCGGGAGGCTCGTCATCAGGCCAACGAGAATCTACTCGCCGCAGCCCGTCCCCTCGCCGATCACGATCTCCTCGGCAAGGTAGCTCGTACTGCTGCTGAACTGGCTGAACTGATCTAACTGTTGGTGTTTTCTTCTAACTGACTTGGTGAATTCTCTTTGCTTGGACAGGTCGCCGCGCTACCCCGGGAGCGGCCTTCATCGATGCCCTTGGGCTCTCTGGCAATGAATATCGTCATGCTGCCACCCGCGCCTATATCGAGTTGGAAGCCAAGTTCGACCAACTTGCCATTTGCTAGCCTCATCGTCGTATCTCGACGCTTGAGGTGAGGATGACGAAGATGGAAGAGCTACAGGACCGGCTGGCGGCCTACGAGCAGCGCTTCCACATGATCCTCGTGCTGGAGAGGCGTCAATCGATGACCGACCATCACATCCAGCTCCACAGGGAGGAGTTGGCCGGCATGCAATCGATCATGGGATCTGCTGGGCGCCTAGCGAGGATGGAGCAGCTGCGGCGGGGAGACGATGCGATGGCGGTGGCCAGCGAGCACTTCCGGCGAGCACGCGAGATGGGCTGGGCTGGGCTGGACGACATCCACCTCTTCCCGACCAGCGGCCTCCCAGGACTTAGCATTTTTCCGCTTCTTTTCTCTCTTTCATCTGTACTCGCCACTAGGCGACATTGTATTGAACTGTATTCTTTAAAATAATGAGGCGAGTTTGTATCTCGCATTGATTCTGCCGACTTTGCTTTTGGTTGATGCTTTCGCGTTGTGATAATACTCGCCTTTTGTTTTAGTACTTGTTTTCTTTCTGCGACGTCCCGAGTTGTCTATGCTGGTTCTGGCATGCTAGCGAGATTCCGAACGGCTTTGTGCGAGATAGGGCTCGCAACTAGGATCGATTTCTTGGTTAGCAAGCGACTTAGACCGATATTCGCGCGAGGTTGATATATCCCCTCCCCTAGCCTCCGCCTATAAATAGAAGGGGTAGGTGGGCCTTTAGCACGCTGTTGCGAATTCCGATCCTTACTCGCGAGTTGTTGCTCTTGCTCGCGTCTTCCTTCTCGCTTGAACCTTCCTCGCCGCTCTCTGTTGTTTCTCGCCTTTTCTTACTCGAAAATGGTTAGCAACGATGCCAACGCCTCCCGACAAGCCCACACGATTAACTTCTCTGAGGCAGCCTTCAAGAAATCGGTTGCGACTGGGCGAGATCTGGAAGATTTTCGCCAAAGGCACCTGCTTGAGGGATACTTGGTCAGGCTCCTCGCCCGGATCGAGCGACTAAACACCTATCTCGAAGGTGAGATAGTCCTGCCCCTCCGCCACTTCAAAGTCGGCTTGCGACTTCCGTCGTGGCCCGAGTACTGCCAGATCTTGCGGTACTTCAGAATAGTCCCCGCCCAGAACAACCCCAACAACGTGGCGATGATCATGTGGTTCTTTTGCTTCCTTCGGGAAGAGAAGATCACATTTGACCTCTCCGTCTTCAGGAAGGTCTTCGCCTTTGCAACGACTTCTGAGTGAGTCATCTTCTTCAGCAGCCACTCCTGCACACTGGTCGGCACTGCGAATAAAGTCCACCGGTGGGGCAAGTATCTCGTCATTGTCGCCGACGACTTCGAAGGAGTACCGCGCAGGCCGCACCAGCTGCCCGAAGTCGCCTTCCTGCCACCCATCCTTGAGGGCGCGCGCGAGAAGCTTTTCGAAGCTTTCCGCGGTCGGCTACTTGACGTCAACCACTGGCGTCTCAATGTCAACTTGCTGGACGAGGTCTTCCCCGGCGAAGGTAGGGCATGGAGAGATTCCATCATACTCACTCTGACTGATCGCTGTTGCAAAATTACTAACTGTTCTTCCATCTCTGCAGCTACTTGCGAGCTTTCGCGAGAACCACTTCGTCCGACGAAGGAAATTGCTTCATCGCACCAAGATTCATCAAACCCACCTTCTGAAGTCGAGATCCCGCCTCCCGCGGACTCCAAGGGCCAACCGCGAGCCGACGACAAGGAGGGCCCATTGCAGAAGAAACTTGGCAAATGGAAAGAGAATGCCAAGTTCCCGGACCATGCGAGCAAGCGAGCAAGGATCTCCCACGAGCTCTTCGATGGGAGGGAGTCGCCTATCGATGTCGGGGCGCCTTACTTTCACCTGAACTACAACCTCGGGCGGGGCAACAAGGATGCCTTTGGATGTCCGCTGGTCTCCTGGTCTGAGGGCGAGTACAAAGTGACGTTAAACACCAACCTACCTGCATGGTCGGAAGACTGGGAGGACAAGGGGGAGGCTTACGACGTCGCCTTCGCGCTGTACGGGTGAGCGGATGCTAAGTCGATGCAGGATCTCAGCCTCGCCCACCAGACGACTCGCGCGCTCCTGCGAGCTACAGAGCTGGGACCACACCGCGAGGAGGCTCATCGAGACTTAGGCGGTGCTGAAGGTCGTGTCGCAAAAGGCGATCGACCTGGGGATGCAATCAGTCCGCTGGAAGGACTATGTGGAAGCTCGCTTTCTCGCTTTCTTTGCGCGACTTTGTTGCCTTTGTACTTGATCACTTTTCTGACTGATTGCTGGTTGATCCTCGCAGGCCGCCGAGCTTGAAACGGCGACTAAGATTTCCGAGCTCGTACAGGAACTCGCCAACACTAAAACCGAGCTGGAGGCTTCCCAAATCCGGGTTGCCGAGTTGGAAACTCGCCCGATCGTCGCCGAAGATCGCCCCAGTCCTTCGAAAACTCGCCCGGTTGTGCAATAGCAGGAGTCGAGTCCGCACGAGATGGGCAAGAGGATTCGCTTCCGCGGGGACGAGATGCCGACTATCCGTCGCGGGATAGCGCGGGCAACGGGGGAAGTCGTTCTCGCGAAGCTGAGGATCGACGACTTCCTCGACCTAGAAGTCGACCATTTGACGACCGTAGACCTCATCCCGGGCTTGCTCACCGAGGAATCCAACTCACCTGATCGCGTCCTTTTCTCCCCTTCCAGCTCCAGCGACAGCAACGGTGGAGGGTGTAGCGATGGAAGCGATGACGAGGATGACGAGGAAGAAGCCGAGGATGAGGAAGACATCAACATTGGCGATGAGGAGTATCGTCCTGATACTGGCGATGACGAAACTTAGTCGGTCTAGACTTCCTGCATACTCGCTTGTAAAGATAGAAAGTTGTATACTTAGAAAATTTTGTAAAGAAATGTAATACTCGCCGTGTAATACAAATCAATTCTTCTGTACTGCTTGTTTCTGTATTCGAATGCTCGCTAGGCTCATAGGCGTGAAGAGGTTGAGTGCTCGCTCCGCGCATACTGGCTTGTTGATGTCTCTTGATACTCGCGCAATCGATGCTCGCACCATCATAATCGCTCCGATTACTCGCACGTTGATGCTTTCACCCTCATATTCGCAGTCGCATGCTCGCACATCGCTGTTTGTACCTGCATGGTCGCATACCTCATAGGAGCCGAGCTCACTGTGGGTGGAAAGTTGATAACTCACAGGAGCCGAGCTCAACTGGAGATGAGTCAACAACTTTCAGAAGCCGAGCTCAACTGGAGGTGGAGTCGACAGCTCTCAGGAGCCGAGCTCAACTGGAGGTGGAGTCGACAACTCTCAGGAGTCAAGCTCAACTGTAGGTGGAGGTCGACTCTGGTTGAGCTCATAGTCATCCTACAGGAGGGGAGCTCGTACAGGGGGCACGAACTACGACAACAATATACACGAGGAGTCAACATCTTATAGAAACCGAGCTCAACTGGAGATGGGTTGACAGCTCTCAGGAGCCGAGCTCAACTGGAGGTGGAGTCGATAGCTCTCAGGAGTCAAGCTCAACTGGAGGTGGAGGTCGACTCGGGTTGAGCTCATAGTCAGCCTGCAGGAGGGGAGCTCGTACAGGGGGCACGAGCTACGACAACAACACACACGAGGAATCTATCTCACCCAAGGGGATTGGTAGCCGATATTCAGGAGAGGAGCTCGTGCAGGGATTCAGACCTCGATAACTCCACGACTCGAGGACTTCTATCGGTTCTGAGCTCATCAAGTTGGGAGGTTGGCGTCAAGACCTGTTCCTGATAGTTCCTCCAGTTGGTGGAGAGATGCAATCGAGGGTAGCTAGGTCGACGACATGCAAGGGGGGAGCTGATCTCGATCGTCAATGCAAGGGTTCGGTCTTACAAGGACGCTTAAATCCCGAAGCATCGTCCCATACTCCCATCGTCCGTCCTGGGCTTTTTAGGAGAATCAGGTCGAATGCTCGTTTCCCAACTCGATCGTGGAGATCGCTACTAGTTCTGCCTCCTGGCTACGAAGACCAGCGTACAAGCGAAGGGAAAATAATCATCGGGGGTCCTATAGGACACACACACTCGAGTCCACCATCCTTCCGCGAATTTGTACTTTCCAGAGCTTAGTTGACCAATTGCTTCTACAAGCATGACGAGTTATCCCACCTTGGCAACAACAGAGACGCTCCCTGGCCTACAGGACCAACAATCGCTAAGAGCGGACCTTTTATTCTTCTCAAAGACTGATGACGCCTTTACACAAGGTATCACTGTGTGAGTCAGATCCTTCATCGAGTTTAGGAGGTTAGCGTACAGACCTGTTTCTGATAGTTCCTCCAGTCGGAGGAGAGGTGCAATCAGGGGTAGCTAGGCCGACATGCAAGGGGGGGAGCTGATCTCGACTGTCAATGCAGGGGCTCGGTCTTACAAGGATGCTTAAATCCTGATGCCTTGTGCCATCGTCCGCCCTGGGGTTTTAGGAGAATCAGGTCTGATGCTGGTTTCCAAAACTGATCGAGGAGACTTCACTGCTTCTAACTGATTTGAGACGAGACGATCAACACAAAGAAGACAACTCACAACCCCCCGTGCCTCCGGGGGAGATGATCTATATAAATAACTTAGAATCAATGTTATAGGTAAGCAATTCATGTTACCGCTAAGGATAGAACCTTTTCAGGTCATCCCTGCTCCAAGTACTTCTCAATAGCTCTCCTCCTTGATTTTGTAGGCGATATCCTTCGGTGACTAGAGATTCCTAGACTATGAAAGGTCCTTCCCAGTTGGGATTCAACTTGCCAAGATCAGCTGCTCTTCCTGCCGCGTCCACCTTCATGACCAGGTCCCCCGCGAGGAAGTACTTGAGGCGAACATTTTTGTCGAAGTATTTTGACATTCGCCTCTTGATCTCCTCTTGATGGATAGAGGCTAAGTCACGAAGTTCCTCAATGTAGTCCAGCGAGAGCTTCTGAGCTTCTTCTCCATCCAGCCTTACCAAGAAGTCTGGATTCTTCTCCTCTCCCTGGACGAACGTATTTGCCTAATCGATCATCTCTTCAAAAGACCTCGGGGGCTTGGACCCGATCTCCAGACTGAAGAGACCCTGCTTCAGGCCAAACTTCAAGGCCACTATCAGGGTGAAGCTGTCCACCTCCTCAACTCCCAGAACCTCCTCCTGGAAACGATCGATGTAGTGGTTGAGGTTTTCGCGCTGTCCTCGCGCAATCTTGAAGAGAGCAGTTGCCTCCTTCTTCCTCTTCTTGGACGTCGCGAACCTTGCCATCAGGTCCCGACGCAGGTCCTCAAAGTAGTAGATGGAGCCGACAGACAATTGATGAAACCAATCTCTCGCATTACCATTGAAGGTATTGGAGAAGAACCTGCACTTTAAGGCGTCTGTCATGTTGCGGATGGACACCACATCCTCAAACCACTGGAGATGTCTGACCAGGTCATCTCTGCTGGAATAGTAGATCAGGACGGGCTCCCTAAAGCCCTCGGGGCCTGGAGCTGCGATGATCTCGTCACAGAAGGGGCTGCTACCTCCCTGGTGGTGGCGAGTTTCATCCTCGCGAGTATCCTCGTCATACTCGCTATCATAGCGAGTATCACGGTATCTCGCCTGCTACTCCACATCTCGGAACCTGATCCCATAGTTGCTCGCTGGATGGTGTCGCGACTGCATCGCTCTCTCCTCTCTCTCCCTGGCATGCTCCTTTCCTGGTCGTCTAGGCGTCGCTTCCTCGTCCGACGGTGTCACGCGACGGGGCGAGGTCGTCGTGACATCGGGGCGAGGTCGCTGCGACATCGGGGCGAGGTCGCCGCGACATCGGGGCGAGGTCGCCGCGACATCGGGGCGAGGTCGCCGCGACATCGGGGCGAGGTCGCCGCGACATCGGGGCGAGGTCGCCGCGACATCGGGGCGAGGTCGCCGTGACATCGGGGCGAGTATGGAACCCTGCGAGGATGCTCCTCTCTATCCTCCTCGCAAACTCTTCGAACGCTGCCACCATTACGAAGTCGCTTCATCGCGCCAAGTTACCAACTCCGGCCGAGTTGCCGACTATCTCATGCTCGCCTGCATTCACCATTTCACCTACTCGTGAAACTTTCTTCCTCCGTTGCGATCCACGCTCACCGCACCAAAGTGTTAAAACCGGGAAAATCCCTTACTCCAAAAATTTGGATCAAAGCAGTCTAAGGTTACCAGTTCAGCGGTCAGACTCGACGACTAACGGGCTATGACATGAAAACTGTCAGACAACTAAAAGGACGCCAGACGCTGCGGCAGGGAGGTTCCACCACGTACCTGGAAGCTTAGAAGAAGCAACCCCTCAACAACCAAAAATGACCGAGCAGAGTACGAGGTAGACTGACTGATAAACAAAGTTGCGACGACTAAGATAGATAGTCGCAAACTCACGGTCTGTCTCTCTGAACAAATGATCTAAAGGCTCTGCTTGCTGTCTAGGAAAAAGGTGGTCGAGATCTTTTTGCGAGATTTCAAAGTCTTTTTTCTCGTACCCCTGGAGTCCTATTTATAGGAAAATCCAAAGAGAGGGGGGTGGTCTTATTTATAGCCCCACCCCTGATGACTAGGCGAGCTCTTGGGGGGAGCTCGCTCGGCTGGGCGAGTAACATGCCTAGTTGCCTACCTGACGAGTATGCGAGTGAAGCTCGTCATACTCGCCCAGGCCTTCTGCTTTCTTGCACGTTGACTTTGACTTCTGTCTTGACTTGCTGACTTTGAACCTTGCTGACCTGACTCTGGAGGGGTCCACGCTCGACGAATATGGGTTGTACACTCATTCCAACGACTGTTCTTAAAAACAGGTCTCGGGTGGGGCACATCCTCATCGAGTGGCGATTGTTGTTGTTTCCTCATCGAGTTCCAGCTATATCCCAAAACTGCTTCCCTGCATTTAAATTCATTGTCCACAAAGGCCACCACTACAAGCTTGCAATCATCGTTGTTGAGTTGGGATTGGACACAACGCCTTAGCATTTTCGCATTTGGCCCTCATTGGAAATGCGCGCTGCATTTCCTTCCTCCGACGTCTCTCCCTCCGTAGATCTTTTTTGAAGCACGATCCCATTAGCTCTTTTGTTCCCGCTGGACGCACGCAACTAATCAATCGGCGTTGCTCCCTCCCTCGTCTTCTGCGACACGTTTCAAAGCACTCCCCTTCCGTCTCGAGCCCAATGCATTATTGTCGCCTTCTTGAGCCTGCTTCATAGCGTGCCTTCTGTTTTTCGAATCACACCTAATTTATAAATCTGAAGTCTCAAGGTTCTCTTCGAGTATAACACCCATCTTATTTAATATTTAATTGATTAACTATTTAGTAATTAATTGATTAATTATTTTTTTAGCAAAAAATGGAGACTATAATTGATTGGAATGAAGTTACGAGAAACAAGGAAGTCGCTCGCAAGGCAACATTGGACATTTACGCCACCCTCCTCGCCAAACTTGATGTTCTTATTGCTGCACACAAAAGTAATCAACGGCTCATCAAACAACCGACAATCCTACCCAATCAGGTGCATGTCGTGGATTTCACAGCCAGACTAGCATTCCGACAACATTGATCTATTGTTGTTCTCATTCAGATGAACACCCTGCTGCCATGCATCAATTGTGCGCAGACCATCAATGACTCCTGTTGCATGAATGAAAATTGATATGGTGTTGAGCAGTCACCAAGCCTTTGCAAATTCTTTTCCACTTTTCAACTGGTGCATCGGCGATATCTTGTCAACAAGACATTGCTACACACCATTCTTTTGAGTTTTGGCACAAATTTAAGGAGATGGCTAGTCAAAACTCACGCCCAAAGTTCTTACCATGGTTTTGAGCTTTAGGACAAGCTTGAGGAAAAGGAGAGATGATATGTTATGGCCATAGGCTCGTCGTCCTATTATGCCATTAATTATGTTTCTTAATTATTGTCATGTCGTGTCTTGATTAGTCTTTTATGGATTAAATGATGAGTCATTAAGAGGTAGGTAGTTGTTAAGAGTTAGCGGTTGTTATTAAGAGTCTTGCAAGCCTATTTAAAGGTAAGTTATGTGTTGAATGAGCATTCAAGAATTAACTCAATTCCTCGTCTTTGTTATGCAATTTTGGTATCTCTCCAAGCATACTCTGCTTAGGTAGCCACTGTTCTGGCTCCATACTATCCTCCCTCATCGTCATCCTCGCCTCTGGCCGCTTCTCCGACGACTCACCAACATCGTACGTGTTAGCCCATAACATTTTTTTGCACTATGGAAGGTGATAATTGTTGTGCAGTTATTGACTTGAGGTAACTATGATTTTGTCTCTTATTGCAACATTTAATGTATTTAGATGCACCCATTATACCTTGATGGATTATTATTATTGTTGTGTACAGATCAAACTGGAGTATTTTAAAGTTGGCTTTTTCATCCCAACCTATGGAGATGTTGCCAGTCTTGAAAGCTGGGTTAGGATTAGAACATTTTCAATGTTCCTTATCTATTACACGTCTCTTCTTTCTATGAGATCTATAGACGCGTGATGTTAAATGAGATGTTTCCACGAAATTTTAAGTCTTGTAACGCATTAATCAAGACACACACAGCTAGAAGGCAACACTCTGAAGCTGTTTTAGTATACAAATGGATGCAAACTACCAACTTTAGGCCCGACTGCTTCGCACTTGCGGCGACAATTAAGGCATCAGGGATGCTTTGCTATGCTCTCTTTGGAAAAGCGATTCACGGTTTTGCTATTAAGGCAAGCTATGCTGCTATGCTACCTGTCGAAAAGGCATTGATGGATATGTATTCGAGGATTGACGCTTTAGACGATTCTTGTCAAGTTTTCAAAAACATGTGTCAGAAAGATTCCGTATCCTGGAATGTCATATTGGCAGGATTTGCTCGTGCAAAGCTTTACATGGAAGCTATGGGTATGCTTCGTTTGATGCATTTTTCGACCGGGACGAAGGTTAAGCTAACGTCTGTAACCATGGCCATTATTCTTCCAGTCTGTGCGAAGTTGAAGTTTTTGGAGCATGGAAGGTGCCTCCACGCTTACATTATAAAGAGGGGGATAGAATCTGAGACACTAGTGGGGAATGCTCTTGTGTCCATGTATGCAAAATGTAGTAGAGTTATCAATGATGCCTTGTCCATGTTTGATATGATTTCTAGGAAGGATGTTATTACATGGAACTCGATAATCTCTGGTGTATCTGACAATGGTTTCTTTGCTGAAGCCATAGTGTTATTCTATCATATGGTTTCAGTGGGTTTCATGCCCAACTATGCCACTATAATAAGCATTCTTCCTATATGCAGTCTTGTAGAAAATGGATGGTTTTGTGGCAAAGAGATCCATGGTTATGCCCTCAGATCAAAATTGGATGAAGAAATCTCAGTCATTAATGCCCTTTTGATTCATTACTTGAAGGTTGGAGACATAATTGGCGCTGAATACATATTTCAAAAGATGCAAATAAGAGATCTTGTCACATGGAACACCCTTATCTCTGGTTATGCCATGAATGGATGGTTTTCAGAAGCAGTGAATCTGTTTCACAACTTGCTTAAAAGTGATATAAAGCCGGATTCGGTTACACTGATTAGCATTCTTCCTTGTTGTGCTCAGTTACTTGATTTCGACGAAGGAAAGAAGATTCATGATTATATTCTGCTGAGTCCATCACTTGGCCTAGAGACATCCGTGGGGAATGCACTCGTTAGCTTTTATGGGAAATGCAAGAAACTGGATGAAGCGGCTCATTGCTTTCAGGGCATACATAAGAAAGACCTGGTATCATGGAATGCTATGCTTACTGCCTTAGCAGATAATGAGCAGTGGGAAAAGCTCATCAAGGTACTAAATCAAATGAGTTGTTCTCAAATTCAGCCCGACTCTATTACCATTACTACTATTCTTCAGGCTTGTACTTATCTTGGCATTAGTAAAGTCAGGGAAGCTCATGGGTACTCATTTAGAGCGGGTTTAATCAGCCACCCAAATGTTCTCCATGCGATTCTTAATGCATATGCGAAGTGCCCGGTCATAAATTGTGCATTGAGTACTTTGGAGAATACTGCTGGGAAAAGCACGCTCATTGATAATGCTATGCTTTTAGGCTCTTTGAAGCACGGTAGTTTGAAGGATGCTGAGAAGATTTTCGATCAGATGCAAGAGAGAGATCTTACCACTTGGAATTCAATGCTTCAAATCTATACTCAGCATGATTTCACTGAGCGAGCTTTTGAATTGTTTCGTGACCTACAAACTGAAGGCACAAGACCTGATACTGTAAGCATTATGAGCATTCTCACCGCGTGCTCTCGTGTAGCATTTGTTCGTCTCGTGAAACAATGCCATTGTCACACAATTAGAGCATCTCTTGGTGACATGGGTTTAGGGTTTGACAAACATCTTGGAGTAGCTCTCTTGGATGCGTACTCCAAATGTGGAAGCATAAAGGATGCTGGCAAGCAATTTCAGATAATTCCAAACAAGGATTTGATCGCATTCAGTGCTATGATTCAAGCATATGCAGTCCATGGAATGGCAGAAGAGGCACTACAAACCTTTTCCGAGATGCTTGAGACATGCATAAAACCGGATCATGTCATTCTAACTTCAATTTTGTCAGCTTGCAGCCATGCCGGCATGGTTGATCAGGGATGGAAGTATTTTAAGTCCATAAAGAAGGTGTATGGGATCGAACCTGCTATGGAACATTATTCCTGCATGGTTGATCTTCTTTCTCGAAGAGGACAGTTAAAAGAAGCATATAATTTCATAAAAGATATGCCCTGTGAGGCCAATGCCAGTATATGGGGTTCTCTACTAGGGTCATGTAAGATTCATGGTGAGGTGGAGATTGGCCGTCTTGCAGCGGATCACTTGTTTGGTGTTGAAGGTTCAAATATTGGGAATTATGTTGTGATGTCAAATATCTATGCTGCAAATGGAAGATGGGATGGTGTTGAGCAAGTAAGAAGGATGATGAAGGGTAAGGATCTGAAGAAACCAGCAGGGTGCAGCTGGATCGAGGTGCAGAGAACGAACCATGTATTTGTGGCCACCGATCTTTCTCATCCTCAAAGACCTTTGATCTACAGTATATTGAGGAGCCTGGACTGGCATTTGAAAGACCCGCTTAATCAGCGAACCTGAGTTCTTGGGGGTTTCTTCTTTAGAATTTAACCAAACTGACACTTTCTCGGTCATAATTGGGAAATTCACTGAGAAAAAATGGCATTTAATTGCTATCGGAAAGGCTATATCCATCATAGTGAGCATAATGAAGGGCCATCCTTAACACTTCAAATTGCATGTTATTTAGAAAGGCCCTAACAATTCCATAATTGATAACAATGAATAAGGCCTCCATCATTTTATCGGATAATCAGCTTAAGGGAAATCCAGTCATGGAAAAACTTTCCACAGTTCTGATACCAGGTATCTCTGCTCAGTCTTCTTATTGATTTTCTGCACTTTTCTGAAGATTTCTATTGATGAGGTGCACTCTTTAGGATTCATTGTTGTGTATTGTCCAATCAGTTGAGTTTGAGCTTAAAATTTTCGGATCCGACTCAACTTGAAATCAACTAATACTCAAAATTGAGTTCCGGTCGAGATTGCCTAATCAAAATTATTTGATTTTGAGTTGGATCAAAATCAAATAGAGTCGGCTCAGATCGAACGAGTAAAGTTTGGATTGCAATATTTAATTTCGAAATGAATCACTAATTAAACAAATAAATTGAAATTTTTGTGCTTTACCAGTCTTTTAATCGACAAAAATACATCAAAACTTTTTGTACACTTTGATAAGTGGATTACATATTAATACAAATTTAAAACTTTGTATAGAAGACTCCAAAATTTGAACTTTGAAGTCTTCAAATTTTCATACGATCCCATTTTTGAGACGGAGAGTTTGAGTCCCAACAAGTGATTGAGTCGCGTGTGCCTTCATTTATGGATGAATGAGTCCGAGTGTTACGGGTCTTAATTATTTATGCGGAGCATAGACGAGCACTTGCAGTGGATGACGAGTTTTGGGCCCGTTCGGAGTCAATTGACGACTTTCCATATATGGTGTGCCCGGATCGACGATCGGACTCCGCGGATGTGTTCGGATTCGCGCTGCGAATCAATTTCATATATTAGTTTATTATATTTGCATTTATTTTGATGTATTTGGCTGGCCCCACCTCCGACCAATCATTGTCGTCGATGGTGGGATGCCCTAGCCTCCTCTTTATTATAAATATATCATGTATGGGCTGAAAAGAGGCATTGCAGAATTTGGAGATTTGTATTCCCGGATTCCCGCTATCCTGCCACGGTTCCGTGGAACCCTAGGTGACGACTCCTATGCTTGTATCTTCCTCCCCAAGGTACCCCCTAACCCTAACCCTGTTGAATCCTCTACAAGCTCCCCAAAGCCCACCGTTTGTTGCCCAACTTTCAACTTACTGTTTTCCTTTTAGTCACTGTTCATTTATGCAATTTACTGTTCACGACTATAGTTTCCAAGCCCTTGACCACCGCCGGCCTCCTATTCCCCATCCAGCAGGTTGCCAAACCTCCCCATCCCATACGCCACCTCCAATCCTCCTCCCCTCCTCTTCGTGAAACCACCTCTAAACCGCCCTAATTCTCGAGATGAATCCATATCTGAGAATTTTAGTCCCTGATCCGTTATTTCCACCACCCACACACCATTCCCTAGCCCAGATCTGACCCTAAATAGCAGATCCACCCTCCCTCAGCCTAAATCTACTTGTACGTGGTCAGATCTACCCATTTCTCGTCCGATCTCATCATTTATCACCGAGGACAGCCACCGCCATTATTTTCACGCCGCTGGTTCCACCTTCGATCGCAGATCTACTCCCCCGGCTCCAGAATCTTCAGTGTCTCGCTCAGCCCACTATTTGGTGAGATTTCATTGTGTTGGATTATTATTTCAGCATATTTATATTGGCTTGGATCTCATATTTGTTTGGGTATATTATATTGCGGTGGTTTGTTGGATAAATATTGTGATTTGCAGGGTTCATTCGCCTCTCGCTCTCGCTTTGGCCCTCCACGCGGAGGAAATTCTAAGCTTGTTTTTGCCCTAATAAAATATTTTGTCTTGCTGTAAATTATCTGCGAGAGATGTTTAATTTAATTATCTAATTTGTGGCTTCACTGTCGGATTTGCAAAGCATGTAGGGGTTAGGTCGCTGAGTTTCCCACCGTCTATAGATTCGTCCTACATCAATTGATATCAGAGGGAAGTTGTGTGTACTTTTCGATACGCAGTCGTCGAGTCTATAAGTTTTTCATTATGTCTAGGTGTCACAATTATTCCTCTCCTCACTTTGGAGGTCTCGAGTCCACTTGCACCCGCCCTCATAGATCTCATTCAGGGAGACCCTTACGACACTACAATGATTATTCACGATCGCATCACACTACTTTCAGAGATCGTGTTGACCCACCAACACGACCCCAGTATGCTAGGGACGATCATTATGCTGATTGTCATCGTTTTTATCCGTACTCACGATTGGATCGTGTTGATCCTTCGATATGCCTCGGTTACCTCAGGGATAATTATTATGAGGATCGTCGTTTCAAGAGAGATTTTGAGAGTTAGTTTCGTACTGCTGCCCCTTCCTTTGACGGCTCATCGAGTCCCGAGTCTTTCAGTTATTGGCTCGTGGATATGTAATATTATCTTGATCATTTTGAGTTATTCGGTGAGCATCGTGTCAAGTTTACAAAACTTAGACTTTTAGATCAGGTGATGGCTTATTGGTCTAGCGTTGAGAGGACCCGTGGGCGAGATCTACATCGCATCACCAGTTGGGCGGACATGAAGCATACATTGTGTCAGAGGTATCTGCCTTCGTTGTATCAGAGTCGCTTGCTCGACCAATTATTTTCCCTTTAGTCCATGTCTGTCGCTGAGTACAGGGATCACTTGATGAATTAGTTGTGAGGAGCGATATCCGAGAGGACTCAGCCATGACCACTTCCATATTTCGGTCTGGGCTTCGATTAGACATTCGTACTAAGGTGGTTTATCATAGTTCAAAATCACTCGAGCAGACGTATCAGCTTTCCCTTCGTTACATACAGTCGATGAGATCCGTCAGATCTGGTCGGTTGGACCCTTACCTTAACCTCCGCAGTACGAGCTTCTCCCACATCAAGGGCACCACTTTGCCTACAATTGTTCCGTCAGACATGACTGAAGTGATACCTAATGCGGATTGCTCTCACCCCAGTGAGGTGCTTAGCCTAGTTAGTAACCTATCTTTTGTTTCTGACTCTCCTATGGTGACCCCGCCTGAGCCTGAGCTCGAGCGACCTATTGAGTTTCTACTGTTGTGCCCCTCACCCACACCGCTCCTGCCATGCATCGGGTTAGTTGGCACCCCAACCACAAACTCATTTCTTGACACCGCACCCGCATACCCATTCTTGAGTGTAGGTCTATGTCGCCCTCCCATTGTCTTGGATCTGAGTCACATCACGATCGAGAGCCCATAGCCTATTGCTGATCTCGTTGTGACCATGTCATCCATTCACGGGGACCCTACCCCTTATGATGGTACTCATATGGAGAATCATGAACCTGGTGACGAGTACTATGACGACCCCCCTGTTGAGCCGCCTGATGAGCCCCCACATCCTAGTGAGGATGTGATTCAGTTGAGCCTCTCGTTTATGAGTTTCGAGTTATTGACGTCTCTTTCATTATCATCTCTGGCCTTGCCCCAAAAAATAGGTCTTGAGTGGAGCATGACGTATATAGTGTCTTCCTTGAGTACACTTGAGCATACCCATATCTTGAGGGTCTACCATATGACACATCACTAGGGGTGCAACTCGGATCGGTTCTGTTCCATAAAGAACCAAGAACCGACCCATATAGGTTCGGTTCCAAAAAATTGGAACCGGAACCGACCCACGGTTCTAATCTATGGAACCGAATCCGAATCGTTTGGTTCGGTTCGGTTCTCGGTTCTTGAACATTTAGGCATTTCAACATATCTAAATGTATGTCTAACTGATAATTTCAAGTTTTCAACATATGTAAATCCTAAAAAATGTGAATCTTAACTAACTGATGGTTTCAAAATGTGAAGCACCATGTAACATTTCAAAATTAGTTTAGAATCAACTCATATCCATGTAGAAAATGTAGCACCCAATATAGAAAATGCATCACCCATATAATATAAGTAGAATAACAGAGCCTAAATTCAAACATACATGATACAACACATATACCACCAAGGCAGCAGTGCAGCACCCATCGACCCGCATTCTTGTTCAACAATCTTGTTCATAAGCATCTTGTTCGCTACAAATAACTAGTAAAAATAAAACAAAAAAATTTAATGTAATGGACCTCTCAACAAAAATATATAGATAAATATTACAAGAAATTACCACTCTCAAGTTTCTCAATTTGATGCAAGTCTTCTTCAATTTGCATTGGTAATGGAGTTGCGCTCAACCAATCTTGAGTACATACCAACCCTTCCACAATCTTTGGCGAAAGAGAACTACGAAATCGATCAAGAATACATCCACCAGTACTGAATGCTGACTCAGATGCAACAGTAGATATCAGTATTGCCAGAATATCTCTAGCAAGCAAAGAAAGA
The DNA here is from genome assembly GCA_039583875.1 of Platanthera guangdongensis. Lineage (NCBI taxonomy): Eukaryota > Viridiplantae > Streptophyta > Magnoliopsida > Asparagales > Orchidaceae > Platanthera > Platanthera guangdongensis. The sequence goes on along the minus strand of CM077151.1, from coordinate 273,191,904 downwards.
ACCTTATACTTGCTAGAGTTCACTTTCCACCAATTTAATATGTCAAACTGATCAGCATGTTCATCCAAATCACAGTCATCTTTCAAATATTTATCCAACTCATATTGGTTTGAAGAACTTTGAAGGGCTTTCTTCTTCCTATCAAATATACCTCTTAATTGTTTCATCTCATTTAACAGAGTCTTAAGAGAAATATGAGGTGTATCGACTTCCATGTTGTTATTCTTAGATAAAACAGATGTAGAAGGTCCAGAATCAATTTTTTTGTAATAGTCGAATAAATCTCTCATATCATCTATTACCTTTTCCATTAACTCATCAACTTGCTCGGATTGTTAAAAGAATTCATAACAATGTCTCACATATTCAAGTTTATTTCGTGGATCAAACACTGATGCGATAACAAGTAAAATATTAACTTTCTTTATAGTTCCCCAGTATTTGTCAAATTTCTCCCTCATTCTCAATGTCATTGATTTATGTTGAAGATTTGAAGAGGAAGACCAAATGTCCAATGCATGCTCAATATAAAAAACTTGTTCAAAATAAGAACTAGGGGTGACATAAGTTGAGCCTGAGAACAAATTACTTGCAATGTAAAATTTCTCTAAGAAGGAAACCAACAACTTTGTTGTATCCCAATCAGAAGCTTGCGGTGGACCATTCTCTAACTCTGCAGCAAAATCTGTCACCTCATCTTCATACCTTTCGAAAGTCTTCTGAAATTTAATTGCCACTCTCAACATTAAATAAGTAGAGTTCCATCTCGTTTGCACATCCAAACAAACTGAACCTTTATAATCTATCTTTTCTTTCTCGCAACATGTTTTAAATTGATATGATCTCATAGGAGAACTTCTGATATACTTCACTACTTCTCGGATTCTAGACACCGTGTCAATCTTTTCATGCAAACCATCTTTCACAATCAGATTTAAGATATGACAAGCACATCTCATGTGAAAATAAATTTCATTCAAAGATAAAAAGGACTTCATTTAGTTTTTTTCTCAAGTATTCAATTGCAACTGCATTTGAACTATCATTATCCACTGTGAGTGTACATATTCTATCTAGTTTTAATCCAAAACGCATGATTCTAACACTTTTCCAAATTCTTTACCCTCGTGACTAGAGATAACACAAAAATTAAGAATTCTCTTTTAAAGGTGCGAATTATCATCAATAAAATGTGCTGTAAGATATAATTAAGAAAGATTTTATAATGATGTCCAACAATCCGTTGTCAAACTAACAACGGACTTCATATTCACAAGGGTATTTTTTAACTTTGTCTTCTCGGTGGCATTTGGTTTCATGCAGTCTCTTGTTAATGTTGTGTGTGATATTAGCTTAAACATTGGTTGTAACATTCTCATTAGATACAAAAAACCACGAGTTTCAATGATTTTGAATGACAACTCATCCGTAATGATCCATTTAGCAAGGGCTTCCCTACATAATTCTTGATCAAACTTCCAACTACTAAAAAACTCTATTGAGCTAATATCACCTCACTCTTGCTCACCTTGTTTTCAAAAGATAGTATCTTCTGTTTTTTATCAACCTCATTATATGAATATTTATTGCAGAGTTTCAAATGTTTGCACATGTTACTTGTGCCATTGACACTAACGCAATCGTACTCCCTGCTACAATAATTACACGCGGCTTTTTCAGCTTTCTCGAAATCTTTTTTCACCTTAGTAAAATGATCCCAAATATTTGATTTAGCTTTACAGTCTCGTTTACGATTAGGCTCACACGTGCTGGCTACATTAACATTGCCTACTTCCTCAACTACAGCAGGTTCAACAACACTATCAAGTTCGAGTTGTACAACTTTATCTGCATTCGACTCCCCCACACTTGACATTGTCACACTATGAAATCAAAATAATGACCTTTAATCAATAAAAAACACTATAAAAAATTTTGTTGAAACTAAAAACATAATATTAATTATTAAACATTATTACCTTCCTATATGTGATCAACAATGGATGAGATTTCAACTTGCAAGTCTAGAAAATGTGTCCACCTACATGGATAGTGAAACTACACTGATTCCAGCAATGAATAGATCAACAAATAAAAAAATGTGTCCATGTATAAACACAGGCAACAAAATCCTATCAGAAAACACAAATATCCTATCATTTAGGGACATGTCAGCAATGTAGTAATCTGTAATCTGTACCTACACAAAAGCCTGCAGTGGAATTTGTGACAATGAAACTACACTATAGTTCCCAATCCAAGATGCATGTAGCCTGCAGTGGGACTTGACAGAAGCCTGATAGGAAACAACGTCGAATGCCGATCATCCAAGGAGGCCACAAATTTCAGCAATTCCTCACACTGCAGGCTTCAGTACCTACACAAAAATTAAGTATTCTATCTAGTTCGATTCTTACCGTAGATGCCTAATAGGCTAATTCATCAAGAAAACATGAGTAATGGAGTGCCAGTGCAAAGAGAAGAGGGATACCGTGGATCCCATGGTTCGATTCTTACCGTCACTGGAGTCTCGGGAAGGTGTCGAGGTGATATGCAAGCCGCGAGGGAGGAGGAAGCAGCGTCGTTGGGCCTGGGAAGAAATTGGGACCGTCGGAGGGCGGAGCGCGGCTCGCTGCCTTGCTAAGTCGCTGGAGTCGGAGCCGTCGCAGGGAAGAATGCATGAGACGGGAAGGAGAAAGAAAGTCTAGGGTTTCGCCTTCAGAAATCAGATGGAAAATCAAAATATATGCACGGATGCACCCGAAGATTATTATTATTATTTATTAACTTAAACTTAATAGTATACTTAATATTATTAATTATTATTAAGTAACTCAGGTCGGTTCTCGGGTACCCGACAGTTGGAACCGAGAACCAACCCGAACCGCCGGTTCTCATATTTGTTGCAGTATGGAGACCGACCGGTCTGGAGGTCTGACTCTGGAGGATTGGATACCGCGCGGTCTGTCGGTTTCTCTCCATCGGTTCGGTAGCCGGACTGTTGCTGTTTGGTGTCCGGGCGACCGGGCGGTTTGTCTCGGGCGACTTGGAGACCGGGCGGCCTGGCGGTCTCCTATGGCGGCTTGTTCTCTCCTTCTGGTGGTTGCCGGGCGGTTAGCCTATTCGTCTAACCCCGTGGCCTGTTCGGCTTGTTTTCTCGTTAAACCGCTTATACCTGTAATTATTTAGTCTCACATTATTTATTTGTAATCTCTCTCATCTCCTCCATTATATAAAAGAGAAATCATACCTTTGTAATACACACCTTTTTTGAATAATAAAATTTATGTTATTCCAATTTCCGGTTTCTACTTGTCTGTTCGCACATGGTATCAGAGGACTCGATCTTTTCCGCCTGATTCAGTGTCTCCTTCTGCCCGCGCGGTTTGCCTTCTTCTTGTAGTCTGTTCGCGCGACCTCTTTTCCCTTCTTTGTCGCTGCCCTTTGTATGCGCGACCTCTCTTCTCGCTCCTTCTTTCTATCCGCGACCTGTTTTCGCGGTTTCTCTGCCTCTTTTCTTCCCGCGAACTCCTTCCAGTTCGCGCGGTTTTCTCTATCTCTTATTCGCGCGGCCTCCTTTTTTAGCTGCACGACTTATTTCCCTATGTTCTTTTCCCTTTTTTGTCGCTGCCCTTTGTGTGCGCGGCCTCTCTTCTCGCTCCGCCTTTCTATCCGCGACCTGTTTTCGCAGTTTCTCTGCCTCTTTTCTCCCCGCGAACTCCTTCCAGTTCGCGCGGTCTTCTCTATCTCTTGTTCGCGCGACCTCCTTTTTTAGCCGCACGACTTCTTTCCCTCTGCTTTGTTCTGCTTCTTGGTCGTGGCCTTCCTTTCCGCTGGTGTGTTGACACCGTGACCGCACCGTGACTGCTGCAGAACCTCATCTTGTGTCCGTTGCGGTCTTCCCCGCCGCACGACCTGCTTGCTAGTCGCGCCGTCTCCGTGGCTTGCTGTTCGCGCGCCCTGTTTCTACTCACGCGGCTTCTTGTCTCTTCCATGGCTCTTTCCGGGCATACCGTGAATCGTTGTTGGCTGAAACATCCACATCTTCGCCTCTTTGGCGACTCTTCCACCTCCTCCTCAAAGCCGTCCGCCTCGGTGGTCACGTCATCAGGTAGTGCCCACGTGGTTACTCAAGTTAAATGGTTGATCGACTCTGGTGCGACTAATCACATGACGGACAATCCTCAGTGCTTTTCTCTCCTAGAAACACATGATCGGTTGCCCCCGGTACTCGTTGCAGACGGCTCTCCCTCCCCGGTCCATGGGACGGGAGTGGTTCATGTCACTCCGTCTCTTCGCTTGGCGGACACTCTCTATGTGCCAAAGTTTCCGTGCAATTTATTGTCGGTTACCTCTTTATGCAAACAACTTCAGTGCTCCGTCACATTCACTCCAACTTCTTGTTCTTTTCAGGATCCGAGCTCCCAACGGACGATTGTTACTAGAACTGAGAGCGGCGGTCTCTACTTCCTCGACATTGTTTCCGCTCTGTCCGCCTTCTCCTCCTCTACAAATCTTCTACAGTGGCATCTCCGCTCTGTCCGCCTTCTCCTCTACAAATCTTCTACATTGTTGAAATTTGTGAAGTGGAAGTGGGTGACGGGACAGGCCGCGCGGTCTGTGCGGACAGCTTTGGCGGACTAGGCGGACTGGGCGGACTGAGGTTTGCGGCCTGGTGAGAAGTCTGGTGGAAGCCGGCTGTGTTCTGAGCGGGTTGTTGCATGGAGTCCGCGGTTTGGTGCGGCCTGGTATCTGCGGATAGAGAGGCTTGCGGACTGGTGCTTTGCTCAGTGGTCGCGGGTACAAGTTTGCGCTGTTGGCGGGTTGGTTCGAGTTCGCGGGAAGCCTTGCGGACTGGTGTGTCCGCGGTTTGGGCTGTTGCGGACTGGGCCTTGAGCTTGGCTGAGGCCTTGTCGAGCTCAGGTGTTACAGCAGGTCTTGCTGTGGAGACCGGTTGGCGGACTGGTGTTTGGAGTCCGGGAGGAAGCTGCTGTGTTGGACAAGTGCGAGGAGCTCGCGGACTGGTTGCGGTCTGTGCTAGGGTGTTTGGCGGACGGGACTTTGTGTCCGCCATGCTCGCACTGGCCCTTGATGGTTTTGGACTTGGTCACACTTGGTGTCAAGTTCATGGTGTCCGCCGTATCCGCGAAGTCCGCTGTGACCGGGCGGACTGTTGCTGTTTGCCTTTGGTCGTGGACTTGTGGCGGATTGAGGTGTGAGTCTTGCGGACTGCCTCGGGTTGGTGCGGACTGCCATTGAAGAGGGTGCTGTCCTGCAGTGGTTGGAGCTTTGCGGGCTGGTGCCTTGTCCGCTTAGCTTAGGCGGACTGGAGAGAGTTCGTCAATGGTTGCCTTGCTCCTGGCGGTTTCCCTTGGTGACTGGCTAAGTCCTCGCGGACTGAGCGGACAGTCGTTTGTGTTCGCGCGGACTGGGGCGGTGTCGCTATCTCTTGGGCGGTGACCACACTCCTCACCTGGCCTATAAATAGGACCCCCCTGGCACATCTACAGTAACCTAAGTAACGTGAGTGAACAGTAAATTGGGTTGGGCGAGTGCTGCGGTCTGTGTTTTCCAGTCCGCGCGGATTGTTTCAGGCTGACGGTTTGCTGTGTGCAGGTCGCGCGGATAACTTCAAGGAGCCAGGAGTTTGGCTTTGACTTCGGTCAGTGCTTGGAAGTGTGCGGTCTCTGCGGACTCAGCAGGAGGTCGCTCTGCGGCTTGTCAGTTCTGTTTCAACTTTCCCAGCTTCAATAACCTGTCCGCCGGCTTCAGGCGGGTAGGGGAGTTTCTCAGTTCGGGTTCAGCAGGAGGCGAATAACGGTCTGTCCGCGCGGCCTCGCGGTCTCGGCGGACTCCGTGGTATTCGGCGAATTGCAGCATAGCTTGGGCGAGCTCAGCGGTCTCGGCGGTCTCGGCGACCTCGCGGTCTCGGCGGACTGGAGTGCTGTCCGCCCGGCTTGTTTTTTGGTTCTTTCTGTTTACAGCTGTAATACTAGCGAAATCATGTCTCGCTATGTATGCCTCGGATTGTAAAGAAGTGAATGCATAATAAGACCTTCTTGTGCTTCCATTGTTTTGTTGGGTGCAACCTCTAGTCCTTGGGTTTCCGCAGGTTCAGCGTGCGAACTGGGTAGTTCCGAAGATATTAATTTGGCGTTTGGGCTATCTTGCTGACCACGTTGAGAAAATTTAACATGGTATCAGAGCCAGGTTCCTGAGGTTGCGGAGGTTCAGTTGCGTGAGCGGAGGTCAACCAGCGTTGTTACTCAGGGATTGAGTGGTGTTCAACCTGTGTTGTTGCTCGGAGCTGCTGAAGGGTACCAACAGGTGATTGCAATGGAAGGAAGCTTAGCAAGAGGTCTGGGCATTGAACTCCTAACGCCGACTAACTACAAGAAGTGGAAGTCGTGCATGAAGAGTTATCTTCTAGGCGAGGAGCTGTGGGAAGTTGTCGGTGGAGACGACAGACAGGAAGTAACTGCTGCTTTCGGTACTGCTGAGCAGGTGAGGCTCTGGAGAAGAACTAATGCTAAGGCAGAGTTCGTTCTGAAGAGAGCTGTCTCTCCGGAACTGTTTGATCACATCATTGGATGTGAGTCGGCTGCTGATATTTGGACAACCATTGATGAGTTGTTCAATAGGAAGAATGTGGCGCGGCTTCAGTTCCTGGAGAATGAGTTGGCCAGGGCAACTCAGGGAGACCTTTCCATCTCCAGGTACTTCTTAAAGATGAAGAGCTTGTGTGCTGAGCTGTCAGCACTGGATCCTGATGAGCCTATCTCTGAGGCAAAGATGAAAAGACACATTTTCCGCGGCTTGCGGAAGGAGTATGTGGCCTTTGTTACATCTGTTCAAGGGTGGGCTACTCAGCCGTCTCTGCTGGAGCTGGAGAATCTGCTTGCCTCGCAGGAGAGCTTAGCAAGGCAGATGGCTGGAGTGAATCTGAATCAGGAAGGCAGCGAGGCTCTCTTCTCAGGCAAGAAGAAGGGATGGGAAGGGAAGAAGAAGAAGAAGGTGCAGGCCGCTGTTGAGAAGGAGGCTTCAACTTCATATCCGCCGGAGAGGAGCAATGCTCCTAAGGACTGGAAGAAGAATCTGAAGTGCTACCGGTGTCATCAGCGTGGGCACTTCAAGCGGGACTGCAAGGTCAAACTGCAGCCTGGGCATGCTGCGGGAAAGGAGGAAGCTTGCTCGCGAAGTGAAGAAGCAGAATGGGGAGGAGCTTTCATGACGGGCACTTGTGTCCGGGCCTTATCTGCTGAGGACTTCAACAGCGAGTGGATCATCGACTCCGGGTGTGGTCATCACCTCACCGGAGACAAGTCGAAGTTCACCTCCATGCAGGCTTACTCAGGTAATGAAGCTATTATCACTGCTGATAATACTGTTTATGCAGTAGAGAAGGAGGGGGTCGTGTCTTTGGGTAGTGATCAGGGGCCACTCACGTTAAGGAGTGTGTATCACGTGCCGGGCATGAGGAAGAACCTCTTCTCGGTGACCAACGCGGTGGACGCTGGGTATCACGTTCTGTTTGGGCCAACAGACGTGAGGTTCCTTCGCAACGTATCAGCGGTAAAGGCTGATGTTGCTCATGTTGGGAGGAGGGTGAAGAACTTGTTTGTTCTTTCCACCAGTGCCTATGTTGATAGGATGAGAGCCAATGATAGTGCGGCTATCTGGCATGAGAGGCTGGGGCATGTTGGCATGGACAAGCTAAAGGCAATGGCGAGTAGAAGTCTGGTGAGGGGGTTGCCGATGTTGTCCTCCTTTGGTGATGGGCATGTTTGTGCAGGCTGTCAATACGGTAAGGCACATCGCCTTCCGTTTGATAAATCTCAAACAAGGAGCAAGAAACCATTGGAGTGTATTCATGGCGACCTGATGGGACCGACTGTTACTGCCAGCCTTGGTGGAAGCAAATACATGCTTGTCTTGGTTGATGACTACTCAAGGTATACTTGGGTGTACTTCTTAAAGGAGAAGTCGGAAGCCTTCCATTTGTTCGTGGAGTTCAAGGAGTTGGTAGAAGGCCGGCTTGGCTTGCGGATTAAGAAGCTTAGAACTGATAACGGGGGGGGGGGGGGGGAGTTTGTCTCTTCCGAGTTTTCTAACTTCTGCAGGAAGCACGGGATCCAACGGGAGCTTACTTGTTCTCACACTCCACAACAAAATGGGGTAGCGGAGCGGAAGATCCGTCATTTGACGGAAACCTGCAAATGCTGGTTGCATGCGAAAGATATCCCGAGGTCCTTTTGGGCGGAGGGAATGTCTTGTGCTGCTTATGTTATCAACCGGATGCCACTCAGCCCTATCAACATGAAGACTCCCATTGAGCTGTTGCTGAAGGAGAAGCCGAGTGTTGGACATCTTCGGGTGTTCGGTTCAACTTGCTACGTGCATGTCCCGGATGCTTCACGGACAAAGCTGGATGCGAAGACAAGGAAACTTGTCTTTGTTGGCTATGATGAGCGGAAGAAGGGATGGAAATGCATGGACCCTGTGACGAAGAAGTTCGTGGTGTCAAGAGACGTTGTCTTTGACGAGCTGACGTCATATGGAGGTGGCTCGGTGGAGCCTACCGGAAGTAGCAAGGTTGAGGAAGCACCGGTGGAGGCTGCTGAAGGCTTGTAAGAGGAGCTTGCTGTTTCACCAGCAGCTCCTGTTGCTTCGAACTCCGAGGCTGAGCCTTCTGGCTCAGGAAGCAGGGGGAGCACTGCTCAATGCTTGCCCCATGTAGGAGTGGAGCCCGAAGAAGCAACGGAAGCCGTGAGCAAGGAGCCGTGTCTTCGGAGATCGAAGAGGGTGGTTAAGCCACCGGCTCGGTACTGTGATGGGAATGCAGTGAGCTTTGTCTCCTGCTTCTTTGCAGGTCCTCTGGATGAGCGAGAGCCTGCAAGCTTCAACGAGGCCACTGGAGTGAAGGAGTGGGAAGGTGCCATGAAGGAAGAGATTGATGCTCTGAAGAAGAATGAAACCTGGGACCTTGTGCCCAAGGTTGATGACATTACTCCGGTTACTTGCAAGTGGGTATATAAGTTGAAGAAGACGGCTGATGGGAGCATTGATCGGTTCAAGGCTCGCCTGGTCGCAAGAGGATTCTCACAACAGTATGGAGAAGACTATGAGGAGACGTTCAGTCCAGTTGCGAAGATGACTTCTGTAAGAGTGGTGATCGCCTTGGCTGCTAGCAAGGGATGGAGGTTGTGGCAACTCGATGTGAAGAATGCCTTTCTTTACGGAGAGATTGACAAGGACATCTTCATGGATCAGCCGCTTGGTTTTGTCTCTGAGAAGCATCCGGACTATGTCTGCAAACTCAGGAAGGCTCTCTATGGGTTGAAGCAAGCTCCTCGAGCGTGGTATGGGAAGATTGCAGAGTACTTGCAATTCTGTGGATACCTGGCTTCCAACTCGGATTCAAGCTTGTCCGTAAAGAAGAAGGGAGAGCTAAGAGTCTTGGTCCTACTGTATGTGGATGACATGATCATCACAGGTAACTCGGAGGAGGAAGTAGCAAGGCTCAGGGGAGAGCTTGCTATACGCTTCGAGATGAAAGACTTGGGAGAGTTGCATCACTTTCTTGGTCTGGAAGTGGAGAGGAAGGAGTGCGGGGTTCTCATTAGCCAGAAAGGGTATGCTGATCGCATTGTGAAGCGGTTTGGCATGGGCGAAGGGAAGAAGTGCTCTACTCCACTGGAATCTGGGCTAAAGCTTCGACGAGATGAGGGAAGGGTTCTTCATGATCCCTTGGTGTTCAGGGCTCTTGTTGGGAGCTTGATCTATCTGACGATTACAAGGCCGGATATAGCTTATGCTGTTGGCCGAGTGAGTCGATATATGGCTGAACCAAGGAGTTCTCATCTATTGGCGGCAAAGGGAATTCTGAAGTATGTCAAGGTGACTTCTGAGATGGGACTCCTCTATGGAAGGGATGCGGAGTTTGCGTTGCTCGGGTACACGGATGCTGACTATGGCGGTGATTCGGATGATCGAAGGTCTACTTCAGGTTATGTGTTCACCTGCGGTTCAGCTAGCATCTCGTGGTGTAGCAAGAAGCAGGACTCGGTGTCGGTTTCAACCACGGAGGCGGAGTATAAGGCTTCGGCCTTGGCTGCTCGGGAAGCCGTTTGGTTGAGGAGGCTTATAGAGGATGTTCATGAAGAAGTGCAAGGGCCTACTTTACTCCGGGGTGACAATGAGAGTGCTCTCAAACTGGTAAACAATCCAGTGTGTCACGCCAGGACCAAGCATATAGAGATTGATCACCACTTCATCAGGGAGAAGGTGTTGGAGGGGTCTCTGCTGGTCGGGCATGTTCGGAGTGAAGATAATCTTGCTGACATCTTCACGAAGCCGCTGTCGAAGGGGCTCTTTGAACGCTTGCGCAGCTTGCTGGGCTTGGTCACCACTTCTCACTTCAAGGGGGAGTGTTGAAATTTGTGAAGTGGAAGTGGGTGACGGGACAGGCCGCGCGGTCTGTGCGGACAGCTTTGGCGGACTAGGCGGACTGGGCGGACTGAGGTTTGCGGCCTGGTGAGAAGTCTGGTGGAAGCCGGCTGTGTTCTGAGCGGGTTGTTGCATGGAGTCCGCGGTTTGGTGCGGCCTGGTATCTGCGGATAGAGAGGCTTGCGGACTGGTGCTTTGCTCAGTGGTCGCGGGTACAAGTTTGCGCTGTTGGCGGGTTGGTTCGAGTTCGCGGGAAGCCTTGCGGACTGGTGTGTCCGCGGTTTGGGCTGTTGCGGACTGGGCCTTGAGCTTGGCTGAGGCCTTGTCGAGCTCAGGTGTTACAACAGGTCTTGCTGTGGAGACCGGTTGGCGGACTGGTGTTTGGAGTCCGGGAGGAAGCTGCTGTGTTGGACAAGTGCGAGGAGCTCGCGGACTGGTTGCGGTCTGTGCTAGGGTGTTTGGCGGACGGGACTTTGTGTCCGCCATGCTCGCACTGGCCCTTGATGGTTTTGGACTTGGTCACACTTGGTGTCAAGTTCATGGTGTCCGCCGTATCCGCGAAGTCCGCTGTGACCGGGCGGACTGTTGCTGTTTGCCTTTGGTCGTGGACTTGTGGCGGATTGAGGTGTGAGTCTTGCGGACTGCCTCGGGTTGGTGCGGACTGCCATTGAAGAGGGTGCTGTCCTGCAGTGGTTGGAGCTTTGCGGGCTGGTGCCTTGTCCGCTTAGCTTAGGCGGACTGGAGAGGGTTCGTCAATGGTTGCCTTGCTCCTGGCGGTTTCCCTTGGTGACTGGCTAAGTCCTCGCGGACTGAGCGGACAGTCGTTTGTGTTCGCGCGGACTGGGGCGGTGTCGCTATCTCTTGGGCGGTGACCACACTCCTCACCTGGCCTATAAATAGGACCCCCCTGGCACATCTACAGTAACCTAAGTAACGTGAGTGAACAGTAAATTGGGTTGGGCGAGTGCTGCGGTCTGTGTTTTCCAGTCCGCGCGGATTGTTTCAGGCTGACGGTTTGCTGTGTGCAGGTCGCGCGGATAACTTCAAGGAGCCAGGAGTTTGGCTTTGACTTCGGTCAGTGCTTGGAAGTGTGCGGTCTCTGCGGACTCAGCAGGAGGTCGCTCTGCGGCTTGTCAGTTCTGTTTCAACTTTCCCAGCTTCAATAACCTGTCCGCCGGCTTCAGGCGGGTAGGGGAGTTTCTCAGTTCGGGTTCAGCAGGAGGCGAATAACGGTCTGTCCGCGCGGCCTCGCGGTCTCGGCGGACTCCGTGGTATTCGGCGAATTGCAGCATAGCTTGGGCGAGCTCAGCGGTCTCGGCGGTCTCGGCGACCTCGCGGTCTCGGCGGACTGGAGTGCTGTCCGCCCGGCTTGTTTTTTGGTTCTTTCTGTTTACAGCTGTAATACTAGCGAAATCATGTCTCGCTATGTATGCCTCGTATTGTAAAGAAGTGAATGCATAATAAGACCTTCTTGTGCTTCCATTGTTTTGTTGGGTGCAACCTCTAGTCCTTGGGTTTCCGCAGGTTCAGCGTGCGAACTAGGTAGTTCCGAAGATATTAATTTGGCGTTTGGGCTATCTTGCTGACCACGTTGAGAAAATTTAACAGTCGCGCCGTCTCCGTGGCTTGCTGTTCGCGCGCCCTGTTTCTACTCACGCGGCTTCTTGTCTCTTCCATGGCTCTTTCCGGGCATACCGTGAATCGTTGTTGGCTGAAACATCCACATCTTCGCCTCTTTGGCGACTCTTCCACCTCCTCCTCAAAGCCGTCCGCCTCGGTGGTCACGTCATCAGGTAGTGCCCACGTGGTTACTCAAGTTAAATGGTTGATCGACTCTGGTGCGACTAATCACATGACAGACAATCCTCAGTGCTTTTCTCTCCTAGAAACACATGATCGGTTGCCCCCGGTACTCGTTGCAGACGGCTCTCCCTCCCCGGTCCATGGGACGGGAGTTGTTCATGTCACTCCGTCTCTTCGCTTGGCGGACACTCTCTATGTGCCAAAGTTTCCGTGCAATTTATTGTCGGTTACCTCTTTATGCAAACAACTTCAGTGCTCCGTCACATTCACTCCAACTTCTTGTTCTTTTCAGGATCCGAGCTCCCAACGGACGATTGTTACTAGAACTGAGAGCGGCGGTCTCTACTTCCTCGACATTGTTTCCGCTCTGTCCGCCTTCTCCTCCTCTACAAATCTTCTACAGTGGCATCTCCGCCTTTGTCATCCTCCTCCACTGCTTCTTCGTCAACTTCTGCCCCACCTCCCTCCACACAGTTCTTCTCTCAACTGCGACGCCTGTCAGCTTGGCAAGCATCATCGTTCCTCCTTCCCGCCGAAGCAAGGTCGTGGCTCTACCCGTCCGTTTGATCTCATTCACTCCAATGTCTGGGGTCCTGCTCCTACCCTCACCGTTGGTCGGGGTAGTTCTTATTTTGTTACCTTTATTGATGACTTTTCTAGATGTACTCTGATGTATCTCTTACGAGATCGCTCTGAATTATTCAATGTATGAACCTCTTTTTATCACTTAATTCAAAATCAGTTTGATGTTTCAATTAAAATCCTTTACTCTGATAATGCTAAGAAGTATATTAGTCAAGCCTTTTCATCTTTCTGTATGCAACATGAGATCGTTCATCAAACTAGTTGTGTCTATACCTCCCAACAAAATGGAGTGACGAAACGCAAAAACCGCCACCTCCTTGATGTCATTCGCACTCTGATGACACAGATGCATGTCCCTCGCTCTTATTGGGGCTATGCAGTTCTCATTTCCTGCTATCTCATCGATCGCATTCCCTCCACGGTTCTCCACGGTAAAACACCATTCTCCGTTCTCTATCTGGACAAGGATCATTTTCCTCTTCATGTACGTATCTTTGTGTGCACAGCTTTTGTGCACACTCCCTCCGCCACCCGTGACAAACTCTCCCATCGATCCACCAAATGTGTCTTTTTGGGGTATTCTAGCACTCAGAAAGGCTATTGTTATTTTGACCCCATTCTTCGAAAACAGTTCGTCTCCGCCGACGTTACCTTCTTCGAGAATGCTCCCTATTTCTCTGACGACTCCTCTCTCTTCACCATCGAGAATGTTCCCGCGGCTTCTGACTCTCCTACTGTTCCCTCCAACCCATCGACCCCTACCGAGGTTTTTCCATCTCCACCATCTCCATCGTCTCCTCCTCTATCTTCACCTCTGCTATCTCCCTCTTCTCCGTCGGCGTCGCCCTCTACTCCTGGACCAACACTCTCCGCCATGGATGCTCTGGATGCTGATGAACCCGCTGACCTGGATCTTCCCATTGCTCTTCGCAAAGGGGTTCGGGCTAGGGCTGTTCACAAATAGTATAGTTTGCGAATAATTCAGGATTCGATTCGTAAAGATTCGATTAAAATTCGTATTTTTCGAATTCGAATCCGAATTCCATATTCGATTAGTTTTCGAATCCGAATCCGAATAATTTTCTCCCTATTCAGAGGATTCGCGAATAGTTCGCGAATACTGTAATATATATTAAAAAAAATTAATATATGTAAATAAATATTAAATATAGTTATATTTTAATATTATATTAAATTAAATATTATAAAAATTCAAATTCGAATCCATGTTCAAATCCGAATTCGAACCCAAAGTCGAATCCAATATTTCATGATGGATCCGAATTCGAATCCGACACCGAATATTCAATCGAATCCGAATCCGAATCCGAATCTCTGCATTCTTTGTCAAATTTGGATTCGATTGAAGAGTTATTCAGTTCGATTCGATTTGTGAACACCCCTAGTTCGGGCGTGTACCCAGCACTCGCTTGCTGCTGTTGTTTCTTATGATCGTCTTACCCCTTCTCGCAGGGCTTTTGCACTGGCTATCTCTGTCACTGCCACCCCCCGCTCCTACCAGGAGACCATTACTATTCCTTATTGGAAGGCTGTCATGTATGAGGAGATTGCTACTTTCACTGAACGGGGTACGTGGACCCTTGTTCCTCCTCCCTTCGACACAGATGTTGTTGGCTGTCGCTGGGTCTTTGTGGTGAAGTTCAGTCCGGACGGCAGTGTGGATCGTTACAAGGCACATCTTGTTGCCAAAGGCTTTACCCAGACTTATGGTGTTGACTATTTTGACACCTCTACAGATGCTCGTCTCAGTACCATCAGTGTCCTCTCTGTGACTGTAAACAGGGATTGACTCATTTCCCAACTGGATGTCAAGAATGCTTTTCTGTATGGGGATATCCAGGAGGATGTCTACATGGAGCAACCTCCAGGGTATGTTGCTCAGGGGGAGACACTGGCATGCCGGCTAAAGAAGGCTATCTATGGCCTAAAGCAAAGCACTCGGGCTTGGTTTGACAAGTTTAGCGGGATTGTGGCGGCAGTGGGTTTTACGAGAAATTCTGTCGATCACTATTTATTCGTTCGAAAAACCTCCCTGGGTCTGGTGGTTCTTGTGGTATATGTGGATGATATTCTTCTCACTGGAGATGACCAGGCTGGGATAATTTTGACAAAGAAGCATCTTCGGCAACACCTGATCACAAAGGATATGGGTTCTCCAAAATACTTTCTGGGGATAGAAATCTCTCGGAAGCCCAATTGCTTAGTTTTCTCCCAACACAAGTATGCTCTTAATTTGCTAAAAGAGGCAGGGTTGACTGGGGCTAAACCTGCCCGATGCCCCATGACGACTGGAGAAGATAAAACTTGGACGGATGACTCTCCTCCTCTTTCAGATGTTACAAGGTACAAACGTCTGGTTGGTAAGCTCATATATCTCACGGTGACCAGACCCGACATCTCTTATGTTGTAGGCAAGGTTAGCCAATTCATCAAGCTCTTAGGGAGTGTCATCTACAATCCGCCCTGAGAATATTGGAGTATGTTAAATCAGCGCCTGAGAAAGGACTACTCTTTCAGAAGAATGGTCATTTGAGGGTTGAAACGTACTCAGATTCGAGCTATGCTGATGACAAAGGAGACCGCAAGTCAACATCGGGCTTTTGCGCCTTTGTGAGGGGAAACCTTGTAAGCTGGAAGAGTAAGAAACAATCTGTCGTCTTCAGGTCCAGTGCAGAAGCGGAATATCGAAGTATGACGTCGACCACATGTGAGTTGAAGTGGTTACGAGCTCTCATGCTTGACTTAGGAGAGGTCTACAACTATCCTCTACCTATGTTTTGTGATAACAAGACCGCTATATACATCTCTAAAAATCCGGTCTTCCATGAGAGAACAAAACACATTGAAGTCGACTGCCACTTTATTCGGAAAGAAATTTTGAAGGAACAAATTTGTACTCTGTTCGTCACCTCCGATAAAGAGTTGGCTGATATTTTCACCAAGCCGGTGTCCGCATCCTTTTTTCCACATTTGCGTCAAGCTGAGCATGATCGATATATATGCTCCAGCTTGAGGGGGAGTGTTGCAGTATGGAGACCGGGCGGTCTGGCGGTCTGACTCTGACGGACTGGAGACCGCGCGGTCTGTCGGTTTCTCTCAATCGGTTCCGTAGTCGGACTGTTGCTGTTTGGTGTCCGGGCGATCTGGCGGTTTGTCTCAGACGACTTGGAGACCGGGCGGTCTCCTATGCCGGCTTGTTCTCTCCTTCTGGTGGTTGCCGGGAGGTTAGCCTATTTGTTTAACCGCGCGGCCTGCTCGGCTTGTTTTCTTGTTTAACCGCTTATACCAGTAATTATTTAGTCTCACATTGCTTATTTGTAATCTTTCTCATCTCCTCCATTCTATAAAAGAGAGGTCATACCTTTGTAATACACACCTTTTTTGGATAATAAAATTTCCGTTATTCCAATTTCCGGTTTCTACTTGTCTGTTCGCACAATATTCTAAGGATCCATACCTGAACCAATCAACCCAGGAACCGACCCGAACCGTCCAATTCGGTTCGGTTCGGTTCTCGGTTCTTCGGTTCCTTTTGCACATGCCTGCACATCACACTCTTGGTGAGTTATGGGATGCGCCGCCTGCTGACCCACCAGATGAGTTTTTTACTTTCGGGGACACTCACCACATTATAGAATCATGCCTTCTAATATGTGTACTCGATTTTCACCCAGATGGTCGTCTCATTCGGGATGACTTTTCGTACACATCTCCTAGTGAGCCCCCTGATATGTTACGTTCTTCGAAAGACATTTGGCTCTTTACGAGCTCGTATTTGAGTATAGTTGTCTCTCTCAATCATCTAAGCACTCGTCTCACACGGGATGAGTTTTTCTACACTCCACCGAGAGAGCCTTCTGATAGGTCACCTCTTTTGATAGATTTTCAGGTCATTATTAGATTTCCCCATAGAGAGCATGTTGTGTGGTAATGTTTCATTTGCATCTTTTGCATGAGTCTGTTGAGCCGTTTCTTCATCATTTGCATGAGTCTGTTGTGTTGTTTGTTCATTGTTTGCATGTGTCATGTGTCGGTCTGATAGAGAATCCATATTGATGATAAATTTTATAAATCACATGTGGATGTTCACTGACAAGAGCAGGTACTTCATGAAGACGAACAAATGATGGTAAGAATCTGCGTTGTGAGGCTTCGTGCGAGGTTTACTAAAAGCTTGAGCGCTAGGCAAATGGATCCCTATATAATCATGAGACGGATCGAAGCAAACAACTATGATCTTGATATCCCTGCAAGCATAGACACCCATCTGATATTTAGTGTTGAATATATGTCGTCGTACTACGTGCCTCGCGAGTATGTGGACCCAAGTAGTGTGGACTTCCAACCGCCCACGCTTCCACTCTTGTTGCCTTGCCACCTTCATAGCCCACCCACATCTGATGGCCACCACTACTCACCCACTTCTGACACCTACCCACCTGGGGACTTGTCTTGTTTGGTTCTACCTTCGACACCGCCGATCGCACCGGGATCCACCACTCGTGAGTTGAGCATTGAGAGCATCACGGTGGCCAAACGCCGTCAGTACATTCCTACTACAGGCATTGATCACACCTGGGTACTTATAGCAGAGCTTGATCGATTCACTCCTGTACTTCGACTTCAGTACATCCATCTCCATTCACCGGAGATGACAGTTTTTCAGTCAGGGGGAGTTGATTGGCGAGGACACTTTTCCAGCGACGTCACTTGGGCGACCTCTGGTGGACCTCTTCGAGTTTTACTTGGCTTGCGGCGAGAGAATTCTGATCCCTATTCATCGGGAGATGAATTCTTTCAAGCCGGGAAGATTGATGCGGAGCATAGACGAGCACTTGCAGTGGATGGCAAGTTTTTGGCCGGTTCGGGGTCAATTGGCGACTTTCCATTATGGCGTGCCCGGATCGATGATCGGACTCCGCGAATGCGTTCGTATTCGCGCTGCGATTCAATTTCATATATTACTTTATTATATTTGCATTTATTTTGATTATTTGGGCGACCCCACCTCCGGTCAATCATAGTCGTCGATGGTGGGATGCCCTAGCCTCCTCTTTATTATAAATAGATCATGTATGAGCTGAAAAAAAGCATTGCAGAATTTGGAGATTTGTATTCCCGGATTCCCGCGATCCCGTCACGGTGCCGACTCCTTGGAACCCTTGGTGACGACTCCTAGATTTGTATCTTCCTCCCCAAGACACCCCCTAACCCTAACCCGCATTCTCCCCCTCCAAAACCCCTTGCTGAAGCCTCTATAAGCTCCCCAAAGCCCACTGTTTGTTGCCCAATTTTTAACTCATTGTTTTCCTTTTATTCACTGTTCATTTATGCAATTTACTGTTCACGATTATAGTTTCCAAACCCTTGACCACTGCCACCCTCCTATTCCCCATCCAGCAGGCCGCCAAACCCCCCCCCCCCCCCCCATCCCATACGCCACCTCCAATCCTCCCCTCCTATTCGTGGAACCACCTCCAAACCACCTCCAAACCACCCTAATTCTCGAGATCAATCCAAATCTGAGAATTTCAGCCCCCGATCTGTTATTTCCACCACCCACACACCATTCCCTAGCCCGGATCCGACCCTAAATAGCGTATCCACCCTCCCCCGGCCCAGATCTACTTGCACGTGGTTGGATCTACCCATTTCTCGTTCGATCTCTTCATTTACCGCCGAGGATAGCCACCGCCATCATTTTCACGCCGCCGGTTCCACTTTCGATCGCCGATCTACGCCTCCGGCTCCAGAATCTTCAGTGTCTCGGTCAGCCCACTATTTGGTGAGATTCCGTTGTATTGGATTATTATTTCAGCATATTTATATTAAATTGGATCTCATATTTGTTTGGGTATATTGTATTGCGGTGGTTTGTTGGATAAATATTGTGATTTGCAGGGTTTATTCGCCGCACGCTCTCGTTTTGGCCCTCCACGCGGAAGAAAGTCTAAGCTTGCTTTTGCCCTAATAAAATATTCTGTCTTGCTGTAAATTATCTGCGATGGATGTTTAATTTAATTATCTAATATGTGGCTTAACCGTCGGATTTGCAAAGCATGTAGGGGTTAGGTCACTGAGTTTAGATTTGTCATGCACTGCATTCATGCTTATATTATAAGTGACATCAAAAAAATTCATATATCTATTTTGTAAGATCTTCGCAACTTGAAAAATTTATTTCATGATAACAATTCCGTTTTAGAATACTAAAATAAAACAAATTTTTTATTTTGTGCAGGCTAGTATTTATTTTGGGGAAGATGTATTCATGTTAAACGATAAGTGTTCATTGTTATAGCTGAGCTGAATGAAGAAAATGTAGTTTTTGTCATTTTTTGTTTTGTTAGAATAATAAAATTTATGTTTTGTTTTGAATGATATGTGTAGTTTTGGGTTTATTTAATTTTATCAATTAGTGGAGGAAACAAGATAAAAAATCAAATGTAATTTATAAAAAAACCGATCGTAGATCCTAAAAGTTCTCAACGAGAGTTACGCCATCGCGGTAAAATCTTCCCAATTCCTTGAGTTTTTGTCACTATGGTTTTCGGCCCCAACTCATATTTTTGGCCATTCTTGTTACATTTCGATTTCTCTCGTCTTTCTCGGTCCCGATCTACGCCGATGCGTGATTTGGTGGTCTTCTCCGGTGAAACTAAGGCAAGTGATAGTTTCCTCTTTCTCTTCCCTTCTTTATCCCGATTTACAGAAATTTTGAATTTCTTGTTATCATGATTTTTAATAATTTGCTGCTTTTAATAACTTCTTGTTATCCCGATTTGCAGAAATTTGCAGAAATTATACTTGCTGAATATAATTTTCATGCTCTTGATTTTGCCACCTAACCTTGTTAAGTGTTACATA
Organism: Platanthera guangdongensis; assembly: GCA_039583875.1. NCBI lineage: Eukaryota > Viridiplantae > Streptophyta > Magnoliopsida > Asparagales > Orchidaceae > Platanthera > Platanthera guangdongensis. The sequence continues at coordinate 273,172,182 of CM077151.1, read as the reverse complement.
TTTTGATGATGTGGTTAAATCTCACTCTTATTACCGTTCCTCAACTATCATGTAGAATGCGTTAGAGTTTATTTAGGATTGTAAGTCCTTCCTAAAGGTTGATCAACCGCTTTGAATCTAGAATTGTCTAGTAGAATCCCTCCGCCTATAGATTCGTCCTACATCAGTTGCAGGCGTAGACTCAGGGTAGAAGAAAGCAGCTAGACAGGTATCGACGGGCGGAATGAAGCAAGTTGGACTAGTATTCGATGCCTCTGGCAGGTGTGATACTGTTCTGTAATCACCGAGATGTACGCAAGGATGACTGAGTCGCAAACACTGCGGTTGCATGTGTTAGAGCCCTTTTGTGTGATCAAAGACGATGAGGACAGAGCGGGATCTCTTTGGTTCAACGTCGGAGTCTTGCACGCTGGAAGAAGCGGATGTGGTGTAACCACCCATATGGCCTTGGGCTCGGTTGCATCGTCCACTGAAATGGAGGTAGTCGGTATTAATTATGGCAAGGGTAAAAGAAGAATCAGTTGCTGGAATGTCGGACGAAGTCGGTCGACTGGAGATCGTGGAGGTCGGCCCGCAAAAGTCATAGGGAAAAGGCAAGGTCCTTTGGTGGCAGCGAACAATGGAGGAGAATTGTGGTGCCTGAGGAAGGACAAATCTGATACCACGTTTGTTATGGGCCTACTTTGGGGCTTCGTCGGAGGTGGCAGTGGAGATATAAGGGGAGTCTTGCTCAACCCGTGGAGAATGCGAGGGGAGAGGAAGAAGGGGAGTCATGCTAAACCCTAACCCTAGAATTGGAGGAAGCAAAGACTACTAGAGAGAGGGGGAAGGGCTTGAGAGAGAAGGAAAAATTGGTTTCACTCTTTGATATCTCACACATGACCTAAGGGTGCCTATATATAGGACCCCCGATGGCATGGTCGTAAATACCCTCATATGAAGAAATGCGTAAAACATTAAAGCACTAAGGCGCTAATAACTCGTAATTACGAGTCAACTCGACTCATACACTCGATTCAATACAATTTGACTCAATACCTAAGATTCATTGTAATATAAAGAAATGCGTAAAACATTAAAACACTCAGATGTTAATAACCCGTAATCATGACTCGACTTAACTCAATACAATTTGACTCAATACCGAAAGACCTAGGAAACAACAGTACGAGTAGGGGTACTGTGTACGATACGTACCCGATACGTCGGTACAGAAAATTTTAAAAACAAGGATACGGGTACGACATGATATGTTATAACAAATAATATATATATATATATGTATATATATATATATATCACAAGTGCAATAAATAGTTCTCAAAACATCGAAACATCAAACATAAATTATAACTTGAAGTTCAAGTCCGTAAATCAATGCAACATAACATGAAATTTTCAAATATTAAGCATTCGTAAAAATTACAAAATTTGACATCTTATATCTTTAACCAAAAGGGATAAAATTAAACTTAAATCTACTTATCAGTCTTTTTTTTTTCTTCTTCTTCATTGTTGAAGATCAATATCTTCAATATCCGATTAGTCTAGAGACAAGTTAGTCATTTTGTTAATAACTTGCGTCGTATTAACACATCCAATACGCGTACTTGTAACATAAACGTACCAGTACCAGAAACATACTCGGTACAGATACACAACTTAATTGAACGTACCAACGCTTCCTAGTATAGAGCCAACTTTTGTTTACTCTAGAAAACAGACTCCTATAACAATATGCAGAATGATGTGCTAAGTCCAAGTGTGTCCACATAGGTGTATCTATCGAGTATCGATTACGTACCAGTACCAGATACGTATCCAGTACGGGTACGCTGCTTTCGGGGAAGTAATCATGCTTCATAGCTAAAGACTCGTAATAATATAACCGCAAGATAACTGCCGGTGTGGAACCCATAACACAAACTTACGAGAGATTTTTGTAATTTTGGAATATAGATAGGATGTTTTATAATTATGCAAACTCTCATGGGAAATCACTATAATTAATCATATATCATATGTGTGTGTGTGTGTGTGTGAGTGTTTGTGTGTGTGTATTTAAGGTTGTCAGGATCGAGATCCTCGGGGTGATCATTTTGCGGGTTGGATCGGATTAGATCGTAGGATCGGATCGAGTATCATAAGTGTTGAGAGAGACCAAATCTTGTATGTATTACTCTAGTATATAATTACAAGGAGAGAATACAAATATATAGGAGAGAGGAGAGAAGAATAAATCCTATACATGATGCTGGACTAAAGAAGGAGGAGAAATAAAACAAAGAAAGAGGGTCATTTAATGGGCCTTTTACATGGGCTTTTCCAATACTCCCCCGCAAGCTGGAGCGTACAAGTCGTATGCGCCAAACTTGGATAGACACTGAGAGAAGAGGGTACTAGGTAAAGCTTTGGTGAGGATGTCAGCAACCTGTTCAGTACCCGGAACATGCTTGAGCTCGATCTTCTTCATGTGAACTTTCTCTCGGATGAAATGACAATCTACCTCAATATGCTTCGTTCTTTCGTGAAAGACCGGGTTCTTAGCAATATGTATGACAGCTTGACTGTCACATAGGAGGAGAGCTGGTGAAGATAGTTTAACTCCAAGGTCGGTAAGGAGACTCTCAATCCATGTGAGTTCTGAAACCACCGCAGCCATTGCCTGATATTCTGCTTCGGCTGAGGATCGAGCAACCACTGCTTGTTTCTTGCTTCGCCAAGTAATCAGATGTCCTCCAAAATAGGTGCAAAACCCGCTAGTAGATCGTCGATCGTCGATCGTCGAGGGAGCCAGCGTAGTCAGCATCAGAGTATGCCACTAGTGTAGGAATGGAAGATGAGGTTTTGTATACAAGTCCTTGGCCGGAAGCTGTTTTAAGATATCTGAGAATGCGTTCCACAGCCTGCAGATGAGAGCTTCGAGGAGAGTGCATATAGCGACTAACGAGTCCCACAACGAAAGATATATCAGGTCTTGTAACTGTTAGGTAGATAAGTTTCCCAACTAGACGACGGTAATATTCTGGATTTTGTAGAAGAGAATCAGACTCTGAGCCCTGAGCACATAGTTTGTGATTTGCATCCATAGGAGTGTTAATAGGTTTGCAGCCAGAGTAGCCCGCATCATGAAGAAGATCCAGACAGTATTTTCGCGGTGAGAGAACCAGACCATCTGACCGTCTGGCCACTTCCAGACCAAGGATGTACCGAAGATGTCCCAGATCTTTAGTTTGGAAGACGGAGCTCAGATGTAGCTTAACGGCCTGTATGCTGTCCAAGTCATTTCCAGTAATAATGATGTCGTCGACATATACCAATAAGAGAACCGTACCCGTGGTCCGGTGACGAGTAAACAATGAGAAGTCAGCCGAGCTTCGAGTGAAGCCAATTGCTCGGAGAGCTTTGCTGAACTTGTCGAACCATGCCCGAGGGGATTGTTTGAGACTAGGGCTGTGCATATTATTCGAAACTCGAAAGTCGCTCGAAAATCGTTCGAAAATTGAGTCGAATCGGAATCGGTTAAAATTGATTCGACTCAATTTGAGTCGATTCAATTTGACTCGAATCTGATTTCGAGTCGATTTCGAGCCAGCCCTGAATCGCTCGAAATATGATTCGAATCAACTCGAATTAATTAAAAATTATTAATATATTCTTATTTCAAGATTAAAAATAACAAAATTTAAAGCTAAATAAAAAAATTTAGACTTTAAGTGTTTCATTTGCTAAATTTATAGGTTTCCCAATTTGATTTTGAGCACATTAGGAATTAAACAAAAAAGTGCGTGATTTCGAGCCGATTTGATTCGGTTTTGAGCCGTTCCCATTCAATTTCGAGCCAACTCTGTTCGATTTCGAGCCGACTCGGAATCGAGTCATTTCGAGTCGAGCCGACTCGACTCGAAATCAATTTCGATTTCGAGTCGATTTCGAGCCGAGTTCGAGTCGAAAATTTCGATTTCGAGCCAAGCCAAAATCGCTCGAACTCGACTCGATATCAGCCCTATTTGAGACCATATAGTGATTTGAGAAGGTGACAAACCCGTGACTCCCCCGTGGTCTCAAACCCGGGAGGTTGTTGCATGTAAACAGTTTCCTGAAGGTCGTCATTCAGGAAAGCGTTCTTGACGTCGAGTTGAAATAAGGGCCATTGACGGTGGACATCAACAGAAATGAGAATGCGGACCGTGTTGAGCTTAGCGACCGGAGAGAAGGTCTCGTCATAGTCGAGCCCCTGCTGCTGGGTGAAGCCACGAGCAACCAAACGAGCTTTGAGTCGATCAATGGTCCCATCAGGGGCATGTTTGATGACGAAGACCCATTTGCACCCAACAGGTTTCTGGCCGGGAGGAAGGGGCACTAAGGTCCAAGTTTGGTTCGCCCACAGAGTAGCCATCTCTTCTTCCATGGCAGCCCGCCACCCAGGATGTTGAAGAGCGTCCTGTACAGAAGTAGGAATAGAGACCGAGGAGAGTGAAGTAGCCAAGGTCTGAAGAGGGGGAGAGAGGCGATGGAGAGAAACATAGTTCGCCATCGGATGAGCTGTAGAGGCCGGTACCGGAGCAGCAGAGCACGGAGAAGCCGAGGTCGAAGCCGACTGCATAGGAGCAACGGGAGGAAGAGGGCGACGAGTATAGACCCGAATAACGGGTGGGCGAGGAGGGTCAAGGGTGGGAGGAGGCGGAGGAATGGTGGTAGGGGAGTGGACGGGGATCACCGGCCGTGGGATGGAGGGTGGTGGAGAAGATGGTGGGAGAAGAGGTGGCAAAGGAGGAGGGAAGAAGGGTTGATCCTCCCGGAAAGTAATATCAGTAGATACAGAGACCTTCCGGGTGACCGGGGAGTAGCAAACATAACCCTTTTGGATGCGGGAGTAGCCGACGAAAATATGTTTGGCCGCCCGGGGATCCAATTTGTCAAGAGTGGGGCTCAGGTTATGGGCAAAGCAAGTACAGCCAAAAACCCGGGGGGTGAGAGGGAAGGCAGGTGCGGAGGGAAAAAGAAGGCTGAAGGGGGTAGCGTTCTGGAGAACCGGTGATGGGAGACGGTTGATAAGAAAACATGCGGTGGAAACCGCAAAGTTCCAGAATACTTTTGGAACGTGCATGTGAAGCATGAGGGAGCGAGCAACATCAAGCAAGTGACGGTTCTTGCGTTCGGCGACCCCGTTTTGCTGCGGGGTGTAGGGACAAGAGGTCTGATGAACAATACCGAAGTTTGCGCAGAGAGTGGCAAACTCGTGGCTAGTGTATTCCCGAGCATTATCAGAGCGGAAAGTTTTAATGGCAGTAGAGAATTGCGTACGAGTTTCTAACACAAAAGCCTAAAAAACACGAGAAAGCTCAGAGCGATCATGTAGGAGATACAACCAGGTGGTGCGAGAGTAATCATCAATAAAAGTTATAAAATAGCGATAACCGGAGATGCTAGAAACTTTGTATGGTCCCCAAATATCAGAATGTATTAGATCAAAAGGAGCAGAGCTCCGAGTACAATGTGCGGGATAAGACACACGAGGCTGTTTGCCAATAATACAAGAATCACATTTAAAAACAGGAAGAGAGATGTCAGGAAGCGCCTTCTGGAGGATAGGTAGAGGGGCATGCCCAAGCCGACAATGCCAATCAGTAGAGGAAACAGAGGAAAGTGATGTGGGAGAGACATCGAGGAGGTAGAGCCCGTTCTGCAGTCGACCCCTACCAATGGTAATCTGCGTCTGCCGATCCTGTATCAAAAAACCAGAAGAGGTGAAGGTGATATAACAGTTCATATCAGTAGTAAGACGACCAACAGAGAGTAAATTAAAAGGTGAGGTCGGCACATAAAGAACGGAACGAAGAGAGAGAGAGGGATGGAGGAAGAGATCAGCACATCCGGAGACCGGAACAAGCGCACCATTGGCCACAGTAATAGACGGGGGATGAGGAGCAGCAGAGAACCGGGGCGGTTGCATGGAAGTGATGTGGTGGGTGGCTCCCGAGTCCAGGATCCAGCGAGAGCCGGAGGAAAGACAGGCAGTACCTGCAGTGGAGGTGGAGACAATACCTGCATGGGAGGTGGAGGCAATAGAAGCAGATGGAGGGTTGAGGAGCCCCTGGAGGTGTTGCAGCTGAAGGCGAAGAGCCTCAAGATCCGTACCAGTCGGAGGAGAGCTATCGGTAACAACAGCAGTAGGCGGGCGAGGAGGGTAGCCATGTTTCTTGTGACAGATCGCTTCAGTATGGCCATCCCGGCCGCAGTAGGTGCACTTGGGCCGGCCGCGGCCACCACGACCCCGCCCACGGGAGCCCGTACGTCCACCCCGAGTAAAGGATGGTGGGGGAAGTAAAGGAGGAAGAGCCTGCTGAAGAAGGGCCGGCGAGGGTGGTGCAGGTGCCTCCGGTGGAGGTGGTACACGAAGTAACATCGAGCAGACATCAGAGAAGGAAGGGGTAGTGGGCGAAGCCAGAACCTGGGCCCGGATACTGTGAAGGTGTGGCGGGACGCGAGCCATAATCATAGCAATACAAACAGCCTCCTTCTGGGCGCGTTGAGCAGCGAGATCAGTAGTCGCGGGCTGGTGCTGAATCCAGGCCTCCGTTAGAGTTTTAGCACGTGCCACGAAGGAGGTCATGTCCAGAGCTTTGCCAACATCCAAAGCTTGAAGATCAGTGATGATGTCAAAAAGGTGTTGAAGGTTGTCCTTGCCCGAGTACAACGAATGAAGTTCATCCCACATGGCTTTGGCAGTCTCATGGTACATGATCATCTGGTACGGCTCACCCTCCACTGAGTTCAAGATCCAAGTCTGGACGCGACCGTCATTTCGGAGCCAATCATCAGTAGGAGGAGTCGGTGAGCCCTGGGTAAGGTGACACGCAAGACCCTTGGCTTGTAAGACCCGGCGGACGGAGTGGACCCAGGGAATGAAGTTAGACTTGTCAGAGAGGGAAATAGTAGTAATCCGAAGCTCATCGCGGAGTTTGAGAGGGGGAGCCACTTGGTCGGCCGGGAGGTGAGCGGTAGTGGAGTCGCCAGAGGACATCGCGACTCGGAGGAGAAGAGGCGGGCAGAACCAGCGGACTGAGGCACAACAGACAGCAGGGCGCGTCGAGTACAAATCGCGCGGCAAGCAGCGGGCTAGAGGAGGCCGCGGCGAACTGGATGAGGTCGCGGCGAACTGGCTGAGGTCGCGGCGAACAGGAGGAGATCGCAGCGGATTGGGGCAGAGGTCGCGGCGAACAGGAGCAGACCGCGGCAGAGGTCGCAGCGGTCTGAAGAAGAGACCGCAGCGGATGCAGAAGCAACGCAGCAAGAGAGAAGATGAGCGCGCAACGGACAAGAGCAGTCCGCAAGAGACCGCGGATAGGGAGTAGAGGAGTCCGCGAGAAAAGAGGAGTGGAGCAGTCCGCGAGAAAAGAGGCTCGAGCGGACAGAAGCAAAGCGTGCAGCGGACAGGAAGGAACGTCCGCAGCGGATAGAAGAGGTGGGCCCCACGAGTCAGAGCAGAAGATGACTATAAGAAGCCTGAGGAGGGTGGAACCACGGAGAGAGAGAAGAGAAGCGGATGCAGAAGGGCAGTCCGCAGGAGACCGGAGCGGACAGAGAAGACAGTCCGCAGGGAAGCCGAGCGGACAGAAAGAGACAGTCCGCAAGGAAGGCGGACAAAAAGGCAGTCCGCAGAGAAGCGGATGCAGAAGGGCAGTCCGCAGGAGACCGGAGCGGACAGAGAAGGCAGTCCGCAGGGAAGGCCGCAGCTAGAGGGAACCTCGCTTTGATACCATGTTGAGAGAGACCAAAGCTTGTATGTATTACTCTAGTATCTAATTACAAGGAGAGAATACAAATATATAGGAGAGAGGAGAGAAGAATAAATCATATACATGATGTGGGACTAAAGAAGGAGGAGAAATAAAACAAAGAAAGAGGGCCATTTAATGTGCCTTTTACATGGGCTTTTCCAATAATAAGATCATACAAAAATCACAAATGAAGACTAAAATATGAAATTTGATTTGGATCATTCAGTTGCACAAGCAATCAACACAAAATTTTAAAGCTAATCAACATTTGAATAATTATATCAATTCATAAGAAAACAAATAAACTTAACCAAAAAATAACATAATTCTAACTTCTAACTATAAGTTCTACATAAATAATATAAAGTACGCATCATTATAAAGCATATAATAATAGCTTTTGTTCGACGGTCAGAAGTGGATCACAAAACCATCAGTACAAATCCTTAACAGGTACATTGACCATATCTTTGTCACCAAGTATGTCATTTTCTACATCTACCTTAAATGATTGACTGTAGTGATAATGAAGATTTAAATAATTAGTTGTGACATGCAATGAGCTATAAAGTTGTCTTGTTCATCTCTCATCAATGATGATCAATATTGGCTCATATCTACAATATAACACAAATTAACCATTGTATATTTGCAAATGAATCAAAACAAAATATGAATCTGTGTTATCAATATAAAATATGAATCAAAACAAAATACTTTCTCTTGATGTCAAAATTAATTTGAATCTTTTTCTTCACTCTATTCATCTCTGCTCAAATATGAATCTCATCATAGGTCCTTTGAATCAACCATTGTAAACACTTTGACGAGTGAATTGTTGCTTTCAAGCATACCGTAACATGTGATCAAAATCGATATGTATTCAAAACAAATTTTGAATTGATTTTTCCACCTTTGAACCAACAAATCTACTAGACTTTCATCTGGCAGATGTAAACATCGTCATCAAACCACCTTTATTCTCATAAAGGTATCCCAAGGTCAAGTGAGCTGTGACAAACCGGGTGACTGCAGGTCAGATCAATTCTCTCCTCTTCGTAAAATCAAGCAACCGTGAATTCCTCAATATTTATTTTCTTCTTTAGAGCCTCCTCTCCACGAGCTTGAAGAATACTCAAAAATCGATTTCTCATATTTTCGGGTACTTTTGTGCATGCTTTCACATTAAATTTTGTCTCGGCTAATTGATGTTTTAACATGTATATTTCACCAGATCTAATGATTAGACAATATTTGCATTGCACGTTTTAGTCGTACTGTCAATTTCTCCGGGAGCTATCGTCTATGGTAGTACTATCGCCTCGGGGTTGCGTCAAAATGTGAGTCCCCGCTTCTTTTTCAATCCTCAGAATGTCCGGACTTTCCCTATTTAGGTTAGATTTAATGTTGCGTGGTAGTGAGCTATCACATGGCGGCAGTAAACTTGAATTTTCCGCTCCCGTTTCCCTCCAATCCGCATTACAACGCGTTATTGTCATACTAAAACTTTCCCGGGCAATAAGACTCATGGGGCAGTAGCAAATTTAAATTTTCCGCACTTCTTCCCTCCAAGCCGCATTGAGATGCGTTGTCATCATGAGACATCCATGCTATCATCGGGCAGTAGCGACCGTTGTCAGTGCTATTGTCATTCTTGAGTTATTTATGACAGCCTCCAAATACAACAAGACCTTGACAGCTAGTCATGGCACGTTGAGTGCTATCGCTGATAGCTGGATGCAATGTTGGCCTTCAACTCATCGTTTATGCTCGATACTTGGTGTAGCTTCTAAGGCTTTTATCAGATGTGACTCATGAACCTGCACACTACAAAACACTTGCAAAGATAAGTCGAACCATGCTCCAACATGAGGATCAAAGATGGCTGCAAAAAAGTAGTGTGGAACCTCTCTCTCATACAAAGTAGTTACAGGATTGCCGTAGAACGTCAGTAGAGTTGCCGGAGGATGGCCGGAGGCGGGATGAAGGTGGAGGATACTGGGGAGCTGAAACCATGACTGCCTAAGCGTGGTGTACTCAAAGAGAGAGAGCTACCACAATCTTGTACAAGACAAATAGTCTGAACTTCTAAATGCCTTCATTCCGTACAATCATGCTTTTAAATAGGCTTACAAGACTCATAAGGACACTCCTAACTTCTAACCCTTAACTAATAACAATATTTTAATGACTCGACATTGATAATAAAGGACAAGACCCAAAATTATAATAATAAAGATATTAAATAATAGTTAATAATAAGTAGACCCGGTGCCCGTGATCCATAATAACCGTGGACCCATAACATATATGTATATATATATATATATATGCTCTGTGTGTGTGTGTGTGAAAGGAAAAAAACTAAAAGGTAAAATCTCACATTGCCTTGCTTATGGTGAGAATAGCACTTCTTAACTTGCAAGAAATTGACATTTTAGTGAGAAGAAGATTGTGGTGAAATGCATATTATTATATCACAGGAGATACATCCCGATTGACAGTTTTGATTCATGAACAGTACTAATACTGAAGCTTATCCTAGTTTGTTCTCTGTCAGATCCATTGACTTGACCTAAGTTGCGTATACATATTCCTTCCTCCTAATTAACAGTTTTAGATGTCCCATTCACAGTGTACATCATTAAAATGTGATCCATACATACGAAGATTCAAATTTAGAGATTCACATAGATCTATGATTTTATTACTTCTGTTCCAATTCATATTTCTAGGGATAAAGATCTTCCATTTTGGGTGTGTTCCGTGTTTTAAATGTCTTTTGATATCAGATTTTTTAGGGCACATGATTTTCTTTAAAAAAGTTATGTTGTTTAGTAAAATAGAAGTTGGCATATTCAAGTTTTTCCATTTCATCAGCCGATGCGAATTTGAAAATATCGTCGGTTATTTTATTTCAAGTTATGGTACGATCCCGAGAGAAATCCGGCAAGGGGGAGGGCCGGCGGAGGTGAGAGAGAAGAGGGGGATTAGGGTTGAGAGGAAAACCTTAAATAGCATTCCTAATTTTCATTCATCCAAGAATAATAAAAAAGGAGTACAACTCCACCCCTTATAGGAGCGGGGTGTGAATAGCAAGTGCGAGTAAAATAAATGGGTACACAACATAATATGAAATAACAGAGTGCAAAATAAATAAAATAGTCACTCCGGCGTCGTGTCGTCGGTCTCTCCTCCAGACGGACCCGTTGTCGTCTTCCTCCGCGTGTAGACTCGCCACAATGTCTCGCCGTCGTGTAAATCCGTAACAGTACCACCGTATGGAAGATGTTCCTTGTCCTCAAGGCCATAGTCAGTGAACTGACGGTGGAAGTCATTCCGAGGGAGCCATGTAGCATCAGAGTCTGTGATTTGTCGAGGCGACCAAAATTTCTTTTGAAGTGGGGTCTCACGGCAGAAGGCAGTGGCAGACGAGTATCTTGGTCGGGTAGTATGGTGCCTCGCTAGCGAGATCGACGTCAGCTGGAATGTGGTATGTAGTGACGTGGTTGTCCACCACACGATGCATATGTGAAACATGGAAGACCGGGTATATGCGGCTCTCAGCGGGGAGGCGTACTAGATAGGCAACCGCACCGATACGCGCTAGTACCTCATATAGGTCAAAGAACCGTGGGGCTAGCTTCGGGCAGGGCCTTCGGGCCACAAACAGCTGGCGGTATGAGTGCAATTTGATGAACACCTTCTCCCCCATCTGGAAGGAAAGGTCTCACCACTTCCTGTTTGCAAAGGACATCTTCTGTTGGGCCGTAGGAGGTGATGCTTCAGGTGATCCGGGATGGTGTCACGGTCCTGCAGGGCGGTGGCCAAACTCTCAACCTGACACTGTCCCGACAGATGACAGAGAATGTAGGGTGGCGGCCAACCGTAGACATCGTCAAACGGGGTGGTACCTGCTGTGTTGTGGTAGGCAGTGTTGTAGGAGTACTCGGCCCAACAGAGCCACTTGGCCCATCTGCGGGGTTACTCCCCCACGAAGCAGCGATGGTACGTCTGCAAACAACGGTTGGGGACACCTTGGATTGGCCATCCGTCTGCGGGTGATAAGTAGTGTTCATGCGGAGGCGAGTCCACTGTAGCCGAAAAAGTGTGGTTCAGAAGGTTCTCAAGAAAAGCGGATCACAATCACTCACGATTGACCGAGGAAACCCATGAAGGCGTACAATGTTGTTGATGACGTTGTTCGCGACTGTGGCAGCAGTGTAGAGGTGACAAAGGGGAATGAAATGGCCGTATTTGGACAGTCTGCCCATCACGACAAGTATACAATTGAATCCCTGGGAGCTTGGTAGCGGAGTAATTAAGTCCATGGCCACGCCCTCCCAATCGCAGTCCAGAATGGGGAGAGGTTGAAGGAGGCCTGCTGGAAACACTGCCTCGTACTTGGCCTTCTGACAGACCCAATAGGAGGCCACGAATGCCTTGAATTGTCAGAACATGTGGGACCAGTATAGAGAGGCCGCTAAACGGTGGTAGGTACGGAAGACCTCGGCGTGCCCTCCCGAGGGCGAAGCGTGGAACTCGGCTAGGAGACGAGGGATGCTCGAAGAAGTGGGTGCTAGAGCAAGGCGGCCCTTGAAGAATAGACAGCCCACTACAAGCGAGTATGGTGGGCGGGCGGAGAAGTCCGCTATGAGCGTCGTCCGGATTCCAGATAAAATAGGGTCGGGATCGACCTCGTGCTGGATGGTCGTCGCGTCTTCCCACACTGGCCGAGAGATAGTTGTGAGCTCTGGCGATTGGCTCTGCCGAGAGGGCGTTGACTTCCGATCCCCCCCCTGGCGGAACTCGATATTGAAGTCATAGCCTAGGAGTTTGTCCACCCACACCTGTTGGGCGGGGGTTGCAATCTTTTGCTGAAGGAGGTAGCGGAGGCTGTGGTGGTCGGTGCTGACCACGAAGGGGCGGCCTAATGGATATGGTCGCCAATACTGAATGGCAAGAACTAGGCCCATGAGCTCCTTCTCATACGCGGAGCAGCTGCGGACAATGCTGAAGAAAGCAAGGCTGAAGCAGTCTATCGACTGTCTGGCCTGCATAAGTACGGCTCCCACCCCGGAGCCCGATGCGTCACACTCCACTAGGAATGACAGAGAGAAATCTGGCATGGCCAGCACCGACCCACGGACTAGGGCCTGATGAAGAGCGGCAAAAGCGGCGGCAGTGGCCGCCCACTGAAAGGGGCCCTCCTCCGACTTCTTCAGGAGCCACGTAAGTTGTCGGGCTAGAGCCCCGTAACCTTGGATGAAGCGGCGATAGTATCCCGTCAAGCCGAGGAATCCACAGACGTCCCGTAGGGATGTAGGAGTCGGCCAATGAAGGACCACCACTATCTTCTCCTCGTCCACGACGACTACCCCGGGCCGACGAGATGGTGTGGTCGAGTTAGCTTACTTCCGACGTTCCGAAGGAGTACTTTTTTGGATGGAGCTTGAGGTGATGACGCTGGATGGTAGTCAGAGTGAGGTGGACGTGCCGAAGAAGATCCTGCCAGGAAGAACTGTATACCAAAATGTCATAAAAAACGTGAACGTGTCGACGAAGTTCCGCCTGGAAAATGTCGTTCATCGTAGTCTGGAAGGTGGCTGGTGCGTTGGTCAGGTCAAAAGGCGTAACCAAGAACTCGTAGTGATCGTCGTGCGTCCGAAAAGCGGTCATGGGGATGTCCTCGGGTCGTACCCGGATCTAGTGATAGCCCGCTCGGAGGTCTGGCTTGGTGAAGAATATGGCGCCATGGAGTTCTCCCAGAAGCTCCTGAATATCTAGGATCGGGTACCTGTCCGGAATGGTGACCTTGTTGAGCTTCTGGTAGTCCACGTAGAAACGCCAGCTATCGTACTTCTTGAGGACTAGGAGGACCGGGCTGGAGAAAGAGCTCGCACTGGGGAGGATGATTCCCCCATCAACATCTCGCAGACTAGCCGCTCGATCTCGTCCTTTTGCACATGGTCGTAGCGGTAAGGGAGGACCGACACCGCCGCAGCACCGGGCTGGAGGGGAATGACGTAATTCGTCAAACGAGCCGGAAGGAGGCCGGTCAGGGCCTCAAAAATATCGTCGAACTCGGCGAGTAGTGCCTGAAGGCCGGCCGGGTGAGAAGGAGGCGGCAGTGCAGAGCTGAGTCACACGACCTGAAACCAGGGAGCAAAGCAGAGCTGAGTCGCCCAGCAAGCGGCACGTCTGGCCCTCCTATAAGAATTGCATAGTCATACTCTCCCAGTTGACCCGCACTTTGCCCAGCGTGCGGAGCCAAGTCACTCGCAGAATTGTGTCAATACCGCCGAGCCCAAAGGCACAGAAGTCTGCAGTCACCGGGTAGGACCCCTCTGTCAGGGAGAGAGCGGTGCAACACCCGTGGATCGGCCGACGACGCCCATCGCCCAGACAGACTGTAAAGTCAGGGGTTGGAATCAAGGGAAGGTGAAGCTGGTGCGCTAGCTGGGTTGAAAGGAAATTGTGGCTTGCATCACTGTCCACCATGACCACAATGGAATGATCATGCAACGTGTCTGCCAACTTCATGGTCTACGGCCCCGAAATGCCGCCCACCGAGAAATAAGGTAGCTCTAAGCGGTGAAAAGTAGGTGAGGTGGTGTCTACCGCGTCATCACCCTCGGATAGTTATAGGGCCTCGAAGTCCTCCAAGGTGACCTCTGGGTCGAAGTCGCCGATGATGACGTGAAACTCCTTGATGGAGCACACATGTGTAGGATAGTAGGGCTGACGACACCGGAAACATAGGCCCTTGCTGCGGCATTCATTGTAGGCATTGTTGGAGATGCACTGGGGAATCACAGGTCGACCGGGTCGGTGTACCCTTGTGGTCGGCCGCTGTGGGGCTGTCGAAGGAGGCGGTCGAGGCGGGTGGTGACTGGCTGCAGCCTGCAGGAGCTGGCGCCCTGGGGGCGAGGCAGGCCTCCACCAGACGCGCCATGTGCAAGGCGCTTGAGACTGTGCGGAGATGGTGCGTGCGGTGCCGGGAGAGGATGTGGGGCAGTAGCCCCTGCATGAAGAAGCCCGGGTAACGGTCGGGTGGCAAGCCAGGGACATGGGTAACCAAGGCTACAAACTCGTCAATGTAGTCGTCCTGGTCGGCTGTCTAGTGGACGCCGCATAGCCGCTCGATAGTGGAATAGCCCGAGTAGCGGGTGTTGTACCACCGAATCATCTCATGTTTGAGCTCAGGCCAGGAGAGGCTCGGGTTGGATTGGCGGAGCCACCGAGCCCAGTGGAGGTCTGAACCATCCCGATCAACCACAGTCGTAGACACCTTGTCGAGCTCCGGTTTGTAATTGAGGTTGAAAAATTGCTCCGCCTTGGCAATCCACTCCATCGGGTCTATGCCAGCAAAAGAGGGAATATCGAGGGAAAGGGCGGACCAGCCTTGAATGGCCGAAGGAGGGTGTCCGGGGGAAACGACCAGCGACACGACGCCGAGGAGGGAGCCGTCGTCCGCCGGCGAGCTGGAGCCAACTGCAGCAGACACGACAGTAGCGGATGCTTGGAGGGAGTCAATCTTGGAGTGGAGAGCAAGGAGAGAGGCATGCATGAAGGCGACGAGTTGCTCGTGAGCCTCGACGTGACGGGTAAGAGCTTCGGAGGCGGAATCTAGAGCGGGGTCGCCGAAGGAGCGAGTCGTGGGATTCATGAGGCTGTAAACGTCAGATGGCGGTCAAAAAGGACAGATCTGGCCGAGATCGGTGGAAATAGCCGTGTTGCGGTCTTTTGCGATTGATCGGGCAGAAACTGCCGATCGGTAGTCGCACAGGACCTGGAAGTCGCGGCTCGTCGGCCGCCGACATATAAGGGAGTAGAAGCGGAGGTCCAACGCTAGGCTTGAGCGGATCGGTAAGTAGGCAACAAATAAGCGCAAGATGCCGAATTGGGATGCAACCCAAGCGGACCACACGCTGAAATAGGCAGATCGGGGACGAATTGGGTGAAGCGGCTGTAGTGGAGCGAAAACAGGGAGATCGGCCGGGAATCACGCGGAGATCACCAGCACCGGTGGCAAGATGGCGGGCGGTGAGGCAGGTCAGAATAAATTGGTACGATCCCAAGAAGAATCCGACAAAGGGGACAGCTGGTGTAGGTGAGGGAGAAGAAGGGATTAGTGTTGATAGAAAAACCTTAAGGAGCTCCCCTAATTTTCATTCATCCATGAATAATAAAAAGGGAGTACAACTCCACCCCTTATCGGCGCAGGGTGTGAATAGCAAGTGCGAGTAAAATAAATGCGTACACAACATAATATGAAATAACAGTGTAAAATAAATAAATAGTCACGCCGACGTCGCGTCGTCCGTCTCTCCCCCAGACGGACTCATCGTTTTCCTCTGCGTGTAGCCACGACGTCTCGTCGTCGTGCAAGTCCGTAACAATACACACACACACACACACGGGTGACCTGACAAGCACGGGGCACCTCCCCTACGGGCCTACGACCAATCGCGACAGTGCACGGGTCGGGCCCCCAATGCATCGCATGACAGTACTTCGGCCATGCAATGACCCCGACGTGACGCACTCTCGCCGCTCGCAAACCCAAACGCTATATTCCGACCATCACTTGTTTTTTTCTTGTGCACGGGGGTTTGCGAGCGATAGTGAGAGCACATTTTTTTATTGTAAGTAAGAGGTTTTACCTATATGAGAGCACATATTTTAAAATTTAAAAAATACATAAATTAATGAGATCAAAATTTTTGTAATAAAGATGGGTAAAATTGTAAAGTTGAATGTTTAATCAAAGGGTGTTTTTCCCCCCTTTTAATATAGTATGTGTGTGTGTGTGTGTGTGTGTAGGGGTTGGGAGTTCCGTGAAAATTGATTTATTCGCTATTTGCAGGCCTGATGATCATACTTTGAAGCATTGTGATCCAACGGTCCAGATCAAATCAGTGATGTGCTTCCAAATATATTTATTGTTTTATAATATATATATATATACACACACACACACGAGTGCCCGACACGGGGCTCCGCCCTTATGTCCTCGCGCGACAGTACCCGACCGGCGACGGCGGGCTTTGCCCGCTCCCGGCGGGCTTCGCCCGTCCGCAGCTGGCTCCGCCCGACCCGCAACATATACATATGTGTACTCAAAATGACCGTAAAAAATATAAATCAAGAATACAATTTTTATTTTGTAAAACAAATTATATTTTAACGTTAAAACATTAACCTTTCTCTTATCATTCCTAGCTAGAGACAATAGGTTTAGGACATCTAGTGTTTTTATTTTTTTTATTTTAATATTGTAAAGTTGTGTAATTACTTAAAAGGATATTGTTTTTATAATATACTAATATAAAGTTTTGTATAATTGTGTAATTATGAATACAACTATAATGATAATATAGGGATATTTGCAATGTTTCACCAAAGATTAGTTTTCGTATAATAGTAGATATATATATATCTTATATATATAAGGGAATATAGGTATTTGGAGGCACACCATAGAATGAATATTGGTCATTGGATCATGAAAGAGAACATGGGTGAGATTTGAAGAGAGAGAGAGAGAGAGAGAGAGAGAGAGAGAGAGAAGAGAGAGGGAGAGAGAGGGGTCGGGAGAGAGGAGAGAGAGAGGATGGAGTGATAAAGAGAGGGAGAGAGAGAAGTAATAAATTATTTTTATAGATTAAAATTTGCAAAATTTTATAAAATAAAAATAGGAATAATAATTCATTTTTTTGCGGTCATTTTAAGTACTCATATGTATATGTTTTGAAAAAAATAAGATTTCGGGTGCGTGCGCAGCCCGCTCATAGGCGGGTGCAACCCGCAGTGACGCATCGAGCATGGGCGAAGCCCGTGCGCAAGCGGGCGAAGCCCGCCTGGATGCGGCCAAAGGTCGCCCGAGAGCTTCGAGCACGGGCGT
Source organism: Platanthera guangdongensis (assembly GCA_039583875.1). Taxonomy (NCBI): domain Eukaryota; kingdom Viridiplantae; phylum Streptophyta; class Magnoliopsida; order Asparagales; family Orchidaceae; genus Platanthera; species Platanthera guangdongensis. Next base: position 273,154,491 of record CM077151.1, on the reverse strand, counting down.
AGCCCGTGCGAGGAAACTCGTATATATGTATATGTGTGTGTGTGTGTGTGTGTATATATATATGCTTAAATCACCTATATGTTATATATGCTTTTAAATCGATTAGACATACGATATTTTAATACTCAATCTGACATATCGCCGACATCCCATAATTACAATCTAGGTTATGTTTGCTGCTCTCTCACTTTCTAAGGCTAGGTTCAGATCTTTGTGTGCTTTTTTATGATTTTTATGTTTGAAAGCTGTGACATACCTGAAGTGCTTGGTGAAATGATTATTTTTACCTGAGTAGCTTGGAATTGAGTAGTAAAATAAGATCTTTTTACCAAACTCCTAGCAGGTGCTGTGTGCTGAACCCCTCAGCTATTCCATGACCAGACCTCATCTCTCCATGGGAATCAAAGCCTCTGGCTGTGTCTACTGCCACCACCTCTCAGCACAACCAGCCATAAATATATGGGCACTTCTACTTTATGGTATGGTTTTTATCTCATTAGTTTTTCACGAGCATTGTCGTGGTTTTATTTACTTTCTATCGCTGCTCTCCATGTATATATCTTATAAATCTATTTAATTAGGATATTTTTGTCCTCTCTTACTGGAGTATCTGCATTTATTTTCCTGTCAGTTATTTTTTTTTTAAATGTCAACTTCAAATGGAGAGATCACGACTATTCATTGTGTTTCAAAACGAGTAGAACCAGTTGCATCATGATAAAAACTCTCGTTAATGAATTCAATTGTATGAAGTTCATAAAGATCAACAAATGACAGAATTTAGGAGTTTTGGAGTTCAGTATTTTGTATGTATACTATGTAGGATGCTAATAGTGGTTTTTCATTGTTATCTTTGCTGAGCTGTTGGAATAATGCAAAGTTGATTGTTTTATTGTTTCCGAAATGCCGGTTTTTCAAACTTGTGGATTCTTAATTTTCGGCTTCAGTAAAGTAGTTCAGACTTTTAAATTTTGGGTTTTGTTGATTACATTCATCAAAAATATATATGCTTGGAAATGTTTGATGAGGTTCGATTTTCTCAAATTGCGTCTTTTTATGAACGTACAAGAAACTAAGAAATTGAGAACATATCTAATGGTCTCCTTTGTCTAAGATGGTTTGGACACGTACAAAAGAGACCATTAGAGGCACCTGTTAGGCGTTGTGAGAGTCTAGTCACTAGGCATGTTAAATGAGGGAGGGGACTTGAGAATTATTGTACAAGTCATATATTCCGGGTTATTATTATTATTGTGCGTAAGTGGGTTTTAGTCCCACACCGTGTCTCGTTGTTATGTATCATTATAGTCCCTATATATTCCCACGTTGTGGAAGAATAAAACAAGCTTTCTCTCTATTCAACTTGGTATCAGAGGGAAAAACAAAAAAAAAACTAATTCCGATCTGTCTCTGCCTCCTCCCATCCTGCGCCGTCCCGACTCCGCCCTACCCCACCCCGCCCCGGGTCCGCCACGCTCGGCTCAGCGCCGCCACGCTCGGCACCAATCTAGATGTCGGGTGGCCACCACCGGTTGCTGAGAGGGGTGTCGCTGCCGTCCCTTCGTGATGCAGCCTGTCGTCTCTTCTCCGTGCTGAAGCTGCCACCTCCTCTCCCTGATGCAACCCGACCGCCGCCTCCTCTGTCTGCTGCAGCCCGGCCGCTGTCTCCTCTGCTTGATGCAGGCCGCCTAGCCTCTCTGACAATCCCTCTGGTCGCCTCTTCTGTAGTTTGGCTCCGGGTTATTGCGTTTTTTTCCTTCATGCCTGCTCCTTCCCCCGATGAAGGTGACTCTTCTGTGTCATCCCCATGTGTGATTCCGCCTTAGATGAGCGACCCTCAGCGATCCCATGGACTCTCTGGTTCCCTGAAGATCACCACCGTCCCATTAGATAACACAAACTATCTTGAATGGTCCCGTGCAGCGCTACATGTCATTCGCAGCCACCGGATGTATGACTACATCGATGGGACTGTTAAGGAGCCCCAACTGTCTGATCCCTCTTGGAAGCGATGGGACTCGGAAAACTCTCTGGTTGTGTTCTGACTCCTTCACTCTGTCTCCGAAGGTTTACCAGTTACATGCTGATAGATTTTGCTTTTGATATCTGGACCCGTGCCCAGGAGACATATTCCTAGATTGGCAGCTCCACGCAGGTTTATGAACTTACTCGTCACATTTTTGAACTACGACAAGGATCATCTTTTTTCTCCGAGTTCGAGCGGCCATACCAGGAGTTGGGCTACTTCTCCCACTTCACTCCAGCCTGTATTTCGGATGCTGTCCAGCTACGACAACGGGAGGATCACTTTCGTTTCCATGTTTTCTTGATGAGACTAAACATGGAGTTTGACATGGTACAAGCGCATATTCTTCACCGCACTCCGCTTCCGTCCATTCGAGAGGCCTTCAGCATGATCCCGGGTGATGAAGACCGTCAAAGGTCTCTCAGTGCTAGTGCCCCTCCTGATCTCTTTGCTCTCACTAGCATTGGTCATGGCCAAGTCCTCAGCCCTAGCCCGTCTGCTCCTATGTGTGATTATTGTGGCCGCAGAGGCCGTACTCGGGAGGTGTGCTTTAAGCTCCACCCTCATCTTGTCCCTCATGGTCGTGGCCGTGGACGAGGGCCTGGACAAGGGGGTCATTGCTTGGGTGGTTTCAGACCTCATGATGTTGCTTACTCTACAAACGTCTACGACGAGACCCCCATGCTGCGCTCGGGCAACTTACAGCTCCTGAGTTGGATGCATTCCACTGTCTGCTGCACTCTCAGTTTGATCAGCCTTCAGGTGCTTCCGCTTCCATTGCTACTATTGCTATGTCGCATGCTCATTCTGCCACTGCCTCCCCGTCTGAGTGGGTGATTGATTATGGTGCCACTCACCACATTATCGACTCTTTCTCTCAATCTTCTTTCTATCAGTGACATTACTCGCTCTCTTAATTGCTCTGTAACCTTTTTTCTGATTCCTGTGTTTTTTAGGAACTGGGTACGAAGCGGAACATTGGCAGTGGTAGGAACCGCGATGGACTGTATTACCTGGATCAACCTCCTTCCCAGGCCCTCTCTTATACTCCTGTTACAACTGATGATGTTCGCCGCTGGCACCTGCGGCTTGGACATCCCTCTCCTTTCTATCTTCAGAAATTGTTCCTTGTTTTTTTTTCTTTTTTTACAAACTTTTGTCTAAGATATCTGTGATGAGTCTAAGCATGTGAGATATAGTTCATCGCATTTAGCTTCTCTTTATAACACTCTGTTTGATATTGTTCATTCTGATGTTTTGGTGACCGTCCCCTGTTTTATCTACCTTTGGGTTTCGTTGGTTATATTTATTGACTGCTTTTCTCGTACAACTTGAGTGTATTTGCTCAAAAAGAAAAGTGAAGTGTTCTATTGTTTTCAGTTTTTTCACAAAATGGTTCGAACCCAATTTAAGAGTGTGGTTCGTGTCATACGAAGTGACAATGGGGGGGTGGAGTATGACGATCGGGAGTTTTTGGCACGTACCTCGATAGTCATGGTATCATACACCAGACCACGTGTGTTCACACCTCTACCCAAAATGGAGTTGCTAAACGAAAAAACTGGCCCCCGTTGGACGTCGCCCGTTGTCTTCTGAGTGCTATGCACCTTCCTAAGTTCTCTTGGGGCGATGCAGTTCTTACTGTTGCACACTTTATCAATCGACTCCCCTCACGTGTGCTTAGCTATGCCACTCCCCTCGCTCGGCTGTCTACTATGACTGTGCCACTGTGGTCTATACTTCCCACCTTCCTCCTCGTCTCTTTGGTTGTGTATGTTTCGTCCACATTCATTTTCCTCACCGTGACAAATTGGACCCTCGGGCCCTCCTGTGCGTGTTCCTCGGATACTCGTCCACTACAAAAGGGTATCGGTGTTACCACCCTCCCGCTGGGCGTATCTATTGCACTATGAATGCTACCTTTCGGGAAGGGGAATCCTTTTTTTTGCCATTGACTCATACTCCTCGTCAAGGGGAGATTACTGGCAATATGGATGTCCCTCTTCCCATTCTTCCTTCTCTACCACCACAACCTCCTGTGTCTCAGGAACAGGGCCCCCCTATTCCTGTTCCTCTGCCTGATACTGCGATATCTCATTTCCCTCACGTATATCACTGTCGTTCCTCCCGTATACAGGCTATTGAGGCTCCACCTCTACCAGTGCCCGCTACTGCCTTAGATTCTGATGATGCAGATTTGCACATCCCGCTTGCTTTGTTGAAAGTAGTCATGGGCAAAAAGCCCGGGCCCGAAAAGCCCGCCCGGGCCCGGTCCGACAAAAGCCCGGCCTGGGAAAAGCCCGGCCCGGGCCAGGGCCCTTACCGGGCCCCCATTTTTGCTGGTTGCCCGACCCGGTGCCCGGCCCGCGCCGGGCTAACCTGAGCCCGACACCCTGGCTGGTAGAAGCCCGATGCTGGATTAATCCCGCCTGATGATTAGGCGGGATTAATCCCGCCTGATTAATAGGCGGGATTAATCCCGCCTGATTAATAGGCGGGATTAATCCCGCTTAGTTATTCAGGCCGGCCCGGGCCGGCCTGAAGGGCCTTACCGGGCCCCCTCTTTGAGAGGGAGCTCGAGCCCGGCCCGGCCCGGTTCACACTGAGCCCGAGCCGAGCTCGGTTGGCAAAAAAACCGGGCCCGGCCCGGTCGACCCAAGCTCGACCCGATCGGGCTTTTTGCCCATGACTGGTTGAAAGGTAAGACTGCATGTACTAAACATCTTATTCCTAACCACGTGGCTTACCATCACCTTACCCCGGCTCACCAGACATTTGTTGTTTCTCTCTCGACGGTCGTTGTTCCCAGGACATGGCAGGAAGCATTGGGTATTCCGGCTGGACTCAGGCTATGGAAGAGGAGATGTCATCCTTGGACAAGAACCATACTTGGGATGTCTCGCCCCTCCCTCCTGGCAGGAGGGCTATTGGCTCGCGATGGGTGTTTTCGGTCAAACAGAATCCAGAAGGGAAGGTCGAACGGTACAAGACACGGCTGGTTGCTCAGGATCAGGGGTGCACTCAGACTCAGGGAGTTGACTACTAGGAGACCTTCGCCCCCGTGGCCAAGATGGACTCTATTCGGGTACTGTTGTCTTGTGCGGCTTGCATGGACTGAGATCTTCATCAATTGGATGTTAAGAACGCGTTTCTTCATGGTGAGCTCGATGAAGAAGTGTACATGAAATTCCCTTCGGTGTTCGTAAAAAAAAGGAGCTGAAGACCTGGTCTGTCGACTAAGGAGGTCCTTATATGACCTGAAACAGTCCCCCAGAGCGTGATTTGGCAGATTCCTCGCGGTTATGCTCAAATTTGGGTACAAACAGGCGCAGTCGGATCACACTATGTTTATTCGGAGGCGTGTTCAGGGTATTGTGGTCCTTATTGTCTATGTGGATGACATTGTAATCACAGGCAGTGATTTGGAAGAGATTGCAAATCTCAAGCCCCTCTTAGCTGTCGAATTTGAGGTGAAAGACTTGGGAAGACTACAATACTTTCTGGGAATTGAGGTGACTAGATCAGATCATGGTATCTTTATATCACAGCGGAAATATGTCCTAGATTTGCTGCAGGAGACCGGTATGCTTGGTTGTGTTCCTGCAAACTCTCCGATGGAAGAAAATCATGGAATCAGTGAAGATGGTGACAGTGACCATGCCGATGTCCACTCGCTACCAGAGATTAGTTGAGAAACTAATATACTTGTCTCATATTCGTCCGAACATTATTTATGCAGTTGGCATCCTGAGTAGATACATGCATGCTCTCAGGGCCAGACATCAAGAGGCAACGTACAATGTGTTACGGTATTTGAAGAAAGCCCCAGGTCGAGGTCTTCTGTTCTCCAAGAACGACCGTCTGAGGATTGAAGTTTTCACTGATGCTGATTGAGCTAGATGTCGTGACAATCAGAAATCTTCAACAGGTTATTGTTTCCTTTGTTGGAGGAAACCTGGTAACATGGCGCAGTAAGAAGCAAAATGTAGTGGCCAGATCGATCGCTGAGGCAGAATATCGTGTTATGTCTCAAGGCATGTGTGAGGGTCTATGGTTGTGTACCATTCTACAGGATTTGGGGTTTCCTGTGACGTCTCCCTTCTCCTTGTTTTGTGACAACAAGGCAGTCATCAACATAACTCACAATCCAGTTCAACATGACAGAACAAAGCACGTGGAGGTGGATTGACATTTCATCAAAGATCACTTGGATAAAAAGACAGTGGTCACACTGTTCGTCCACTCTAAAGATCAACTAGCAGATGTGTTCACTAAGAGCTTGGGAAGTGACTCGTTCATGGATAACATCAAGAGACTTGAAATGACTGACATTTGCCATCCGACTTGAGGGGGAGACTTGAGAATTATTGTACAAGTCGTATATTCCGGGTTTTCATTATTATTGTGTGTAAGTGAGTTTAGTCCCACACCGCGAGTCTTGTTGTTATGTATCATTGTAGCCCCTATATATTCCCACGTTGTGGAAGAATAAAACAAGCTTTGTCTCTATTCAATTAGGGGTAGACCAATAAAGACTTGGATTGAAACTCTAAGAAAAGACTGATGTACTTGGGCATTAGTGAGATAATGACAAAAGATAGGGCATAATGGTGACAATGAATCCATATAGCCGGCCCCACTATAGTGGAATAAAGGCTTGAATGTTGTTGTAATGTTATTAGACACTTGATTATGCTGTTCATTATTACATTCTTTAATTAATTTATCAACTTCAACCCGCATGAATTGCCGAGTTTTACATTCGAGGATGGATTCGCGCTCTATTTAAGACTGTGTTTGGAATAGCCGTGGTGTTCTAGTTGCACCATGCAAAACTGAAACATTTTGAAAAAATATGCAAGTATTTTTCATAATGGTCGCCGCTCTTCCAGACCGAGCCCAAGTCTTTTGAATGTTTTGATTCAGAGTTTCTTTTGAATGCTTGGTTTCTGTAATGTAAGAGTTTTTAACATAACTTTTGCCTTTTCAGGTGTGCCTCTTTGTTCCCAAAACAGGAAAGCTTGGCTGAGGTGGTCCTGTCGGCACTCAATAATCGCCGGCCACTCCATGTCTGCCCGTAGTAACAAAAAAATGTGTATTTGAACTATCAATACATAGCTGCTTCTGATGTATAAGAGCACCCTCTCAGTATATGCAGTTTATTTGAACTATCAACAGCAGACACAGCAACTGCAGACCAAACTTTAGCTGGAGCGAAAAACTGTATGAACACTGGCTGTGCTTTCCACTCCTCTGATTTGTGTTCACCTTCTAAGCGTCATTGCGGCAGTGATTTGATGACGCCGTGAATATTGGAGTAGAAATTTCTTCAAAATGGGTGACAAGGCTCACAGTGGATTCAAAGGAAATTAGAGGTGGAAGAAACATTATTTGCTGAATGAAAGCTTCTGAGGACAGTACGCATGCTAATTGATTAAAACTGGATTAGTAATTTCTAGTTTTTTTGTCGACGATGAGTTTCATTCACCTACAACTCCCACCAAAAGCAGAGGGCTTCAGACAGGAGGCGCAGAATGGAATTGGCAGCGGGGTTGGCGACTACACCCTAGGAGCCAGGCAAGGTCGGCGGCGGTGGAAGAGAGCCCAAAGTGCCGTACGAGGAATCGTGGGAGGTCTTATTTCAGCGAGAGAACGGATTGGGGCCGTGTTTAGTAATGTATGTGAAAAAGTTTGGTATTTTTTATTGGGGTGCAAATAGCCAAATGAGTAGGCCTTCGAGCGGTTCGGTTTGGGTTGGTTTGGACCCAAATCGAAACCGAACCGACATGCCTCGGTTTTTATTTTGTCTAAACCGACCCAAGCCGAACCCGGTCGGTTCGGTTCAAAGTCGGTTCGGTTTTTAGTCCATTTTTTACGGTTCGGTGTCGGTTTTTTGCGAACAAAATAATTGAAGACTGCTCACTTGTAAAATTTGTGATGATCAAAATTAACGTCTATTAAACAGTACTATCTCCGCATTTATTGTGGTTTAATTTACTGTCTGGGTTTTGTGTTCAAATATTATTTGTTAAGCTTTATTGGTCATTCTACATACATGCATCAGCTACAGGTCTATTTACACATCATTGGTTTACGTCAACAAGTTTTTTCAATGAAATTTTGAAATCATTGAAGAACAGTGTCAAATCTTAAGAACATATTGATATTTAATCAAAATAACGAAGTTATTAAAAATATATGCAGAACAATTTATGATCAAAATAATGAAATTATTGAAAATATCTACAGAATAATTTATGAACAAATGAATGCGGCGAGTTCATATAGCCATATAGGCCCTATACTTTCTTTATAATTATTATAAAATAAAAATTAATTTATGCATAATTTATAATTATTATAATATCAATTACTAATGTCGGTTCGGTTTGGTCGGTTTTTACAATTTGAAACCCGCCCCGATCCGATATAGCTTCAGTTTTCAAAAGCTCCAAACCGAACCGACACCGAACCGGGCGGCTCGGTTTCAAAATCGGTGCGATTCAACTGGCTCGATCAGTTTTGTCAGTTTTCGATTTCCGCTCCTCACCCCTACAAATGAGATGTAAAGTATATATAGGTTGCACCCCTCTCTCATTCGAAATTACACCCCCCCCCCCCCCCCCCCCCCCGCCTCTAATTTTCCCAAATTTATAAAATTTTCCCCAGTTTATAAAGTGTTCCTTCCATTAAAAATATGGATGAAAAGTGATACAGCAACCAAATTCTTTTATGATATTTCAATTATTTTTTTATAATAATTTTAGAATCATTACAAATGATAAAATATAATACATCCTTTTCAATCAATTAATTATTACAAAGAATAAAATTTAAATATCATATAATAATTTGACATAATTTATCACTTTTCATTTATATTTCTAGAGAAAAAGATCAAAACTTTCAAAATGGAGTTATTACAAAAGATAAAATTGAATTTCATAAAATAATTTGGCTTATTTTATCATAAAATAATGACACCAATATCTTTTTTGTCGAATCATTAAACATCCCATAAATGTTTAAAATACCTATAATTTTCATACTCTTCTAAATGCCTTCTTTTTAAACTACCTAAAACCCAATCAAAACATGTTAATCTCTCCAATGCCTTCATAAAAAATCGATTGGTAAAAGAAAGCAATACACAACTTGTGATGCTATCAACTTCATACTTCAGCCTGTTACTTTCAAAACTCCTGCAGTACATTTATAATCTGGAACTTGCAGATCTCCCTCAGAACTCAAACCTTTACTATCAGTAATTTTCCTTAATATTCCTCAAGGGACCAGGAGATTCACCTTCAGAAAGTTCCTCGCAATTACCTTCTCCACTTGCGCTATATATAGTTCTCGCTCGGACGATTGGAAACATTTGTGCTGACATGAGCTATTGCTTATTTTCTCCTTTTACCTGAATGGCTGCTATAAGAATATCTAGCCCCAGCAGAATCTTCCTCAGAATCAGAATCCTGGTGAGAGCACTTCCCCTCATATCGATTCGGAGATCTAGAGTGTCTACTAAATGAGTCCCAATGATCCGAGTAGTCCAAGCGATGATCAATGGACTCATGCTTTTTGTCGTTTTTCTCGTGTGATTTGGGCGTGCCATTGCGCCCGGAATTGCCTTGCTCTTCTGAACACGCCGTCCTTTTTCTCCTACTGGACGACCTATCTTTGCTTCGTCGTCTCTCATGTCTACTGTAATTTCTCGGCAAATTTGTGCTCCGGTGCTTCTTGGAAGTGCCTTCGACGGCCTCATCGCTGCGGAAATAGAAGCCTCTAGAATAGACATGCTCTTCAGACTTACGGTTCTCTGCAAGCTGCTCGTTCTCATCAGATGAAACATGGTGTCGACTCCTTTTACTGGAACGTTCCTTCCTAATTAAATGTCGGCTATATCGAAACTTCTTGGAATTCATTTCGTCCCCATCAGAACTGCTATAATGAGACCTTTCTGACCGATGCCTGCCACATTCAAATTTGAAGCCAAAGAGTATTTGCCATCAGCCAAAAAATGCAAGCAAAATTCATGTAAAACTCGGTAGTAAACTTGTAATAAAGAACATAATGAAGCAAACAAAGTTATAAAGTAGACGAAATTAGATGTTAATTCATGTGTATATGTACTCACGTTAAAACTACTGAGACAAGCATGTGCTCACAATAAGGGCATGCACCGAACATGAGAAGGGAAACAACCACTGACAAAGATGACTTCCTAAGTATAGGGCATGGCATCGGGCAACCTTTCACAAGGTTTATCTTCCATAAGCCCATGCTTAAAGGAACTACAGAGGAGTTTTTTTTCTTCTCAAACCAGTTTTTAATTAACAGGAATGATGTGCTCCCACGTTATAGACTCATAGTCAATGTAAAATCAAATCCTAAAAAGAAAAATTTTATGTTCTCAGCTCCACACATTCAATTCAAATATCAACAAAAATAAGAACTCAAACGATTCTATCAAGTCAAACTAAAAAAAATCATCCAATTAAAAGGTTTCTGTTTAATTTTAAGCAAACCAATAAAAATCAATTATGCCGCAAATTCTCCTTTTTTATGAAAATCAACAAAGAGAACACTCAGAATAAAAGAATAAGATAATAGTTAATTCTATGAAATTAGGTAGATAATAAACTATCATATTGATGCTTAGCAAAGATAAGATAGAAAAAAAAAGTATTAACTTGAAAGACTAATAGAAGAAAGAATGTTGTGTTACCAATTGAACATTAATTTTTGTCACATTTGTATTTTGAGTTATTCTAAGTTTTGTTGTATTATAATTTTTTGTCACATTTGTATTTCGGAATAGAACATTCTCTTGCACTCAACTTGTATCAGAGCAGCACACGATCCCGATCTCATCTTCGCCAATTCCATCCCATCCCGCTCTAGATCCAGCTTAATCTTCCATCGCTTGATCTCCTCTTTCATCGCTCGTCCGCCTCTGACCGAGGTCTAGCCTCGTCCATTGCTTCTCTAGCCTCGCAACAGCCCGCCAGACCTCCAGCCCCCCTCGACATCCCTCCAAACACCTCTCCAACATCCTCAACCCCTCACTGGCACTTCTAGAGGGCCCATTGTTCCTCGCTAACTCCTCCAGAGGGCTGCAGCCCCTCGCTAGATCCTCTAGAGGACCCGCTGTCCCTCGTCGGCTCCTCCAGAGGGCCGTTACCCCTCGTCGGATCCTTCAAAAGGCCGGCAGCCCCACGTCGGCTCCTTAAAAAAGGCTCACAACCCCGTCCCCTCTCCAACTCCTCTAGAGGGCTAGCAGCACCTCCCGTACACCGGATCTCCCAATGTTCACCGCCCCTCCAGCGAACAGAGCCCCATATCCATGCGCAACTCCTCGGCTACCTCGCCTACTCTTCTGGTCCCCATGTGAGTGACTCCTCTCAAGAGACATGAGCACTCAGGATCTTTGAGAATTACCACAATGACATTGGATGGCACCAATTATCAATGGTCAAGAGTGACAAAAACTACTATCTAAAGTCACAAGTTGTATGGGTATATTGACGAGATTGCCAGAAGGAACCAAGTTCTCGTGGAGGAAGTGGGATGAAAATAATTCATCAGTGGTCTCATGGTTACTTTATTTAATGCCCCTTTTGTCTAACATAATTACATGTGCATGGACTCCACTCATGAGATCTGGACCCGTGCATGCGAGACTACTCACAGAATGGCAGCTCGACGCAGATCTATGAGCTCGCTGATTGTGTCTTGGAGTTGAAGTACTTTTGTCTATTTCAAACTACTACCTTGAATTCGAACGTCTCTATCAAGGGTTGGATTATTTCAATGACTTCATTCCAATATGCATTGTTGATGCAGCCAAACTTCAAAAGGAAAAAGACTGTTTTCGGGTACATGTTTTTCTCATAGGCCTAAACATGGAGTTTTACATTGTTCGCACCCACGCCCACATTGTGAGCCTTTTTCTCTCTTTGAGAAGCGTTAAAAATGATCTTGAGTGATGCTCACAGTCGCCGCTATATTAGCTCCACCATGACGACGAATAACTCTGCTCTTGTTGGGATTGATAGTGAGCCACACAACCCTTACTACACTTACGCATTGGCCACAACGAAAGGATGGACCATGCTCAAGAGCCTGGCAATCATCTACAACTCATCTTGCTTCACTTTTTAAGGGGGTAGGTGGGCATGGTCGGACCAATGATCACAAAGGCAACTGATAGACTGGTTCTCATCCTAAGGCTTTGTTTGGCGGGGCGTTTTGTGCGTGGGGTGCCGCAATTTTTGGAAACGCCCCGCCAAACGTATTTTTGTTGGACGGCTGTTGGAGCCGCCCCTGCTCCGCAATCACGAAATAATAGTGGATTCGAGTCGCAAAAATTTATCGTGACTCCCCTCGCTGCTCTTCCGCCCCTCGCCCTAGGGAAATACTCCGTGACAACCTCTGCATCCCGCAACCCCCTTCTCGGAGATTCCTTCTCCCGATTCGCCGGCGACAACTTCGACGACCTACGATTCCTTCTCCCAATTCGACGTAGTTCACTTAAGTGGGCACTCTTTGCTTTTGTCTTCTTCATCACCGTCGGAATGGCGCTTCCCAGAGCCAAAAGTTTTCATGAGAGTGGGCTCGGATTGATGGTCGTTGAAGCTCATGGCACGAAGGTTGGATCTCTCATATTTCCCATGTCAATAGATTGATCAAGTGGAAGAACAAAATCATAAAAGCTTCTAATTTGCCCCATTTATTAACAAAGATATCATAAAACCTACAAAAACTATTTCTCAACTACGAACATATCAGCAAACGGTCTGCAACAACATTCATTGAATGCAGTATCATGAAATCCAAAAACTAGAATCAAATGGCTTCGACCAATCAAAGTTTGGAAGGAGATGACATGGCAGCTGTGTAATTTTTTATCAAATTGTCACCACACAGTTGTTTTGTCAAACAGCTTAAACAGTTTATTCGCTTGAAACAACACTGCAAACGCAGTTCTTCCAAATAATTTTACAGATTCTGCCATCACTCTGCAAAATAGCTTACTAGTCCACCACTACTTCCCACCACTATTTCTCCAGTCACTGCAGCTGAGCCAAACAGAGGACATTATTCCACTGGAGGGTATCTCTACTGAGGAGGTTGGAGGCCATCTCCATATGTTGTCTTCTCACTCAGACTCTTTGGCTACAGATTCCTTTGTTGCCTTTGCCACATCATGTATCTCTAGTGCCACCGCGCTGCCTCTACATCTCAATTCAAATGGATCATAAATTCTAGTGTCATTGACCATATGACTGAATCTTCCTCAACTTTTACCTCTTAGACCCCCCTCTAGTCACGATTCCCCTTCTCCTATTGCTGACAAAGGAACAATCTCACGTTCTTTTGCCATTTCACTCTCCTTAGGTTGCATGCTCCATCATGTCCTCACATTATTCTCTTCATTAATCATCTAGCTAATTCGTTAAATTGTTTTACAACTTTTTTTCCTGATGTTTCTATTTTTCTGGATCTAGCTATGAAGCAAAGTATTAGCTGTGAAAGGAATGTCAGAGGACTATATTTGTAGGGCCAGCAGCTGACCCCAGGTGCTCTTTCTACCACTAGTACTTCATCCCTTCTTGATATTAAACGATGACATCAACACCTTGACCACCACTTATCATCTTATCTTAAAAACTGTTTTTTACTTTCAGTACTATGCTTATATTTTTTTCTTGTGATACTTGTGAACCGTTAAAACATGTTTACCATTAGTCCAAACCATACATCTTTACCTAGTTCATCTTTTGATGTGATTCACTCAGATGTTTTGGGTCCTTCCACCATCTTTTCTCTATTGGAATATCACTGGTTTGTAACTTTTATTGATTGTTTTTTTTCATATTACATGAGTTTATCTTTTGAAAAAGAAATGAGGTGTTTAATTATATTTCAAACCTTTCATCGGATGGTTGTGAGACAATTTAGGGGAGTTATTTGGGTCCTGCGTAGCGATAATGGTGATGAGTAAGATGATCGGAGGACGTTTGGGATGTACCTTATTGATAATGAGATTATTCATCAGACTACTTATGTTCATACCTCTACTCGAAATAGATTAGTGAAGCAAAAAATAACATTTTCTTGGCATAGCCCGTGGTTTGTTCGTTACCCTACACCTTCCCAAATTCAATTGGGTTGACTTGTTTTGACTGCGGTTCATTTTATTAATTCTCTCTGATCACATTCTTTCTAGTATGCCACTCATATTGTTTGGTTGTCCACCAAGTATTCTATTCACATATCATATTTCTCCTCGCATATTTGAGTCTGTTTGTTTTGTTTGCGGTCAGCAACCATACCATGACAAATTTGATGCTTGTTCTTTCAAATGTGTCTTTGTGGGTACTCTTCCGCCATGAGTTAATGATGCTATCACCCTCCTTTCCATCGTTTCTTTGTTTCTTTTGTAGTTTGGATGTTACGTTTAGTGAAGGGAGCTACTTTGGTGTTGAGCAGGGATGATGTGAAATGATGACGACCCTTCTCATAATCGAGACCCTTCTCACATTCATGTGTCAACCACTTTCACATCTACTCTTTCTAACCTTTTCACACCTACTCGACCTATGAGTCATCCCAATCCACCTCTTTTGCGAACATACCATCGCAAGCCTCAACTACTAAACAATTATAGTTCCTTCATGTCCAAACTATGCAAATGCCTGGTTTAGCTCTAAATTTTGATGATGATCTCCACCTTCACATTGCCCACCTCAAAGGTAACATGGGTTGCACTAAGCACCGTATAGCCAATTATATTTCTTACTATCTCACTCCCACTCACAAAGCCTTTATTTCATTTCTTTGTTCTATTGTGATACCTACTAGCTGGCAAGAGACAATTAAGATGCCTAAATGGAGAAAGATGGAGGAAGAAGTGTGCCTCATAGACAAAAAACAAACATGACAGTTTGTTTACCTCCGTCTTGGAAAAGCGGTTGGGTCTAGATGGATCTTCTCTGCTAAGCAGAACCAAGAACGGGTTGTGGAGCGATACGAAGCTCGATTTGCGCCAATTTCCAAGATGGACTTCAATCGAGTGTTACTATCATGTGCGACATGTCTTGGGTGGACCTACAACAGTTAGACGTTAAAAAAACTTTTCTTCAGAAGGAATAATAAGAGGTGTACATGAAGCTTCCACACGGTTTCTCCCAAAAAGGGTCAATTGAGAAAGTTTGTCATCTCAAAAAAATCCCCATATAGTCTAAAGAAATCTCCCGAAGGCTTGAGCTTTGATTGGATGTTTTAATAAAGCTATGACAATGTTAGGTGGCAAACAAGGCACTTTGATCACACTCTCTTTGTTGAGAGGGAAAGATACAAAGTATCGAAATTCATTATATACATGGATGATATAATAATTATCAGGGATGTCACTGAAGAAGTTATTCATCTGAAAGCTCGACTAAGCCTAGAATTTGAAGTTAAAGATCAAAGTTGCAAGATCTAAAGGGGGCTTTATATTTTAAAGGAAATACAGTCTATACTTTATGGAAGAAACCGATATGCTTGGATGTGCTACCATGGATAATTCTACTGAAGTCAATCACAAAATTGATGACGACGGATGGAAATGGAGTTGACTCCACTAGCTGCCAAAATTGGTTGGCATGCTCATATACTTGTCCAATTTCCATCTTGACATCACTTATGTCATAAAAATGATTAGCAAGTACATGCATGCTCCTAGAATCCGACGTCAAGAAGCACCCTACCAGACCTTGAGATACCTTAAGAAGTTTCAAGACGTGAAAGCACTTGAAAAATGAAGTTCACACAGAAGTCGACTAGGTTAGTAGTCAAGATGACAGGAAATCCCTATATGATATTGCTCATTTATAGGCGACAACTTGTAATATGGACCAAGAAATAGAATGTGGTGCAAAGATCGAGAATTGAAGCAGAATATAGAGCAATGTCACATGGTGTATGTGAGGGCTTATGATTGAAATTGATTCATTAGGACTTGGGCCACTTAGAAGATAAGCTCATTCTACACCTATGTAGCACGGGGACGGAAACGGGATACGATACGAAACGGATACGGGAAACGTGATTTTTCAAAAAATAAGGATACGGGAAACGTTTTTTAAATTATTTTAATGTAAGTATTAATTAATATAAAAATAAAACAACTAACAAACTAAATGTATATATCTTGAATTGTAAGGAAAAAAATTTAATAAACCTACAACATAGGTCATACATATGATAAGTTCTAAATAATGTGTTATGCATTGTGACCATGTTTAGAGATAGTATGCGAGACAATTATAATGTGTTATGCAATGGAATTGACCTACTTGCAACTGAAATCAAACCAATACTAGATGAATTGATTGACCATGTGGAGATATTTTGTACGAGTATAACATGATAAAGTTGCATTTGATGGATTGAAACTTAGGTATCATGTCTTGAAATGATGGAATACTCATCTAAAGTTTTATATCATCAAAATATAACTTGGGAGCTTTTTAAACAAACATATGCCATAAGTTAAGCTCGATAAAAGCTTGGCATAACCTAAGCCAATGGCAGAATAACAACTACACAAATATACCATGAAGTTACAATAATAGACGATTTCTTGGCACATTATAAAGCTAAGCCGTGAAGTGAATACGCAGAGGGACTTTTATGTCGCGGGAATCGTGTATCCCACAAGCGGGATACACGATTCCGAATTAAAAATATTTTTTTATTTAAAAATGTGTTTCCTAGAATTTCGGAAACGCGCGGAAACCGGGTGTTTCCCGTATCCGATACGCATTTGAGCCGATACGCAAAGCATTTTTAAGTATCCGTTCTTCGTAGTTCTACACTATTGCGAGTTTGTGATAACAAAGTTGTCATCAATATTGCACAATTTATTCACTACCAAGTTCAATTGAACAACCTTTTCACCAAAGGGCTGACTTGAGGGGGGTGAGATGGCTATTATTATATTGTTACGTTTATATTTTGAGTTACTCTCAATTATGTTGAATTGTTGTCTTCCTTTTACACTATTGCCATCATTCGAGTATATAAGGAACAGACGTGTATCTTTAGTCTAGTTTTGGAATAGAACATTATCTTGCTCTTAACTTTACCTTCTCGAAAAAATATTTGAGCGAATAAGATTCAAACAACGTGCTTGGAAAAAAACCACTCGAGAATCAATGGAAGAAGCGAAAAAGCATAATTGAGATTAACCTCAAGGAATCTACGAAGAAGATTGGCATATGTTCTTGCTCTTATCATTTCCCTTTGTTTACTCATATGTACGAGTGGAAGGACACGGTGTCCCTCCTTCTGAAGTGTGCAATAACGACAGTACAACTAGGTATGACATGTTGTGT
Source organism: Platanthera guangdongensis (assembly GCA_039583875.1). Taxonomy (NCBI): domain Eukaryota; kingdom Viridiplantae; phylum Streptophyta; class Magnoliopsida; order Asparagales; family Orchidaceae; genus Platanthera; species Platanthera guangdongensis. The sequence continues at coordinate 273,137,079 of CM077151.1, read as the reverse complement.
GCCCCATGTAAAACAATTTTTTTGTAGGAAAAAAGGTATTGTTGTCCGGGGGGGTGCACTATTAAAAGTAAAAAAATCGACTTTAATAACGTGATAATGAAGTTTGGTTATTAAAATAATTGAACAATTGAGATAGATTTGATCTATGTAGCACGGGGACAGAAACGGAACACGGGATACGAAACGGATACGAGAAACGTGATTTTAAAAAAAATAAGGATACAGGAAACGTCTTTAATTATTTTAATATAAGTATGTTACGGGCCCGAGATTGCGAGCGTGTGCACCGGGGAAGAGGAGGGAAGTCGTCAAGGGAGGAGGAGGAGGGACTCCGGCGAGCTATGGAGGCGGCGGCTTGCGGTGTGTGAATCGGCGGACTGCGGAAATCGCGAATCGGGGCAGGCGGCACCGTGGAAATCACGGGTTTCGCAATTTGCGGAAGGGATAGTCGGCTAGGGCAACCCGGCGGGATAAAAGCATGATAGAGAGAGAGAGAGCTAGAGAGAGGGTTTAGAAAACAAAAATGAAAATACCCTTGCTTGCTTTGTCTTGACCACACACACACATAAATAGTTCATAAAAGTGCCTCCTCCTTGGGCTTAGACACGGAGGATCGATTACGCATACAAAATATAAAGTAGACTAGATAAATAGTTTGCGACATGCGCGACCAAGGCAGGACCAAGGCGGGACCGTAACATCCCCACCCTTCCCAACAACAAGCTTGGTCTGTAGTGCGGTGGGCGTCGGATCTCCCGTGTCAGTGTCAGCATCCCGTTCAGAAGGCGAGTTGTTGACCTCCAACCAGAAGAGGCGCATGCAGCGATGTCCACGGAAAAAGGGCTCGTCGCAGTTGTAACAGAGGCCCTTGGCACGGCGGTCATTCATCTCCTGTGGAGATAGTCGTCGAATGGTAGCAGGGCGGTCAGCATCGCAGTCTGGGGGGAGAAGACTGACTGTGGTCGATGACAGAGGCCGCAGAGGATGCTTGGACCCCTCGGTGTCCTGGTGATGTAGATGAGGGCGATCCAAAAGCAGACGCTTCTCGCAAATGCGAGTCAAACTCATTGCAGTGGTCAGATCTGCGGGTGCCTCGTCCATGCGGAGGCGCTCATGGAGTCCCGCCGTGAAGATGAAGACTTGATGTGTCGGAAGAACGGAGGTAGTGCGGGCCAGGAGGACTAGAAACTGTTCAAGGAACTCGTCGATCGGACCAGTCTGCCGGATGGAAATGAGATCCCCCAAGGGATTGCTATGGAGGGGTGGCCCGAAACGGAAGGTGCAGTTCACCATGCAATCTTCCCAAGGAGTGGTTTCTCCCGTTGCAGTTGGGAAAACCAAAGTTGTGCGGGGCCCATCAGGTGAAAGGCAGCAATGCTGAGCCACTTGTCCCAAGGGGTGCGCTGGTCGGCGAAAAATTGCTCGCAACGAGAGAGCCAAGCTAAGGGGACTTTGTGGTCGTCGAATATTGGATAATCCAGCCGCAAGTATCGTGGCACCCCGTTGCCGTCATGCCGCGGGGGACAAAATTCTGGCAGGGTTGGCGAAATCGGCGCTTCATTGGAGGAACCCATGGTCGGTTGGGTCGGTCGGTTTGCCGCTAGTTGGGTGGTGACGGCAGCAATGAGGGCATTGTTGTTATCTGTGAGGAGCTTGGCGAGGGACTCGAAAATTTGCGAGAGGGAAAGCTGGTCGGTCATTGCGTGAGGCGAAGGTGGTGGGTTAGCGACGCCGGAGGGAATGGAGGAAAAAGGTGTCGGTGGCGGGAGTAGTCTGGTAGAGGCGGCGAGCAAGGGGGCCCCGTTGATGGAGGAGCCGAGCAGGAGACGCTGTTGAATAGGGCTGGCGGGGAGCGGAGCCGGACGGGGCAAAGTCGGCTGGCCGGAGCTTGTCAGGGAGGAGTCGGGCTGTGCGAAGCGATCGAGAGGGGTAGGCGGCGACAAATCTGGGAGGTCGGTCGTCGGTTGATGTTGCGGTGGCTTCACGGGGGTTAGACGGGCCTCGAGTGCGTCTGGTCGGTGCTGGGCGGCCGTTGGTGGTTCGGGACAGAAGGAGGAGGCCTCAGTAGAGGCGGGGAAGACCGGATCTAGGTTGTCGGAGGTGGGAAGGAGGTTCCCCTCTGATATCAAGATGTTACAGGCTCGAGATTGCGAGCGTGTGCACCGTGGAAGAGGAGGGAAGTCCCCAAGGGAGAAGGAAAAGGGACTCCGACGAGCTATGGAGGCGGCGGCTTGCGGTGTGCGAATCGACAGAGGCGGACTGCGGAAATCGCGAATCGGGGTAGGCGACACAGTGAAAATCACGGGTTTCGCGATTTGCGGAAGGGGTAGTCAGCTAGGGCAACCCGACGAGATAAAAGCACGGTTGAGAGAGAGAGAGAGAACTAGAGTGGGGGTTTAGAAAACAAAAATGAAAATACTCTTGCTTGCCTTGTATTGGCCACACACACACACACACATAAATAGTTCATAAAAGTGCCCCCTCCTTGGGCTTAGACACGGAGGATCGATTACGCATACAAAAATATAAAGTAGACTAGATAAATAGTTCGTGATAAGCGCGGCCAAGGCGGGACCAAGGCGGGACAAGTATTAATTAATATAAGAATAAGACAAGTAACAAACTATTTGTACATATCTTGAATTGTAACAATACTATATTATATATCATTGACATTTCATATAATGCTATAAATAACATTCAAGGAAACAAGCACCATAATGAACAATCTATCACATGTCCACATCAATACATCATTACATCAATTGATCATTGTTTTGTTACATTCACATGCAAAATATCAAGTTTAAAAATTAAACATTCTCTCCAATAGTATCAACATCATCTTCTTCAATAATCGAGAGCTCCAACCTAGGTTCATCAAGTGTGTTTCCTGCAGTTTCGGAAACGCGTTTCCGGGCGTTTCCCATATCCGATACGCGTTCGAGTCAATACATATAGCATTTTTAAGTATCCGTGCTTCCTAGGATCTGGTGGTGGCACGCCCTTAATATGGGGTAAAGATAAATAGAATATGAATGAGAGGGCATAATAGAGACATGACAAGGCATATTTGTGTTTACATTCTCATCTATTATATTTTTATTTCATAAATGTCTTATTGTTCAGTCTAGTTTCAACTTTTCTCATTTTCCCTCTCCCTCTTTAATTTCAAGTAGTATTCAACTATCCCTACCACAAAAAATTTATAAAAAAATAACACAAAAAATGCATAACTAAAATTTAAACCCAAGACATAATAAAAATCCTAAATACGAATTAAAAGACACAACTCACCCAAACAAAAGAAACACCATGAAAATATCTCCACGAGTTTGAAGAGAGGTCAAACTCCATAAATACCTTAGCAAAGTTGTGATCTTGATATGTGTTCTTCGTCGGGTTTTATTATACTATTCCAACCAAAAAAGCCCATCACAACGATGTCCTGGCATAAAACTTATGTCACAATTATGATATAGTCTGATATATCTTCTTTGTAAATTTTCCATTATTCCAACCAAACAAGTATCACCGATGTCCTAGCATAAAGATTTTATCACAATTATAGAGGTCTATTTTCCCTGAGGTTGGTCATTTTTGTGGGAGATAGTACCTTGAAGCAATAGATTGTGCTTCTTCAAGACCCTTGGCTCTAATCCAATTGTTCATGATCGTGTTAATGAGACGAGCCCTAATTATTCTACCAGAGCTTCCATACATCAGTTGATTGATCTAACCCTAACCAATAGTTGCAAATCCTGACAAAGCTCACAATGAGTATCAGATCATGAGATTTTCAAATTCCACATCCAGATGCAAGTGCCCATGAAGGTTGGTGGTGAAAATCATAACTTGTTGCTCGGGCAGGATAGATGTAGTCTTAGCCAACAATGTCTGAAATTTTTCAAGTATTCTTCAGCTGGACTATTTGATTTTAAAGAGTAGTTCCTCTACTGGATTGATGAGGAAGGGAAGACTAAGTCATATATTGCAACATTGCTTGAAATAATCCCAAGTCACATGAGTTTTTCCATAGCCTATCGGACGAACCACAGTTGAGTGGATCACAAAAGGTGGAAGGAGGCCAGAACAATCAATAATGTCATAATTGCTTGTTGATAGTTGAAGAATTACTTGCACCTTGTTAAACAACTCAAGGGACTTATTTATCATCATATGTTGTAAATTCCAACCCGATGTACCGGGAAACTGTTATGTTGATACATCCAGTAATCTACGAATCAAAGTGTGGAGCATCTTGACTCCTACCGGCCTGGCAGCGCAACAATCTATTGGCTCCTTGTAGTGGTTTGTGAGATAAATGATCCCGGTGGAGAGTACAGAGAAGGTCGGATTAGAGGAATTAAGATGTTAGAAAACCTAGACGAAGATTGGGTCATGAGTTGTGCTTTAGTGAAGGAAGAGGGTTGGTCTCGTTTTCTCAAGAACAATGAGTTTCTTTGACGATGGATGGAAGGAAGAGATTCTACCATGGGTACACAAAACGATTATTCAAAATGTTGGTGAGCATTAGGAAATGCACTAGCGAACGTTAACGAATTTGTAGCAACAGCGTTGGTGCGGAACTGTACAATAGGTGGTTGATTCGATTGCAGAATTTGTTAGTGGCTCTATTTTAGTAAAAAATGAAGAGCTGGAGAAGAACGATCTTTGGGAAACAAACACTAACAATTGTCGTTGAGATTGTGGGTGTGTGTGTGTGGGGGGGGGGGGGGGGGGGGGTTGCTTGAGGATTGCAGTGAACTACTATGTGTTGTGGTTGATTTGAAGAAGGATCGATGTGTCAATCATGGATGATTCAAAGATGGTAGTTACAAAAACTAAAATATTGATCAAAATCTAGATTAGAAGAAGCATTTCTGGCGGAAGAGCTACGCGAAAACATAGTATAAAAACCTAGCTGTGCATCTGAAAGAATCATCATGAGCAGTGGTCAGCTTTGGATTGATCCATCTCAGTGGGTCACACCTATTACATATAGAAGGTCAACTTTAAGAAGATGGGTTGGCGAAAGCTGGACTCAACTGAAAGAATGATCACAGTGAGAAGGTCAATCTCAATGAGAAGAAACTGTGAGCATTGAGAGGGGATTAAGAAGCTCTGCCACATAATGAGTGTTATGAAGTCTTACCACAACTTCCTAACTAAGGGCTCAAAGGAGAGAGTTGCAAGATCTTTTTATGGTTAGTTTTTGTTTGCTTCCATTCCAACATAAGGTCCATATAAATACAACTCACACAAAGCAAATTTGCAAAAGAGGTTCAAACAAAAAGGACCAATAAAAAAATAACTAAAAAGTAAAACACAGACACATAATAAAATGCTAAATACCAACTAAAAGCCTCAATATGCCAGTACGAATAAATATGCCCAAAACAAAAGGTTGTTCCATTTCTATTTCCATATGAGATAATAATTTGCACTCCTCACCAAAAGACCACAGATTAAGTGTGCAGTCAACAACAGTCAAGCATTTATCCCACTATAGTGGGGTCGGCTATATGGATCCTTTGTCGCCATTGTGCCCTATCTTTTGTCATAATCTCACAAATGCCTAAGTACATCATGTCTTTCCTTATAGTTTCATTGCAAGTCTTTTTTGGTCTACCCCTCCCTCGTTTAATATGCCAGGTGACTAGACTCACACGACGGCTAACAAATGCCTCTAATGGTCTCCTTTGAACATGTCAAAACCATCTTAGTCGATCTTCTCGCATCTTCTCTACAATTGGTGCTACTCTTGTCTTATCATTGATACATTCATTCCTAATTTTTTCCAGTCTCGTGTGTCCACACATCCACCTAAGCATTATCATCTTCGCAACTCCCATTTTTTTGCTCATGTACACAATTCACTGTCCAACACTCAGAACCATAGAGTGTCGTTGGTCTAATCGCAATACGATAAAACTCGCCCTTAAGTTTTAATAGTACTTTACGATCACATAAGATCTCTGACGTGCCTCTCCACTTCAACCAAGCCACTTGGATTCTCCGTCTTTTTGAACTATTGATCCAAGAAATTTAAAACACTCACTACGGGAAATATCTTGATCGCCCAACTTAATAACGAAGTCATCTGTCCTTCTTGCATTACTAAATTTAAGCTCCACATACTCTGTCTTTGCCACGCTCAACCTAAAACTCTTCTTTTCTAAAGTGACTCGTCAAGATTCAAGTTTTGTATTTACACCCTCGTGTGTCTCATCAACCAAAACGATATCATCCGCAAACAATAAACACCAAGGTATTGCTTGACGGATATGCCCGGTGAGCTCATCTAAGATAAGGGTAAAGAGATAAGGGCTTAAATCTGAACCTTGACGTAAGCCAACAGTGATAGAAAATTCATGTATTAATCCTCCAGATGTCCCCACCCTTGTCACTAAATTTGTATGCATATCTTTGATTATGTCAATGTATGATACATTTACACCTTTCTTTTCTAAGACTCTCCATAAGATCTCTCTTGGAACTCTATCATAAGCCTTCTCAAGATCGATAAACAACATATGCAAATCATGTTTTCTTTCTCGGTAGTTGTCAATGAGTCTTCTCAAGAGATGTATAGCTTTCATGGTCGACCGTCCTAGCATGAATCCAAATTGAATCTTCGAGATGTTGGTCTCCCATTTTACTCTTACTCGTACTCATAATTTCATGATATGACACATCAATTTAATTCCACTGTAATTAACACAATTTTGTACATCTATTTTGTTCTTATACAAAGGTACCAAAATACTTTATTTTCATTAGTCTGACAAATTTTTTGACTTTAGTATCTTATTTTAAAAACATGTAAGCCACAAAATTCTTTCATTCCCTAGAAATTTTCATACTTTGATGAATATATCATCTGACTCAACCGTCTTTTTATTTTTCATCTTTTTTAGAGCATCATTTACCTCTGATACTTGAATTTTATGATAAAATGTTATGTTCATATATTCCTTCGATTTACTTAACAATTTCAAGTTCAATTCATTGTCTTTTGTTTCATTATAACGTTGATAAAAATATCTTTTTCATCGTTCTTTAAAATCCACATCATCTGTCAAAATTGTATCTCTTTCATCCTTTATGCATTTTACTTAACTTAAATTTCTTGTCTTCCTTTCTCTAGCTCAGAAATTTTATATATGTCACGCTCTCCATCTTTGGTATCTAGTCGCTTAAAAAATTCTTCATAAGCTTGACTTCTTGCTTTACTTACTGCATGTTTAGCTTCTTTTTTTGGAGACTTTATACCTTGCTAAATTTTCAACATTCCTACAAGTCTAGAGTGATTTATAATTGACTCTCTTTGCCCTCACTTTGTCTTGCACTTCCTCTTTCCACCACCAAGATTCTTTATTTGGGGGCGCGCGACCTTTTGATACTCCAAGTACGTTCTTTTCACTTATCCTTAAATGTGAAGACATAACTTCCTATGAGACACTAGGATCAACATAAGGGTCATCAACTAGTTGTTTCATAACTGTTGTCTTGAAAACAACATGTTTTATATTGTTTTTTCATCTTCAAGTTCCACCACAGAATTTTTGGCAACAATTTTGTAAAAAAATATAACGGTAATGCCATGAAAGAAGAGGTGATGGAAGAATGAAGGTGCTCAATTTTACTTGTGGTGGTGGTAGCAGTGTGGCTGATTACAAATCTAACTTTCATATGCGTGACAAAAATTAGAAAGTGCAAAAAAAAAACCAAGAGAAAAGAAAAGGAGTTCTTTTAAGCATTATGTTGTCACTTGTCAGCAATTTCAAAACAGTTCCAACTTTCAAGCCTAAGTACTAATTTAATAATCCATCTTCTAAATAAAAAACTGTAACTGAAAATCTACGTGGTTTTCTTCTTCAGCTAATTCATCAATATAATATTGTTAGAGATATTAATATTTTAGTGTTATTATGTTTAGTCCCACACCGCCTATCGGTGTTGTGAGTCATGTTGTAGTTCCTATATAAAGCCCCTTTGTGGAAGAATAAGATTGCACTTTCTATTTCCATTCTAATTTCTACATGGTATCAGAGCCTAATATTCTGAGACCTACAAATTTTTTCTCTTGATTCGCTACTGCCCCCCCCCCCCCGCTCCCGTCCCGACCAAATCCCCCCGCCCCGTGCTTTCTTCTCCCGCGCCCTGCTAGGGCTCACGACCGCCGCTCCCGCTCCTGTCGACGGAGTCGATTTCTAATCCTGTCGACAGGAGCGGCTCCGTCTCCGCCGCCGCTGCCCTGGGCTGCTTCTGCCTGTTACGTCGAGGGCTTCTCCGACTTCCGTCGCCGACCGCGCTTTCTCTCTGCGATCGTCTTCGACGACTGTTCTTCTGCCGTCAACGCCTGCTCCGACGATCCCGTCGCCTTCTTCTCCTGTCGACGATCACGTCGTCGCATCTGCTTCCCATCGACGCCAACGACTTTGCTTCCGACAGCTGCCTCTTCTTCTTCTCCGGTGAGCACTTGTTCCCCTTCTCCCGTCGGCCATGGTTTCCCCTGTCGCTGCTTCTCCCGAGGATGCCGACGGCTCTGCTTCCGTCAATTGTCGACGGTTCTGCTTCTCCCGTCGGCTCTCTGCTTCTTCTGCGACATCGACGACCCGTCAGCCAGCTGCTTCTTCTCCGGCTACTTCTTCTTCTCCAGATGCTCTGCCTGCCGGTGCTCATCTTCTCCGGCCTGCTGCTGCGCTGCAGCTTCTTCTTCTCCAGATTGCTGCGCTGCAGCTGCTTCTTCTCTGGCCTGCTGCGCCTGTGCTGCTTCCTCTCTATGTCGTTGCTGCTCAGCTGCTGTTGCAGCCGCTTCTTCTCCGGCTGCGGCTGCTGCTCCTCTTCTCCGGCCCGTAGGGTTTAACATTTACATGTTTTTTTTAAGTTGTTGTTTGTGGTTGTTGTGTTGTGTCTCTATGGTTTCCGCCTTCTTGCACGTGATCTACGTGAGGGAGAGTGTACGTCACGGCCCCTAGGCGTAGTCTATACCTTCATGCACGTATTCCACGTGAGGGGGAGTGTTTGTGATATCGGCGACTCGGATGCTTCTTTCCCGACTCCTGCCTGAGTCACACCCGGCCCCTAGGTATAACATATGTCTTCTGGCACATGATCCACGTGAGGGGGAGTGTTTGTGATCATGGCGACTCGGATACTTCTTTCCCGACTCCTGCCTTAGTCACGCATGGCCCCTAGGTTGATTTCATATGTTGTTTGTGTCTCCTCATCGTTTTCTTTGGATTTGGTAGGGTTGGTTTGGTCTTGCGTGGTTGACCTTGTTTCCGCTCCGAGTGTATCCAGCGTTGTCATGGTCGGTTTGCGGACCAACGTCGTGTGGCTCTTGCCCGGTTGAAGTATCCCCGGTGACACGCGATTGGGCCTCGGTGGCTGTTGCTTTGTCCCACGCTGCCTTCCTTCTTTTACCCTCTATTTTATGTTGTGTCCAAGCTGTAGGCTTCCCCTTCAGCTTGAGGGGGAGTGTTAGAGATATTAATATTTTAGTGTTATTATGTTTAGTCCCACACCGCCTATCGGTGTTGTGAGTCATGTTGTAGTTCCTATATAAAGCCCCTTTGTGGAAGAATAAGATTGCACTTTTTATTTTCCTATTACTTTCTACATGGTATCAGAGCCAGGTTATTATTTAGTTATTAGTTTCCTATTGCACTTTCCATTCTAATTTCTACAAATATTATAAAGAAAAGCATGGAATAATTAAAACAATCTCAGTTATTGATTACGGTCCTCAATTAGGACTATCAAAAAAATCTCAATCCTTCATAAAATAAAATAAAATGTAGCGGGTGCACACATGTTCCCCAGTGGGAAACGTGCAGCGAAAATAATGCTCGATAGTCATTCAAATGACGATTGGGTACTGTCATCGTCGCACATTGCGCATGAGAGAATCTTGTGCATGGCTGCTAGTCATTATCAAATAAACAAATTTCTAGCAACTTTATCAGATTCCAAGTAGGTGCTTCCATAATTTATTACCGTGCTAAAACATTTAATCAAACCAGAAGAGAACATTATTCTTAAATTCATTAATCCAAAATGGTAGAAGTTAATTTGAGCAAACCTGTAACCTCTAGATGTTCTCATCCTTTCTGGTTCTCTATGCCTATTGTAATCATCAGACTCACATTCTCTGTCATAGCTTGATTCGGCTGAAGTGCCAAACAAGACAACCATCTTCTTGACCCAGTATCTAGGCGGTGGGTTATCCCAATCAGCCCACTCATAATCTCCCCCGGGGTTGCGGAAACAATGAATGAAATTGCAGGCACTTCCATGTGAGCACGTCTGTTATAACTAATCAGTAAGATTGATGATGTTGCAATTCAAAAAATATAGAAGCACAGATGGCAGGTAAGAAATTAAAAGTGCCCTAAAAATGGTCCAGATGATACCGGACTTCTTTTACTCGAATATTAGCTGCCATGCACTAAGTCCCTCAAGTGCCGTGTGAGACAACGACGATACACAACCGTCACTTTGACCGACAACCAAATACCATTGCCAGCCTTATTTTATATTAAAAAAATATGTGATCCATTAGATTGGAAAAATTAAAATCGAATGGCGTAGATTGATTGGATGATCCTATTTCATGACATGACCACCGTCAAGTTTTTCTTTTAATATAGTATGTAGATAATCCCCAGGTGAGCTTTATGGTTCTTCTGTTGAACATCAGGTTATATCTTAATGCTGCTAGGAAAAAATGAGAGCTCGCTTCTATGCATGTGCATCACATGAGCCCTTTCCATTGCCTTTTAAGAATTGGACTAATGAAAAGACCATCATCATGCTCGCATATCAGGACCAAAATGTAGAGAATAAAAAGTTGGTGTCAAAATCAGTACACATTAGATAATGAGAGAAATGTTTTGATAATTTTCTTGTGTTCTTTGCAAAATATCTCCATAAACCTAGTTAGGTGCATTAGAATTTGTTATTTCTTCAAAACACAAGATATCTGATCTACCAAGGTAGTACGACATAAATAAGCACAGGAAAAGGATAAGGAAGACGATCTTGCATACCATCAGCCTTGATTTCATGAACTCGCCGCAAATAGCAACTTTCCATTTCGTGACACCAGCAAATTCACAAACAATCTAATAGAGAATAGAGAAGGAAATAATCAATTACCCAAGTGAAAAAAGAGAGCTTATCTAAAGAGATAATAATTCAACAATCATGATACAAATTAATGCATGCAGAGAAGGGTAGGAACAAAATGGGATGCATAAGAAAGGAACACTAAAAATGTAAGGGTTAGAGGAAAGATATCAAAGAACCGTGAAATTTAGTCATGAAATTATGTACCTGTTTTCCAGCATAGTAACGAGCATTCATGGTGTTGTAAGCAATAATTGCAGACTCAAGGGATTTATAGTGTACATATAAATTTCCTCGTAAATGATAAGAACTGTTCTTGCATACCTAAAAAAAGGAAGCTCAAAAATTATATTTTCATAAGAGAGATTAAGACACCTGTAAATTAAAAAGAACCACACAAAATTGGTAGAAAAATATTGTAGGGCCACACGATTAATTTATCTATGCCATCAATTAATATCATACGAAATTTAAATACAAAAAAACGATGAAACACGGATACTTCCCAAAAGGCAACGTACCCGATACTCGACGGATACACCTATGTGGACACACATGGTCTTAGCACATCATTCTGCATATTGTGATAGGAGTGCATTTCTAGAGTGAACAAAAGTTGGCTCTATGCTAGGAAGCATTGGTACATTCAATTAAGTTGTGTATTTGTGCCGAGTATGTTTTTGGTACTGGTACGTTTCTGTTACAAGTACGTGTATTGAACGTGTTGATACGATGCAAGTTATTAACAAAAAGGCTAACTTGTCCGTAGACTAACCGGAGATTGAAGATGTTTATCTCCAACAATGAAAAAGAAAAAAATTGATGAGTGGGCATAAGTTTAATTTTCTCTCTTTTGGTTGAACATATAAGATATCAAATTTTGTAATATTTAGGAATGCTTAATGTTTGAAAACCTCATGTTATGTTGCATTGATTTGTGGATTTGTACTTTAAGTTGTGATTTATGTTTGATGTTTTGAGAACTATTTATTGCACTTGTGATATATATATATAATATGACATATCATGACGTACCCACATCTTTTTTTTCGTACCATCTTACCGGGTACGTATCATACCCGGTACCTGTACCGGTGCTTCCTAGCAAAAAAATAATTTCATTTCAGGATCCGAGCACGAGTATTTTTCATGAGCGCTACTGTTTGATCAAGGTAACTACTATCATTTTATGATTTCTCCGCATGAAATAAGAAAAATATTGTCTATTATAATTTCAGCACGATTAGAAATTCGAAAGAGTGTAACATACTAATTTAGAAGATTTTAATTGGTAGTGGCAGTATTGGTAATTTAGGAGGAATGAATTAATTCCCCGTCAATTAAAAGCCAAGTCACGTACAATGCGGTTACCGCACAGTTATTTCCCATACCCACGACTTTTTTTCCAAACTGTGTCTCTTAAGTCCTCTCCTAGTCGAGCACACGGCTCAAGGGGAAACCTTAGTTATTAAAGGCGCAAGACGCACCAAGGCGTAAAGGGAACTTAGAGCCTAGGCGCAAGGCTCAAGGAACAGGTGCACGCCTGATGAAGGCAAGGCGCAACCATATACAATTTAAATAATTAAGCATCAAACATCATTTCATCTTCTCGATCAGATTCTTCATATATTCTACTAATTAATCATTGATTACTATCGTTTATATCTCTTAAAAAATAGAATCAATGTAGTTATTTGCATCATATTTAAGTCTCAATGAACAATTATATTTCACAAACACTACACAACAATAGAACCCATATAGTCTCCAATCATTGGGGGTATGGGCGGGGGAAAATAGGAAACAGACCTAACCTTTGGCACTATGCACAAAGTGGCTTCTCTCAGAGGAGAAAAACCTAACCTTTGACAATAAATGCACAAAGTGGTTACTCACAGATAACACTGAAATAGTGGTCCCCTATACCGTCACGTTTGCTGCGGAATCATGCCCTCAAATCAAAGCCAAAGACATCAGAGATGGCAGACCCAAGAATCCATTTTGATTTATGTGCACATAACCATGCTTCCTTCATTCAGCATCCAGAGCATTGGCCTTGCACAATATATCTTTCACAAACACTAAATCAATCAAAAAATATTGAGTTCTTACATTATTTTTTTATTTGTTTTTGAAAAAAAAAATACAACAAAAACCTCACTCAGGCGTGCATTTTATGTTCCAAAGACGCAAATAAGGCACACGAATGCGCAGACCTTTGAGCCTGGTGAGCCTTAAGTTTTAAACGCACCTGAGGCGCTCCTTTAGCAACATAGGGGGAAACCACCGTTTTTTTCTTTTTTCTCGCAGACACTCCCAGCGTACCTTCTCCCGCTCGACATTAGGACTCTCAATCCTTCTGATCTCGTTGACTGGAACAGCAAGGCTCTCGTCCTTTGATCACTTGAAGCCAACAACGACAGCAAGTAATAGTGTCTAATAGCGTCGACTCTTCTTCCCTTTCGATCGACTTTTTTGCTTTTGTTCAAAAAGCTGATTAAACCTCTTTCTTCCTCCGACTACACTAGTGACAATGAATCAAGGTGAGGTTTTCCCTTATTTCCCTATTTCCACTCTTCATTTCCAATGAGTTCATGTTTTCCTTTTCCCCTTCCGGCAATTAGAAGAAACATTTGATCGTTTTCTTACTATGACTTGAAAACAACAGCCCTTGTGAAATCTGAGGTCTCCTTCAGCAACTAAACACAACAAGGGCAGCTTCCTACTCCTGCACAAAGCCTTTCGCTCACTCCTATTCGGGAAGGCTGCGAGTCATCCTCCTCTTGGTGAGTTCCCACTAAATTATGAGTAAATCTTTTTGTTATTTTTGTTCATCATCATGTTCTGATCTACACGGTAGATACTGAATTTCTGGAGATTCCACTTAATTTAGAGAATCATTGGCGGTGTTCTGCAGGCCTTTTGTTTGATTCAGTTAGATTAGGGCAAGGTGAGAACTTTTCCCTTCAATAAGTTTGAATCAATTTCCTTTTCTCTAATTTCCTTTTCTCTATCTCAGAAAAGTATTTCCCTTAATTACATGAAAAGCTCCAGCAATGGTAAAGAGAGATTGTAGAGAGTATTCAAAAAGGTTTGCAATTTTAACTTCAACCTAGAGAAATCATGTCGTCCCGTTGCGTCTATGAATGACGCAACACCGAGGTAAGAAATTCGGCCTCTCTAGGCAAAACATACCACCTACTATAAATGCATTGCCTAGGTTGTGTAAGAATGAATGTGTAATTTAATTATTTAACTTATAGTTGCAAGTTAGCAGATAATTAAATTACCACATATTACATAGAAAATCAATTAACATATAACCTAGTAATGCATGAAATAATCAGGTAACTTATTAAAATATGACTTACAACGAGAATATCTACATTTTAGAGCAAGAATGGACATGATAAAGAATGTAGAATACAATTAGGAAAAGAATAAAAGATTAAATTACGTAAAAAAATCTCAGACTAGTGGCCCCATACTCATATGTCCAGCAGCTCATATGAGTCTCATCCATGGTATTGACAACCCACATTTCCAAACCTAGCAATAATCAAATGTGAGTCTGTGTTCCACTCAAGGGAAACAACAGTTCAGGGCACCTTCAAGTTGCCATTTGGACTCCATAATCCGAATGTGCTCAGCAAGCCATAAAACATAATAAGGCAGAACTCATAATGCGACAAATACAACAAATGAATTTATGAATCTGCAGTTAGTTATGTAGAAGTATGCATAAGTACTCAAAAGCTCATATTTTATATACAATTAAATTATTAAATTATGTATTTTTTTTAGTGTTACTGAGGGAGTAGTCTTTCTTACTTACTAGTTGAGTTGACCCGTCTTTGGGCATTTCTTTTCAGGAGTTGTCGGTGGGGAGATACGTCTAAGATAAGCGTTCGCGGTTTCTCCACTTTTGTTTGTCTTTCTTCCAGTTATGTTTCATTTCAGATATTGTACCATTTACTTCTAAATACAATGTATTTGAATTATTTAAATTTTTTGATGTTGTGAAAAAGTTTAAATAAAGGGATCTTTTATTGCTTCAAAAGGTAAATAATACAATGGTATGCCCCATATTTATAGAAAACGGGGAGAAGAGAGAGAACAAGAGAGAGAATACATAACGCCTGTCACATGTGACTAGGCGGAGAGAAAAAACAGACCGCGCGAGTAGTGCGGTTAGACAAGCTAACCGCGCGATTACACAGAGCTTGAGATGATATCAACAGGGTTGATCTGATCTCTATCCATCAGGATGCAGCGGACAACTCCAGGGGCAACAACTGCGGTTAGATTGAATCTAACCGCCAGACAGCAACTGTGATGGCACTTGGGAACCACCAAACTTCAACTGCGGTCAAGCCTTTGCTGATCCCCAAGAGCCACCTGGGGCGATTAGGCAGGTACTATCCGTTAGACCGCAACTGTGACTAACTTCAGCTGATCACTAGACCCAGCTCTAACATGCAACAGTAAGACCTTGATAATCACCAGACCGCACCGCCTAGAACTAGAGCTCTAACATCCAAGCAATAACACAGCCAGATCTACTAGACAAGCAGACCGCCAGACCAAACCGATAGTCCTCCAGACCTGTCCGCCACTCCGCCCAGACTCCACGTGTTCTAACATATGTATCAGACAATGCTTTAAGATTTCAGTGTTTCAGATTTATGATTTTTTTCAATTCTAGTTGACTTTGTGAATCAAAAATTGAAGTCGTTTTTACTCATAGCCTCTTACTTTACTTTTGTTGTAAGTGTTCAATTGATACTTTCATTTATGTCTATTACGTACTCGTTTTATTACCGCCTCTTTGTTTGCTTCATATCACAAGTGTTGTCTGGGATTATGAATTGATGTTATACTAGGTACACAATTTTTTATTCTTTCTTATTAGAAAAGTATATGGAGTTTGCTTACACTCACATATTCAAAAGAAGATACAATGATTCATGTCCTGAAGCCAAATATGTCACAAGAAGGAATCATTTAATTATTTATTAAAATTACTCATGTTGAAGATATCTAGATACTAGAATATGTGTCAGTTCTACATGTGAAGAAGTTCATATCATAACAAAAGTATTCATGATGATGATCATCATCATCAATAGCTTCCCAACTATTTAGAATAAGCTTTATGAACGCTCATTTCTCCATTTGAGTATCATCGTAAGGTGTTAAGCACATCATTTTGAACAACTATCATCCAAATTACCCATGATCTACATTTCTCCTTCGTAATTAGTACATTAATTCTATCTACTTGTGTAAACAACATAAACCTCTTTCCTAACATCTTTGATAAATATCAAAACAATTTCTCCCTTGTATAATGATTCCTGAATTTAACCTTGCTAGTTTGTACACACCTAGCACATTATCCATTATACATTCTCAATTACATCAAACTCAACATAGACATCAATAAATTTTATATAGAACATTTGAATCCATACGCTTGAATATCGGACGGATTTTTCTTACAGTCTTATTTTACGGATAAATCCAGCACTTGCATTTGGCTATGGCTTTCTTACTAGTTTTTAAAAATAATGAGGTACGGAATTTTCACAACAAGAATAAGGTACCTCAAGTGTGGAAGCTTTAGGTAAGCAATTCATATTTTGTTATATGCAAAACATCTAAAAACCTGCATTTTATAAGAAATTGCCACGTGTCAAAATCTTTATAGCATACATGGTTGTGATTATTTCCCCAAATTCCAAATTAAATAATTAACAAGCTAATTGCCTCAAACTACAAATTCAAAGGAAATAGAAAAAACCTTTATTAACGTTATTATCATTTATTTTATCATCAATATTACTCAACTGATCTTGTTTTATGGCATTTAAGACATTTTCTAATAATAACACTAACTAAATGCTTAGATAGCAAAATTTCTAAATGGCAGAATATATTTAAAAGCAGCAGTTTAAGTTAACAACTTCTCCCACAACAGTACTATAACTGATTTTACAGGGAATTACAATTATCCTAACCGAATGCTAATTAGCTATGGCATCCTCTCGTCGCATAATACTCTCAAGGCACTTCTCTATTTTAACCACTCAAGCTTAAATCTAGAAATTACATCCTTATCTACATAAACATTTTTTCAAGGGATCCAAGATACTAAAATCTATCAAAACATAAGAGTATCATTTTATGCAAACTAAAACTACATATAATATACTCTACTTGTGTTCTACTACTTCTAGACTGTTTCTAAACAATTACTTCAACTTTCAAAACATTTTATTATTCAAGTAGAGATCTCATTGATAAAAATTGTCTCTACAAAAACATACATTAAAGCATTTCAGTTTTGATACCCTTTATAGGTATCTCCATAAGCAATTCAAAAATATATGAACTCAATGATAATACTTACATAAATATCAATTCAAAACTGTTTGGCACTCTATAATTATTTCAAATACTAGTAATTAATTATTGCAAGACGCAATAAAATATTATCTCAGGCTCAATAAAATTTATCTCTACACATGTTTTTTCATTAATTGTATTAACACAATACATTTTCAGCCAGACCTTCATAACCTTAAATAAAATTAATGCTTTGAAATTGACACAATTTCCTTTAGTCTATGTTCCATACCTCTCTCCAATAGCTTCCTTTAGTCTATGTTCCATACCTCTCTCCAATCAGCACAACCATAAAGATTTCCTTTCTTAAACACCGATAAAAAAAATTTTATTATCATATGGCATCCTCTTAGTCCTCAAAATTGCAATAAAAAATTTTGTTATTCAAACCAATATAATACCATTATACCACTCATTACTCTCCAAATTCAATAGGTATCTCATGTGGATCTAAAATGTTGAATTTATACATTTCTTTTGAACTAACTTTTGCAACTTTTTTGCATTAGCCTATAATATACCTCTTATTTGTTCTCTATTCACTTCTAAAAAACTTTTACTTAAACCTACTAAAAACAACAACACTCAATTTAAGTAGGTTTATAACTTAAACCTACTATTTAATAAATTTTCAAAAAAGCATTTGAATCTTAATTTGATATCTTAATCTTTAACTAAGATCCAATTATCTTCTCATTTAATGTATCTACATAATAATTGCTAATATTACATTCACTAAAATTGAATATGATTTACTTTGTCTTTCTCTATTAACTCGAAGTTCAATGTCTTCTAAATAGATCTTTGTTATTCCTATTTTGCACTTAATTCGGTAAATGTCAAATAAAATAGAACCATATCCTATGTATAAGGCATGCACCAGGAGCCGCACTTTGGATATCTTTTGTAAGCACTTCCTTTACTATGAGATATGAACACATTGTTTATCCTTCGATATAAATTATTATGAATAGACGTGCTTTAGTAATAACAATGAGTTCTCTCTCTATCGTACATATAGCAGCTTCAACTAGGAAAATATTATGAATAAAACAAGCAATGGAGTAGATATTATTGTAAATACTATTTGGAGGGAAGAAGTTTTGGGGGTAAGCAAAAAATGTATTAGAATTTTGGTTCTTAAATTGGTCGTAGAAAAGGAAACTATTAATGTGATTAATGTTTATGCGCCACAAGTAGAATTAAGTGAAGCGATTAAGTGTAATTTTGTGAAGCCTTAGATGATTTGGTATGAGAAATCTCATAAAGCGAGAAAATTTTCATGGGGGAGACTAAAATGAACATATATGGAAGGAAAATACGGATTATACAAACGATTACGAAGGATATGAATATGAAGCAAGAAATGAAAAAGGAAGAGTCATTTTAGACTTGGCAATAGCACACGAGCTAATTGTGACAAATACGTTCTTTATGAAAATGGACGAACATTTAATTATTTTAATAACGGACCAAATAAGTCATCAATTAATTATCTTATGACTCGCAAAATGGATAGGAAATTTTGTATGGATTCCAAATTCATACCAGAAGAAAACTTGACAACACAAAACAAACTACTGATGTTGGATGCGCAAATTAAATTTAGTAAATTTAAGAAAAGGAGAAAAATATGGCCAAAAAATCGGCGATAGAACTTGAAGATGGAAAAATAGGTTGTTTTCAAGGCAGATGTTATGAAACAACTAGTTCTTGATCCTTATGTTAATAAGTGTCACATGAGAAGTTATGTTTTCACATTTAAGAATAAGTGGAAAGAATGTACTCGGAGAATTAAAAGATCGTGCTCTGCCACATAAAGAATTTTGATGGTGGAAAGTGGAAGTGCAAGATATAGTGAGGGCAAAGAGGGCTAGCTATAAAGCACTCGGCGCTTGTAAGAATGATGAAAACTTGACAAGGTACAAAATTGTCAAAAAAGAAGTTAAAAGTACAGTAAGTAAAGCAAGAAGTCAAACTTACGATGAATTTATAAGCGACTAGATACCAAAGATAGAGAGCATGATATATATAAAATTTCTTGAGCTAGAGAGAGGAAGACAAAAAATTTAAGTCATTAAATGCATAAAGGATGAAATAGATACGATTTTGATGAATGATGTGATTATTAAGGAGCGATGAAAAACATACTTTTATTAACTCTATAATGAAGAAAAAGATAATAAACTGAGCTTAGAAGAGTAAGATAAAACGGTGGAGTATAAAAACATAATTTTTATCGTAAAATTCAAACATCAGAGGTAAATGATGCTCTGAATATGATAAAAAATGGAAATACAGTGGGGTCAGATGATATACCATCGAAGCATAGAAATGCCTGGAGAAGGAAGAAATTTGGTGACTTACATGTTTCTCCAATAAGACACTAAAGACAAAGAGGATGTGAAACCAACGGAGAGTATTTTGGTACCACTGTATAAAAACAAAGAAGATAAATAAAATTATGTCAATTGCAGAAAAATTAAATTAACGAGTTATACTAAGAAACTATGAGAACGAGTAATAGAGAAATAAAACGAGAGACTGGTATCTTGGAGAATCAATTTTGATTCATGTCAGGGCTGTCAAGCATGAGAGCTATACACCTCTTGAGAAAACTCATGGAAAACTATCAGAAAAATAATAGTATTTGTATATGATGTTTATCGATCTTGAGAAGACTTTTGATAGGGTTTCAAGAGAGGTCGTATAGAGTCTTAGGAAAGAAATATGTAAATATATCAGACATTGATGTAATCAAAGATATGTATACAAATTCAGTGTCGTCGGTGAGGGCATCTGGAGGATTAACACAGGAATTTTCTAACACTGTTGGCTTAACATCAAGGGTCAGTTTTAGGCTTGTATTTCTTTAACCTTGTCATAGATGAGCTCACTCGACATATCCAACAAGTAATATCTTGGTGTTTATTGTTTGCAGATGGTCGATGAGACGCAAGAGGTTGTAAACGCAAAACTTGAATCATGGCGAGACACTTTAGAAAAGAAAGATTTTAGGTTGAGCAGGGCAAAGACTATATGGAGCTTAAATTTTGTAGAGCGAGAAGGACGGATAACACCGTCATTAAGTTGGGTAACCAGATATTTCTCGCAGTGAGTGCTTTAAATATCGGGGATCGATAGTTCAAAAAAGATGGAGGTGTAAATAAAGATGTTATACATAGAATCTAAGTAGGTTGGTTGAAGTGTAGAGGCGTGTCTGGGATCTTATGTTATCATAAAGTACCATTAAATCTTAAAGACAAGTTTTATCGTGTTGCAATTAGACAAGCAATGCTCTACGGTTCTGAGTGTTGGACAGTGAATTATGTACATTAACAAAAAAATAGAGTTGTAGAGATGAGAATGCTTAGGTAGATATGTGAACACACGAGACTGGATAAAATTAGGAATGAATGTATCAGGGATAAGACAGGAGTGGCGCCAATTGTAGAGAAGATGTGAGAAGCACGATTAAGATGGTACAGACACATACAAATGAGACCATTAAAGACACTTGTTAGGCATTGTGAGAGTTTGGACACAGGGCATGTTAAACGAGGGAGGGGTAGACCAAAAAATTCTTTGAATGAAACTATAAGGAAAGATATATAACGTCTGGTCTACTGTGCATGCGCAATAGGTCTAGAGATGAGTGACCCCAACCCCTCTCTATGGATTTGATTAGTCGCAGACACTAATTCTAATGGCAGGTTATTGAGGTTGGGGCTTGAACCCACACCTCCTATAAAAGGGAGATTTAAACTAGTCCTCATCACCCGCAATAGACCGGGCATTACAAGACATGATGTACTTACGCATTTGTGAGATTATGACTAAAGATAGGGCGCAATAGAGTCAAAGGATCCATAGAGCTGACCCAACTGTGGTGGGATAAAGACTTGAGTGTTATAGTTGTCTTTTTTTAACCCCATCAATGTAATCTTAATACACACGAGTATCAAATCAAATATCGTGGTACTCAACCATGTCTTTTTAAAATCAATAAAAATATATATTATCTTTTTTCTCTCTATACTTATTTATCAACTTTCTTAACATATAATACACATTAATAATAGATTTTCATGGAAGGAAGAGAAATTGATTATCCATAATTGAAATATTTTTAAGCCTAAATTTCATAACTCTTTTGAATAGCATAAATGTTTGAATCATAAGTTAAATTTGCTTATAATTAACACAAAATGGACATCTTTTATTCTTAAATATTAATGTCAATGCTTCTTATCCAGTCATTTGAAATTTCATTAGTCTTCAAAGTTCTATTAAAAATACTTAATGCAGAGAAAGATGCAAGTGAGAGAAAATCACTCAGCTATTTTATTGATCTTCAAATACATCAGTACATACACTTATATAGAGAGAAAAAGAGAAGGAGAGTTTTTTACATCTACAATGTGAGACTAAATAGACTGTTATGAACGTGCAAGAAAGAAAGAAAGAGAGAGACTAGAGAGGAAGGAGAGATTAGGGTTAGGGTTGAAGAAAGGGAAGAGAGAAACCTGATATGTCTTCAATGCCTCCTTCCCAAAGCAGCCCGGGCTATAAATACCCGGGGAGAGGGGGGGCCGGCCGGCCCCCCCAAGTGGGGCTGAACCGGAGTGGTTCAGCCCCCCCTTCAGGCTGATTTAATGAGTGGGGGGTGAACCGGATGGTTCAGCCCCGTTGTCTTGAGCGCGCTCCTTGGTCCGCCGCGAGTATTTATGTCCCGAGAACCCAAGCGGGTGTGGGGGCATAACATTCCCCTCCCCATCAAGCACCAGCTTGTCCTCAAGGTGGAAGTCCGGAAACCGCTCGCGGAACTCCAACAAGTCGACCCATGAGTTGTGCCCAGCATCCAACTGCCGCCATTTGACGAGTACCGCTGGGCGATAGTCTGTGCCCGACTTCTTCCATTTGGTAAGCAAAATGGCCTCTGGGGACGGCCGTAACTCACCCGTGTTGGTCGCCTCGGGGAGGAAAGGGCTAGCCTGAACGGAAGCCCCGAGCTTCTTCTTCAAAACAGAGACATGGAATGTCGGGTGGATGCGGGACCCCGCTGGGAGATCCAAGGTGTAGGCCACTGGGCCCACCCGACGTAGAATGCGGAATGGCCCGTAGTAACATGGGGCGAGTTTCTGATTCATCCTCCGAGATACTGATAGCTGGCGGTAAGGTTGGAGCTTGAGGAAAACCTCATCACCCACTGCGAACTCCCGCTCGGTACGGTGCTTGTCTGCCTGTGCCTTCATGCGGTCCTGAGCGACCCGCAGATTGTCTCGAAGGACGGCTAAAGTGCGATCCCGATCCTGAAGTGTCCGCTCCACGGCTGGGAGAGCGGCGCTGGAGGGCTCATAAGAACTCAAGGTAGGAGGAGGGCGGTCGTAGACCACCTCGAAGGGAGTGACCTTGCCGGCGGTGTGGAAGGACGTGTTGTAGCAGTACTCCGCCCAATGCAACCAACGGGTCCACGTGCGTGGCTCGTCCATCACAAAACACCGTAAGTAGGTCTCCACCCCCCTGTTGAGGACCTCTGTCTGTCCGTCCGTCTGGGGATGGTGGGCGGTGCTCATACGTAGCGTAGTGCCCTGGAGCCGAAAGAACTCCCTCCAGAAACTGCTGATAAAGACCGGATCCCTGTCGGAAATGATGGAACGTGGAAGGCCATGGAGGCGCACAATCTCCCGCGCAAATAACTCTGCAACTGTCTCCCCCGTGTATGGATGGCTCAATGGTAGGAAATGACCATACTTGGAAAGCTTGTCTACCACCACCAGGATGACGGACTTGCCTTGGGACTTGGGCAACCCGTCAATGAAATCCATGGAAATGGTGTCCCACACCTGGTGCGGGATCTCGAGCGGCGTAAGAAGCCCAGCCGGTGATGTGGTCTCATACTTCTGCCTCTGGCAAATCTCACACTCTCGTACAAATTGCTGGACATCGCGACGCATCCCCTTCCAGAAGACATTTGCTCGGAGCCGCTGAAGTGTCCGGAGAATCCCTGCGTGACCGCCTGTGGGTGAAGCGTGAAACTCCTGCATCATCGCCGTCCGCCATGGCGACGCGGAGGGGATGACTACTCTGTCCTGGAAGTACAGCCGCTGGCCCTGAAGGTGGTAGCCCGGCTCTGTAGTGTGACCCTGCTGTAGTGCCTCTACAATGGTGCGTAACTCGGGGTCCTGGAGTACCGCTGCCTGTATCTCGTCCAAGGTGGTGATCACTGGCCCCGACACATGAGAGAGGGAGCTTTCCGGTAGGCGGGAGAGCGCGTCGGCGACCACATTCTCTCTGCCCTGCTTGTACACAATCTCGTAATCATACCCCATCAACTTGGTCAACCACTTCTGCTGCAGTGGAGACGCCAAGCGCTGCTCCAGGAAGTGCTTCAAACTTTGGTGATCCGTACGGACTTGGAAGTGCTGTCCCAGAAGATAGGGTCGCCACATCGCGACCGCATGTATTATTGTCAACATCTCCTTCTCGTACGTTGAAAGCCCCAGCGTCCGTGGGGCCAAGGCCTTGCTGAAGTAAGCGAGCGGGCGGCCCTCCTGCATCAGGACTGCTCCGAGGCCGACGCCCGAAGCATCAGTCTCCACCACAAATCTCTTGGTAAAATCCAGCAGGGCCAACACCGGTGTAGTGGTCATGGCCTGGTTTAAAGCCCGGAAGGCCTCGTCTGCCTCGTTGCTCCACTGGAACGCATCCTTCTGCAACAGCTGTGTCAGAGGTCGAGCAATCTTGTCGTAGTCCTTCACAAAACGGCGGTAATACCCCGTCAGCCCGAGGAAGCCACGCAAGGCTCGCACCGTCGTGGGCTGGGGCCAGGACACCATACTCGCAATCTTCTGTGGGTCTGCCTGGACCCCCCTGGGCGGACACAAGATGCCCCAGATACTCGACCTGGCTCTGTCCGAAAGAACACTTGGACTTTTTGGCGAATAGCCGGTGCTCCCGCAGTACGGTAAGAACATGTCGCACGTGCTCCAAATGGTCGTCCCAAGCCCTGCTATAGATTAGGATATCATCAAAAAAAAACCAGGACATACCGGCGAAGTAGTGGTCGAAAGATCTCGTTCATCACCGCCTGAAAGGTGGACGGAGCGTTGGCCAACCCAAACGGCATCACCAAGAACTCGTAGTTACCGTCGTGGGTGCGGAACGCTGTTTTGTGGACATCCTCTTCCTTCATCCGAATTTGATGATAACCGGACCGTAGGTCTAGTTTGGTGAACAGACTCGCTCCATGCAGCTCATCCAGCAACTCCTCAATCATAGGAATGGGAAACTTGTCCTTGATGGTGGAGCTATTCAGCCCCCGGTAATCGACGCAGAATCGCCAGGAGCCATCCTTCTTCTTGACCAAGATGATCGGAGAAGAGAACGCGCTGGTGCTGGGCCGAATAATGCTTGTCGCTAGCATCTCCCGTACGCTGCGCTCGATCTCCGCCTTTTGAACATACGGGTAGCGGTAAGGACGGATATTGGTAGGGTCCGTCCCTGTCTTCAGATGTATCTGGTGATCCCACAAACGCGAGGGGGGCAGAGTGTGCGGCTCCTGAAAGACGTCCTCAAACTGAGCTAGAAGCTGCTGTATCGGGTCCGACGCTACCTGTGTGTCGGCCCCTCTTGCCGCCACCCCGAGTATCATGGCCATCATACTACCCTGCTCCTCCAGTCTCTGCAGGCTTCGTAGGGAGATCTCCTTGAGAGGGGCGGATCGGATACCGTGCAAACAGTAATCCGTCCCCTGCAGCGTGAACTCCAGTGTCATGCGATCCCAGTCCGTGATCACCCGCCTCAGTTGGCGGAGCCACTGTACCCCAAGTGTTGGAACCGGCTTTCCGGTCCCTCCTAGAGTTTGAAACAGGATGCAGCCCACACGTACTCTCCCTGCGCTACCGTCCTGACGAGAGTCAGCGACCTGAAAACAGACCGAGGGGGTTCAGCTTGGAGGTCCCGCCTCTTACCCGGAAGAACTGTTAGTCTTCCCCTCCCTAGCCAGTGCTGAGCTAGGTGCCTGAGAGGGAAAAAGTGGGAAGGTTCAACAACCTTTTCTCAGGCACCTTATCGGTCTATTTATAGGTTTCTGAATCTGTTCTGCAAATATCACTCTTAAATCCACCTGAAAATACCAAAACACCCTGGGCTGGGTCTGCCTATAGCCAAACTCCGCTGTTCTGGAGAGCTATATGCAGGCCTCCAGGGGTAATAATGTAAAACTATCTGGGGCACGAAGGTAAAATCCCCCTTGTGGGTCAAAATAGGTAAAGATATCTTTTTCCCCTGCGGCGAGTGGGGAAGATACTGCCGGGCGAGACGGCCGCCATGCCCGTCTCGCCGCCTTTTCGGCATGTGAGCTCTTTCGCCTTCTAGGATGATTTCGCCCACTAGAAGGTCTCGCCCACTCCAGAGGATCCCCCATCTCGCCTCCTGTAGGTGGGCATCCTATACTCTCGCCAGTCATCCCTTCGCCCGCTGGACCGTCTCTCGCGAGCCCCAGGTTGTACACAATCCCCGCTCTTTTCGAGGTTGCCCTAACCTCGGAAAGATAAGTCCAACCGCGGCTCGCGATGCTAAGGTTCCTCTGTGGGAATCTTGGGTGGGCCCCTCCTCCCCGTACTGTCTATAAATATGAGGAGGAAGCCTTCATTTGGAACTCTTTTTGCCTTCATCCTTTCTTCTGGAATGTCTCATAGTCAAAGTTTCCGTGAGCGTCTTGCGATTGTGCGAAAGCAGAACAAAGCCGGCACAGATGCCCTTTTCCCAGATCTGGGGCGTACTCCCCCCGCAGCCTCTCCGCCCTCTCGCACCAAGAAAGCGAAAGCCGTCTGCGCTCCTCTCTCGGCGGGCGCAACCTCTTCGGCCGTTCCGATAGACACCCTGTTCTCTTCCTCAGGGGGGAGACAGGTGATCCCGTTATTTTTCCTTTCCCCTGTCTCGCCTGTCTGATTATGCTTTCACAGGGAAGTCCTGCTGATTCGCCGGTGCCTGCCGATCCCCATGACAATGTAAGTCAAGTCCCTCAGCGCACAGACTCGCCCAAGATGGCCTCCCCCCCTCCCTCGCGGAGAGAAAACCTCTCGCGAGTGGTGGGGAATCCTCGAATCCCAAGTAAGATCTTTTTCCTTTTTCCTTCTCGCCTTTCGGTTGATTTGCCTTCTTCTACTCGGCTTGCGCGGGCTCATCCTTGTTTGTAACCTTTCACTATTTTCGCAGGCATCCACTTTGATTCTGATACTGAGGAAGCTCCCGCATCTCCCCCACTCTCGCCCCTTCCTCATCCGAGCGAGATCGAGGACTACCTAGGTGATCCCATGGACCCTCTGGAGTTGAAACGGAGGACTGCCCGGATGTTCCGCAAATATACACACATAATCCGCGAGATGGAGCTCGAGAAGCAAGCCTCCGACCGACGCATGGAGTGGATGGAAGCAGATCATCACCGCCTTTCCGCGATGGTGGAGGCGGATGGGGTGCTGGACGGGACTGACCCCCAGGCTATACTGAACGAGATGGATGAACATCTCCGTCTCGCGCGCCGCGGCGTGATCGCCGCTCGCGCCTTTCATCTTCCTGGCCGCCCGCCATGCAGAGCAGCGCGACGCCCCCCACGGATCAGTTTCCCGTTTCTTCCCGATATTCCGTGGATGAGGTGGAGGCCATCTGTCGGGACTCAAACATCAAGACAGCGGAGGTCGTCCTTAAGATGATGAAGGAGCTGGGAGTGGTGCGTGCTGATGCGGAGACGGTGACCGTCCGCGACCTAGTCCCGCGTTTGTTCGACGAGTCGGACGGCAGCGCCTCCTCTGACAATGAGTAGTGCACCATCCCTCTCAATGTTTTCCTCTCGCCCTCATCTTTTTGTTTAACACTTATGATCCTGGTTCCCTTTCTTAAAGGGAGAGCGAGGTGTCTCTGCCTCATCAATTTTTTGTTTAAAACTCTTTATATGCTGACGGCCGCTTCCCCTTTTGGGGTGCTGTGCAATAGTTATTTAGGAGTTACTTTATTTTAATTGCCAGTTTGATTTTCCACCCTCTCGCTTAGCTACCAGTCCAAGGTGTATGGCTATTTTTTGGGACGCTGTTTAATCACTACTTTTATTGTCTTCCATTTCGCTGAAAACTGGCGCGAGGCCCCCCCTTTATCGCTCTTTACCCGTCTTGATTACCTCCGTCGGCGCTGCACTGCGAGATCATCTCGCCACAAAATTTCTGGGTCCAGTCGTCTCGCCAGTCGGTTTCGGCCACTTCAGCTCACTTGATCCTGGGACGGGGAAAACCCTCCCGCCCGTGGCGAGACCCCCTATGGCGAGTGCCGGCCAGGGACCTTCTTCCCTGGCCCTATTCCTGGTCACTCTCTGTTTCAGGGACTACCCCCCTCTTGCTGAGTCATGGATTTTTCTCCACGCGAATTCTTACCCTTAGACTTGTTTCCCCAAGTGAGTACCATCCTCCCGAAACACCCTCAACCACCGAGTGAGCCTACAGCCCTGCCAGCTAGATGGGAGCCTGGTCAGCGGGTCTGCTCGGGGTCCTCCTTTCCAAAACACCACCAACCACCGAGTGAGCCTACAGCCCTGCCAGCTAGATGGGAGCCTGGTCAGCGGGTCTGCTCGGGGCCTCCTCTCCAAAACTCCACCAACCACCGAGTGAGCCTACAGCCCTGCCAGCTAGATGGGAGCCTGGTCAGCGGGTCTGCTCGGGGTCTCCTCTCCAAAACTCCACCAACCACCGAGTGAGCCTACAGCCCTGCCAGCTAGATGGGAGCCTGGTCAGCGGGTCTGCTCGGGGTCTCCTCTCCAAAACTCCACCAACCACCGAGTGAGCCTACAGCCCTGCCAGCTAGATGGGAGCCTGGTCAGCGGGTCTGCTCGGGGTCTCCTCTCCAAAACACCACCAACCACCGAGTGAGCCTACAGCCCTGCCAGCTAGATGGGAGCCTGGTCAGCGGGTCTGCTCGGGGTCTCCTCTCCAAAACACCACCAACCACCGAGTGAGCCTACAGCCCTGCCAGCTAGATGGGAGCCTGGTCAGCGGGTCTGCTCGGGGTCTCCTCTCCAAAACTCCACCAACCACCGAGTGAGCCTACAGCCCTGCCAGCTAGATGGGAGCCTGGTCAGCGGGTCTGCTCGGGGTCTCCTCTCCAAAACACCACCAACCACCGAGTGAGCCTACAGCCCTGCCAGCTAGATGGGAGCCTGGTCAGCGGGTCTGCTCGGGGTCTCCTCTCCAAAACACCGCCAACCACCGAGTGAGCCTACAGCCCTGCCAGCTAGATGGGAGCCTGGTCAGCGGGTCTGCTCGGGGTCTCCTCTCCAAAACACCGCCAACCACCGAGTGAGCCTACAGCCCTGCCAGCTAGATGGGAGCCTGGTCAGCGGGTCTGCTCGGGGTCTCCTCTCCAAAACACCACCAACCACCGAGTGAGCCTACAGCCCTGTCAGCTAGATGGGAGCCTGGTCAGCGAATCTGCTCGGGGTCTCCTCTCCAAAACTCCAACCACCGAGTGAGCCTACAGCCCTGCCAGCTAGATGGGAGCCTGGTCAGCGGGTCTGCTCGGGGTCTCCTCTCCAAAACTCCACCAAACACCGAGTGAGCCTACAGCCCTGCCAGCTAGATGGGAGCTTGGTCAGCGGGTCTGCTCGGGGTCTCCTCTCCAAAACTCCACCAACCACCGAGTGAGCCTACAGCCCTGCCAGCTAGATGGGAGCCTGGTCAGCGGGTCTGCTCGGGGTCTCCTCTCCAAAACTCCACCAACCACCGAGTGAGCCTACAGCCCTGCCAGCTAGATGGGAGCCTGGTCAGCGGGTCTGCTCGGGGTCTCCTCTCCAAAACTCCACCAAACCACCGAGTGAGCCTACAGCCCTGCCAGCTAGATGGGAGCTTGGTCAGCGGGTCTGCTCGGGGTCTCCTCTCCAAAACTCCACCAAACACCGAGTGAGCCTACAGCCCTGCCAGCTAGATGGGAGCTTGGTCAGCGGGTCTGCTCGGGGTCTCCTCTCCAAAACTCCACCAACCACCGAGTGAGCCTACAGCCCTGCCAGCTAGATGGGAGCCTGGTCAGCGGGTCTGCTCGGGGTCTCCTCTCCAAAACTCCACCAACCACCGAGTGAGCCTACAGCCCTGCCAGCTAGATGGGAGCCTGGTCAGCGGGTCTGCTCGGGGTCTCCTCTCCAAAACTCCACCAAACACCGAGTGAGCCTACAGCCCTGCCAGCTAGATGGGAGCTTGGTCAGCGGGTCTGCTCGGGGTCTCCTCTCCAAAACTCCACCAACCACCGAGTGAGCCTACAGCCCTGCCAGCTAGATGGGAGCCTGGTCAGCGGGTCTGCTCGGGGTTGTTTCTACAAATCACCTCGCCCCTGGTGCCTCACAGGGGTCACCCACACTTCCACCAAAAGAGCACATCGGGATGATAAGCATTTCCAAATAACAATAGAAAGATACTGTGAAGTAGAGTGCTACGGGTAAAATCTCTTCAAATCATCCCCACTCCGGGCTCGCTCGAGAGATACCCCGTCCACATTCTGGAGGTGGTACCCTCCTGACCTTAAGACTTCTTTTATTACAAAAGGACCCTCCCAATTTGGGTTAAGTTTTCCTACAGAGGCTCCTCTACCCGCCGCGTCAACCTTTTTTAGGACCAAATCTCCTTTCGCAAACTGTTTAACCCTTACATGCTTGTCGAAGTACCTCGCCATTCGGCGCTTGACTTCCTCCTGTCGGACCACTGCTAAATCTCGAAGCTCCTCCACGAGATCCAACGAAAGTCTCTGCTCTTCTTCGTTCTCTGTCCTCCATCCTTCGGCTCCTTCCCTTGCAACCACTACTCTTGGCGATGCGACCTCGAACTCGACAGGTATGACGGCCTCTGAGCCGTGAGAGAGCTTAAACGGGGTTTCTCCCGTGGCTGTGTTTGGTGTGGTTCTTAAGGCCCACAGTACTGAAGGTAATTGCTCCACCCAGCTTCCTCTTAAATTCTCCACCTTTTTCTTCAACAGATTGACAATGACCTTATTGGCCGCTTCGACCTGTCCGTTACTCCGCGGATGATGAACAGAGGCAAAGCGGAGATCTATCCCCAAACGAATGCAGAAATCCACGAACTCCCTGCTTGCAAACTGGGGTCCATTATCCGTCACAATGGCTAGGGGCAACCCATGCCGGCAGACAATCTCCCCCCAAACGAAGTTCTTGACCACCTGCGAGGTTACCTTAGCCAATGCTTTCACCTCCAGCCACTTTGAAAAGTAATCCACCATGACTATCAGGAACTTCCTTTGGCCACTTGCTTGGGGAAAGGGGCCCACCAGATCTAGTCCCCATATAGCGAATGGCCAGGGAGCTGTAATGGTCCGCAACCTCTGGGCCGGGAGGAGCTGAAGAGGGGCGAACTCCTGGCACTTTTGGCACTTTTTCGCAAATTCCTCCGCATCTCTCCTAAGGGTAGGCCAAAAGTACCCCTGCATCAGCACCCTCCCCTCTAAAGTCCGGCTCCCCGAGTGACTTCCACATTCTCCGGAGTGGATTTCTTGCAGAACCCTAGGAGCCTCTTCCTCCGACACACACCTGGCCAGCAATCCTGTCAAGGTCTTGCGATATAAAACTCCATCCTTCAATAGGTAGTATGCCGACTTGTATCTGGTGCGCTTCTTGTCGAGCTCCGTCGCGGGTAACTGTCCTGATGCCAAAAAAGTGATAAAGGGGTCCATCCACGACCTTTGTTGGCACACTTCCATAAGTTCTCCTTCCTTTATGGACGGTCTGAAGAGTTCCGTCACCGTTCCCCCAGCCCGAGGGCCGTGCTTGGCGAGTTGGTCGGCCTGGGTGCTCTCCTCTCTCGGGACGTGTTGAATTGAGAAACTTCGGAACTGCCCTATGATGTCCTTGACCTTTCCCAAATACAGCTGGAGGGCTGGCTCCCTTGCCTCGAACTCCCCTTTTTGGACCATTACAACATTACTCACCCACCCCGGATACTTACAGGCGGACACAAACCCCGCCTTAAGTAATTTTTCTACTTCCTCTCTAATAGGTCCGGCCATCTTCGAGGCGATGGCCCTCTTCTTCTGTTGTATGGGGCGGGTGTTGGGGTCTAGATTGAGGCGGTGACAGGCGACGTCTGCATCGACCCCCGGCATGTCCGCGGCGCTCCACGCGAAGACGTCGATATTGTTTTGCACGCAGGTTCTGACCTTCTCTTGGTCCTCCGGGTTGAGCTCGCCACTGATTTTTATCCTTTCTACTCGGCCTTCCTTGGTGCGTATTTCTACCTCCAGGACTTCCACCGCAGCTTTCAGCCTGGATGACTCCTCCTCTTCTTCCTGTTCTGCCTGCTTACCCTGCTGCTGGGCTTTGTCTTCTACGTTGGCCACCATTCCCTCTTCCCCCGGCTGCTCCGCCTCCCACCTGCTCGCGCCCTCTTTTTCCTGCCAGGAGGCTCTTCTCTTTTCTGGACGGGTCCCCTCTCCGGGTGATCCGCCCACCTCTTCCGTCTTCCTCTTCTCCTTTCTCCCTTCCTCTTCTCTTTGCCCCACTTCCCCTGCCGCTCCCGTCTCTCCTCCCTCTGCTCCAGCCATTTCTAGCTCCTTCCGCATACCCTTGTTCCTTGCCACTCCTCCCTCACCTCCAGCTCTTCCCCTCTCCCTTTCTTCTTCCATCTCCGTCTCCCCGAACTCCTCTCCCGCCATTCCTTGCTCCTCCGCAATGCCTCCAATCACTACTACTTCTCCCTCTCCTCCAGCACCTTCCTCCTCCCTTTCCTCTGTCATCCCCGTCTCCCCGAACTTCTCTCCCGCCATCGCTGGCTCCCCCGCAATGCCTCCAACCGCTACTACTTCTCCCTCTCCTCCAGCACCTTCCTCTCCTCGCTCTTCTTCGCCTCCCTGCTCTTGTTGCAATCGCTCCATCCTCTTTTCCAACTCCTCTGCGTCCCTCTGCCAGGAGATTGTGTTTACCGCCGTCACGTAGCATTCCCTTGCTGCCTTCGGATCTCCTCGTACCCTGATTTGAGTACCTCCAGAATTCAGCTTCAAGCACTGGTGAAACGACGACGGAACGCATCTAAAAGCGCTGATCAGGGGGCGCCCAAAGATAGCGTTGTAGCTACTGGGGGCATCCACTATGACAAAACGGCAATTTCTGGATAGCCCTCCCAAAGTTACTTGGAGTCCCACACCCCCCTCGACCTCTTTTCTTTCTCCTGAGAATCCAAACAATGGTTCATCCGCTGCCAGTACCCTCCGTGCCTCCACCCTCATTGCATTGAATGCCTTCTTAAAAATCACGTTCACCGAGCTCCCATTGTCGACTAGGATCCGCGACACCGTGAAGTTCTCGATGGCGGTCCGTATCACCAGCGCGTCGCAAAAGGGGTCCTCATGGTCGGGCATGTCTTTTCTTGAAAACGTAATCTTTTCATCTGGAGGAGGGGATTGCGACGTCGAGGCGACACTTCGGCGGTACATAGTGTGAAGGCTCGCCTTTCGGGCCGCCTCTATCCCCACCCCCCCATTGATCACCCCAACCAGCCCGCGATCCCCTTCATCCGCACGATCCACACACCGATCCTCTTCTCCTGTAATTGTTACATCCTCTATCCGCACCGGCCTTGGCTGTTCCCCAGCTCCTCGAGTCCTCCTTAACTCCAAGAAATCCGGGCAGGTAGCCGTTGCGTGACCTTCCTCCTCGTGGAAGTCACAGTATGGCAACGCCACCCCCCCCCCTTCCGGTCTCCCTTCCTGAGGGTTCCTCCTTCTCCCTGCTCCTGCTCCTCTTCCTCTTTCCCGGCCCCTTCCTCTACCTCGGCCGATGGCCATGGCCTACTGCGGAGGAGGTAGGGGTGGTCTATGACCATACCCCCACCCCATCTGATTGAACCTTCCCGGTCCTCCCTGTTGATTCCTTCCCCCTTGGGGAAATCCTCTACCTTGCCCGGGGGCAGTCCCCCCCTGCTGCCTCCACCCCAGCTCCGGATACGCCGGAGCCCTCGGCTCTTCCCTTCTCCTCGCTTCGTGTTGCCTCCCTCCTGTCTCCCTCGACTCTACCTCAGTGAGCCTTGCCAGCTTCTTTGCGAAGGCCGGGTTTGCTGCCTCCATTGCTATTTCCTTGGCTGCCTTCTCCATCAAGCCCTCAAAGGAAAGCGGCGCCTTCCGGGTGAGGCTCATTTTGAAGAACCCTTCTCGCAGTCCCACTGTGAAAGCCATCTGGAGGGCAAAACCCGGCACCTCCTGTATATCCAGAATTTCCTCTTGGAACCTATCCACGTATTGAGCCAGTGATTCATCCGCCTTCTGCTTAATCAAGAAGATCGACTCTGGGTTCTTCTTCCTTTTCTTAGATGTGGAGAACCGGAGCTGGAAGCTCCTACTCAAGTCCTCGAAGCAATATATCGATCCTGCCGGGAGTTGGTGGAACCAGTCCCTAGCCTTGTCTTTCAGAGTGATCGCAAAGAGGCGGCACTTAAACGCGTCCGTCATGGGCCTGATCGAGACAGCGTCTTCGAACCACTGCAAGTGATGGAGGGGATCGTCCTTCCCCACATAGTAATTCATCTCGGGCTCTCGGAAGCCCTCCGGGACCGGAGCGGACAGGACTAGCTCGCAAAAAGGGGACCCCCGCGCCGCCGGTCTCGCCACCCCTACTCGCGCGACGACCTCCCCTGGCGCGATGGTACTCGCCGGACTTGGGAACAGCTCCCTTCCCGCCATGTCCCTCCCGGTCCCTTCCAACATCACCTCCTTTCCCGGCCTTCTCCCCGGGGCGTCTTCTCCGACTCGCGCCGAGACGAGTTCTTCCTGAGTCGCGAGAGCTGGCACTGTGGGCAGTGGAGTTGAACAGTCTCCCTGCCGCGAGATCCCTTGCAATAGATCCATGATCCCCTTGATCGAAGCCAGGAATTCCGTTCTTCCTACAAATCCCCCCTGATTATCTGACTCTCCTCTTTCTCCTTCTCCATGATCTCCCGCCATGTTGGTTGCTCAAGGTTCTTCTCTGAGGGCTGCGGTCCACGCTCACCGCACCAAAATGTTGGAACCGGCTTTCCGGTCCCTCCTAGAGTTCGAAACAGGATGCAGCCCACACGTACTCTCCCTGCGCTACCGTCCTGACGAGAGTCAGCGACCTGAAAACAGACCGAGGGGGTTCAGCTTGGAGGTCCCGCCTCTTACCCGGAAGAACTGTTAGTCTTCCCCTCCCTAGCCAGTGCTGAGCTAGGTGCCTGAGAGGGAAAAAGTGGGAAGGTTCAACAACCTTTTCTCAGGCACCTTATCGGTCTATTTATAGGTTTCTGAATCTGTTCTGCAAATATCACTCTTAAATCCACCTGAAAATACCAAAACACCCTGGGCTGGGTCTGCCTATAGCCAAACTCCGCTGTTCTGGAGAGCTATATGCAGGCCTCCAGGGGTAATAATGTAAAACTATCTGGGGCACGAAGGTAAAATCCCCCTTGTGGGTCAAAATAGGTAAAGATATCTTTTTCCCCTGCGGCGAGTGGGGAAGATACTGCCGGGCGAGACGGCCGCCATGCCCGTCTCGCCGCCTTTTCGGCATGTGAGCTCTTTCGCCTTCTAGGATGATTTCGCCCACTAGAAGGTCTCGCCCACTCCAGAGGATCCCCCATCTCGCCTCCTGTAGGTGGGCATCCTATACTCTCGCCAGTCATCCCTTCGCCCGCTGGACCGTCTCTCGCGAGCCCCAGGTTGTACACCAAGTACCATATCAGACCCTTTTATCGGAAGGAGGTAGACGTCGGTGCGGCACACATATCCTGTAAGATGTATCTCCACGCCCTTCAGTGCCCCTTCGCACCGCAGTTTGCTGTCATCCGCGACCATCACCTGGAACGCCGCGTTCCTGTCAACGGGGTGTCCTGTCTTCAGCGCCACCTCAGGATTGATGAAATTGTTGGTGCTCCCACTATCAATAAGAATGGTGACCCTTTCCTTGCCAATCCTTCCCTTGATCCTCATAGTGGTGGGTGCCACACATCCCTCCATGGCCTGAATCGAAACGCCAAACTCAGCCAGATCCAACTCCTCCTCAGCTTCAAGGCTCGGGTAGTCCTCCTCCTTGTCCTCCTCCCGCAGCATGAAGACCTGCACCTTCTGGCATCGATGCCCCGGTGCGTATTTCTCGTCACAGTTAAAACATAATCCTTTCTCCTTCCTGGCCTGCAATTCAGGCCAAGTAAGTCGCGTCACTGTCGGTCGGGCTGCCGGCGCCTGCTCCCTTCTGCCCGTTGCTGGGGCGGGCGGGACCCTTGGTGGGGCCCGACTCCTCTGACGGCTGAAGCGCTCCTCTTGTATGCGGGCCAGACTGATGGCATGGCTTAGACTGCGCGGCATATACGCATGGACTTCATCCCTCAAATGGTCTCGCAGGCCGGATATGAAACAACTGAGGAGTGTCTTCTTTTCCCAATTAACCCGATTTGCTAACTTCTCAAAGTTCGCTCGATATTCCATCACTGTGCCCTTCTGACGGAGTTTCTGTAGCGTGGCCTCCACATCCTCGTACTCCAACGGCCCGAAACGTGCCACGAACCCTTCCACAAAATTCGCCCATGTTGCGTATCCGTAGGCCCGTATGTACCACTGAGCCCACTGATATGCGTCCTCTTCCAGATGGAAAGAGGCCAGCTGCACCCACTGATCATTCGTTATCTCTTGATAAGTGAAAAATAACTCCGTCTTTTGCACTCATTCCAAGGCATCCCCGCCGCGGAACTTAGGGAAATTCATGCGAGTTCGCTTCGGGGGCATGTAGGGCCGTTGATGCATATCCCCATGTCGCCCGTTGAACTCTGGTCCGTGCTGTGGTCGGCCGAAAGGGTCATGGAAATTCGCTCCCCCTTGGCCGCCGCCCCATTGCTGTCCCCCGCCTGGAAATCCCTGTCGGCGTAGCTGCTCGGGCCATGTCTCGCCGTTCCCAAACCTCATCGGCCCCCCCACGTGCTGTGGCGTCGGTAGAAGGCTCGTTCTTCCTCCGAAATGGGCGTCAACAGCCCCCGGCGGTCTCAAGGGAGCTATTGTGGCCTCCCGGGTCCTCCAAGGGTCCCCTGCGGTCCCCTCCTGGGCGACGGAAGATCCGCCTGCCCCGATCCCGGCCTGCACGCCCGGATGCGGCAGTTGCGGGCCGGTCCAGGGCGTTGGCTGGCGGAGGGCATAGGCGCCTCCTGGGCGGCCTCCGCCGGCCCCTTCGGGCAGTGTCGACCAGCCAGGAAGGCTGCCGATCCATGCGGGGGCCGATCCGGCGCCCGTAGGCTCCGTGCGGACCGGATCGGTCCCGATTCCGCCGGGACCGAAGTGTCCAGATCCCGCCGATCCTCCGTTGACATTTTGTGGCGCCTCGGTTTCAGAATCGCTGCCTTGAACCGCCTTGCCCTTCAACGATTGCATCAACAACGTCTTGATCTCCTCCATACGTCCATCCATGCGGTCTTCCATGTTTTTTGTGGACGTGTTCAAGCGGCCTTCCATGGCCGCCACCGAATCCGCCAACCCTACGTAGTTCTCCTCTAGGGTAGCCAATCGTGCGGTCTCCGCCTCCGAGCGTGTCACCATGGTCGCAGGAAGGAGGCTCTGATACCAAATGTTATGAACGTGCAAGAAAGAAAGAGACTAGAGAGGAAGGAGAGATTAGGGTTAGGGTTGAAGAAAGGGAAGAGAGAAACCTGATATGTCTTCAATGCCTCCTTCTCAAAGCAGCCCCGGGCTATAAATACCCGGGGAGAGGGGGGGCCGGCCGGCCCCCCCAAGTGGGGCTGAACCGGAGTGGTTCAGCCCCCCCTTCAGGCTGATTTAATGAGTGGGGGTTGAACCGGATGGTTCAGCCCCGTTGTCTTGAGCGCGCTCCTTGGTCCGCCGCAAGTATTTATGTCCCGAGAACCCAAGCGGGTGTGGGGGCATAACATAGACTATACATGGGCTTGTTTTAATGGGCTTTTTCATTATATCTTAACACTCCCCCGCAAGTTGGAGCGTACAAGTCGTAGGCGCCAAGCTTGGATATGAACTGATGATATAATGTCCGAGAGAGAGCTTTGATAATATATCAGCAACTTGTCCTGATGCAGAGACATGCTTTAACTCCAACTTCTTTGATTGAACTTTTTCCCAAATGAAGTGACAGTCAACTTCAATATGCTTTGTCCGCTCATGAAATACAGGATTCTTGGCGATATGTATGACGGCTTGACTGTCACAGAACAGGGTTGTCGGAGAAGAGAGTTTGAGGCCCAAATCACTGAATAGACTCTCCAGCCAGGTGAGCTCAGATACAACCGTTGTCATAGCACGGTACTCAGCCTCAGCAGATGAGCGGGCAACAACCGACTGTTTCTTTCTACGCCGGGTAATAAGGTGTCCACCAAGGTAGGTGCAAAAACCAGTCGTGTAATGCCTAACATCAAGGGAACCTGCGTAGTTAGCATCATAATATGCAACAAGAGATAGAGAGGAGGACGGTTTATAAACAAGTCCTTGTCCTGGAGCAATCTTCAAGTATCTGAGAATCCGTTCGACGGCTTGGAGATGGGACATCCGAGGAGCATGCATAAATCAACTCACAACCCCAACAGCAAATGAAATATCAGGTCGTGTAGCCGTGAGATAGATTAGTTCTCCTACCAATCGACGGTAGTACTCTGGATTTGTAAGAACAGGATCAGTTTCAGAGTCATGTGAAGACAATTT
Source organism: Platanthera guangdongensis (assembly GCA_039583875.1). NCBI lineage: Eukaryota > Viridiplantae > Streptophyta > Magnoliopsida > Asparagales > Orchidaceae > Platanthera > Platanthera guangdongensis. The sequence goes on along the minus strand of CM077151.1, from coordinate 273,098,832 downwards.
GTGATTTACATCCATCAGAGTGTCCGCAGGTTTGCATCCTGAGTAGCCCGCATCCTGCAGAAGATCAATGCAGTACTTTCGTTGGGACAGAACAAGACCATCAGGTCTCCTTGCAACATCAAGCTCAAGGAAGTATCGAAGATTGCACAGATCTTTTGTCTGAAAAACTGGGTTTTGGATCCCGGTAATGTCATCGCCCGTTATTAGAATATCATCAACATATACAAGAAGAATCACAGTGCATGTTGCTTGATGATGTGTAAAGAGAGAGAAATTAGCAGAGCTACGTGTGAAACCCACCTCGCGAACTACTTTGCTAAATTTGTCAAACTAAGCGGGAGGAGACTGTTTGAGACCATATATAGACTTCCGCAGATGACATACACAAGACTCCCCCGTGATCTCAAACTCGGGCGGTTGGTGCATGTACACTGTCTCTTGGAGATTGTAATTGAGAAAGACATTTTTGATGACTAGCTGATGTGGAGGCCACTGTCAATGCAAAACAAGGGAGATCAAGACTCGAACAGTATTCAGCTTGGCGACCGATGAGAATGTTTCGTCGTAATCAATGTCATGTTGTTGGGTGAAGCCCCTGGCCACAAGGCGGGCTTTAAGACGTTCAACAGTGTCATCTGGAGCATGCTTGATAGCAAAGACCCATTTGCAGCTAACACAAGACTGGTCGGGAGGTAGAGGGACAAGGTCCCAAGTCTGGTTAGCCCAGAGAGCTGTCATTTTGACATTCATGGCCGCACGCCACCCCGGGTGTTTGAGAGCTGTTTCAGATTATTAGAATTTGACTAATGTATTATTATTAATTATATATCTCTTTATATCATCCCTAATTTTATTGTTAATGAATTTTTTATTACATTTGAAGTTGCAGCTACAACATTGCATGAATTGGGAGGTTTCCTATATATGTGCGTGACTGTATATGTGTATTATTATTAATTATATATCTCTTTATACCATCCCTAATTTTATTGTTAATGAAATTTTTATTACATTTGAAGTTGCAGCTACAACATTGCATGAATTGGGAGGTTCCATGTATATGTGTGTGAGTGTATATGTGTGTGATTGTATATGTTTGTGTTTGTATGTGTGTGTTTGTATATGAGTTTGTATGTGTGTGTTTGTATATGAGTTTGTGTGTATGTGATTGTATATGTGTGTGTGTGTTAGTGATTGTGTGTGTGTGTGTGATTGTATATGTGTGTGTTTGTATATGTATGTGTTTGTATATGTATGTGTTTGTATATGAGTCTGTGTGTGTATGTTTGTGATTGTATGTGTGTGTGTGTGTGTGAAGTTTGTGTGTGTGTGATTGTATATGTGTGTGTATGTGTAAGAGTCTTTGATCTGTTGAAAGTTCTTATTTTAAAAAGATTATAGACGGGAAAACCAAAGGATGGAGGGATATCAGCTATATGGAGTCAAAATGATACCTTTGTCTTTTGTGACCTATGCATTATCGAAATTGAGCTCGGTAATCGGCCAACTACACATTTAAACAAAGAGGGCTGAAACAATCTAGTTGTGAAATTTGAGGAGAGGACAAAAAAGAAGTACGATCGAATTCAAATGAAAAATAAACGGGATCACCTGAAAAAAGAGTGAAAGTTGTGGGTTGAGCTTAAAAGAGGGGAAATTGGTCTAGGGTGGAATGCCTCCAGAAAAACCATTGATGCTTCAAACGAATTGTGGGATGAGATGTTAACGTAAACTTTTAAATTAAACATGCATTATATTTAAAGTTTTTCATTAATAAATTTAATTAATTCCTTTTATTAGGTTGTGTCTGCCGCGAAAAATTTCAGATATGCAAGTATAGTCCCAGAGCTTGAGTAAAAAATGAACATGATGTTCAGTTCGGTTGTCGCCACTGGAGTGCATGCATGTGCTCCGAACACTACTTCCCAAGCTCATGTGTCAATTGATGAACGAGTTATGTCTGAGGATGATAATGATCTAATTGACATCAGTGAAAATGTAGACAGTATTGATGCATCAATTGCAATTGAATCTCGTAAACGACGAAAGAAGGGGACAAATAAAGTAACCAGCACAGTCTTAATTGATTTGGTGGAATCTACTAAGGATATCGATGCATCTCTCCGGGGAGACGCCAAGGAGGCATTGCCCATTCTCTATTGTCCAAACTTTGAAGAAAGTTGAATCCTATCCTGAAATATGCAAAGATTATTATTTTTTGATTTTGCTACAATGTTGCTGATGGATAAGAACCATTGGGAGACCTTTATGTGCCTCAAGGAGGAGATCAGAGTGAAATGGCTACATACCCGCTACGAGAAATGGTCACAGTATGATTTGTTATGTTGTTACTATTTATCTACAATGCTGGTAAATGTGTCTAGGGGGGACTTTAAAAAATGTGCTCCTAAGGCTGTCCTTTTTGTCAGTCCAATGTGGTGTCTGTAGATCTCTGCAATCATGTCAAATATGTCAAAGTATGAATCTACCTGCAATCCTGCTGCTTCTCTAGTTTTTAATTTTTTTTGTTTTTTATCTTAATTGTGAACATGACTATAAGCAGGTTTATGTCATTTCGATTTTTTAATTATGGATTTTAATTCAACTTGTGTTTGAATGGTTACAGTTTGTAGATGGTGAAGAGGATATTCTAAAGATTTGAGTTGATTTTCATTTCATCTAAATTATTATGGTGTGTGGATTTGAGTTGATTTTCATTTTAGTGTGAGCTTGCCTTCCATTTTACTTCACATGATCATCATATCCCCTTAGCTTTGCATCTCGTACATGTATGCCTGCATTTATCTCCCTCTAAAACCATTGACCTTGCACAGCCAAGATAGAAAGACACAAACGACTCATTATCTCCCTCTAAAACCATTGACCTTGCACAGCCAAGATAGAAAGACACAAACGACTCATGGGAGCAAAATTTACATCAATAACTTGATTTCACCCAAACCATCCGACTCTATCTAATTCATGTTTGTGGAGTGGGGAATGAATGATAAAACCAAGTTTGGCCTGGCCATTTTTGGTTGAAATCATTTTCATCAAAAAATCTGAAGTCTATAGGAGAAGGATAACTACATGTTTTCAACTTTTCCAACACAAGCATATTAATTACCTGTCTAATGTGCAACGATACTCTATACTCTCATGAACCTTAACATGTAACACAATGTGGTATGCAAGAACAATGCAAAATTCTTGTTTCTCTTGAAATTTGTTTGCTTTATTGCTTTGGAAATGATCTGGCATATAATCAAATGAAACTGCAGAGATTTGTTTACTAGTTTTTTTTTATTAACATTCTGTATATAACCAAATAAAGCAACATGTATCAGTGTATTTGATTGTTTAATGAACAATCTACATAGAACTAACTAAATGTTTCTAGATTTGTCACTTCAATAAACATTGTGTGGACATTTTCTGTTGGTTTCACTGGAAAATGCTTGCTAGTTGTTTCTTTAACAATCTGCATTTGATTGTTTCCTGATCAATCTACATGTAGCTAACCAAATGTTTCTCGATGCTCGTAAGTAATGCGGAGCTTCACTGTAACCAGTATTGATACTAAATCAAAGGTTGTATCAATTAATGCAAGTGCTTTTCTTTCGATTTGTGATTTTCTTTGAGATTTTGGTTGATGAATCCATTGCTTTCTTAACTTGGATAGTTTCTAATTACCCAATCTAGGATAATACCCTCAATCCATTGTTATTTCATATTTTAGTTAACTTTGTGTGAAACAAAAAATGTCTAGTGATGACTCGGATTATTCTAGTGATGAGTGTGAGACAGTTAGAAGGCATCATGTTGATGCCTACCATCAAGTTTTAACTTCAACAATATATGCATTAGCTGAACACACCAGTTTATTCAATTTTAACACACCATGCATGACGTCAAAACAAACCGCTGATAAATGGTTGGCTGAATTAGTTGGTGGACATCCAGTTAGATTTCATAATGCTTTTAGAATGCCAAAACAAATATTTTTTGATCTACTGCAAACTCTAAAACAAAACTACGGATTGCAAGGTTCGCAAAGGACCACAAGTGGAGAGGTCCTTGCAATTATATTATATGTTTTATCACAAAACGAGACTATTAGAAAAGCAACTGAGTGATTTCAACATTCAACCGAGACTGCTAGCAGATATTTTAGCAAAGGTCTTCGTGTTTTGTTGTGCCTCGCAGAAGATATTATAGTGCCACAAGAGGGATATTTTGCTACTACTCTACCAGAAATTATACAAGATGAGTGTTATATGCCGTTTTTTAAAGATTGCATTGGTGTCATAGATGTAATATGTTGATGCATGTATTCCAGTTAAAAATCAAGTACTATATATTGGGCGTCATGGAACTACTACACAAAATGTAATGGTTGTTTGCGACTTCAACATGTGTTTTACTTTCGCCATCGCTGGTTGGGAGGGATCTGCGCATGATAGTCGAATTTCTAATTTTGCTATAAGCAATCTCAAGTACAACTTTCCGCACCCCCCCCAGAGGCAATGAAGTTATAATTGTAGTTAAGATATTATTATTTTTCTCAATATTTGTTCATTAAAATTGTATGTCAATCATGCAAGAAAGTATTATTTGGTAGACGTTGTATATCCACTACAAAGAGGGTATATAAAATCATATTCAGATACACGGTACCATCTTCATGATTTTGCTCGTGATAATCGTCCAACTGAAGGACTTCAAGAGATTTTTAATCAAACGCATTCTTCCCTTAGGAGTATGATTGAACGCACAATTGGTGTATGGAAGAAAAAGTGGGCAATACTGCGTAATATGCCAAGTTACAGTTTTGAGAAACAAACACATATCGTTCTGGCGACAATGGTTTTGCATAATTTTATACGGAGGCATCCATCACGTATAGATCTTGATTTTACAGAAAGTGAGAGAATACGTACGCAGGGCAAAGTAAACTCACAGGGACAACATGATACATGCATTGATACAGCAAGTGGTATAGACGAGATGATAACACTGTGTGAGTCTATAGCGCAACAACTCTATGAGGCAAGAAAGTGATATTTATTTCTCATATTTTATATTTTAATTAATTTAATATAAGATTCTAATTAAAATATTTTCAATCATGCAGGTGATACACCGAATTACTAGCATGCAGCTGATGGATCCGTGCGACGAGAGTTTAAAAAAATTTGTAACATTAATATCTAAAAATCATTCAAATTTTATTATGTATGTCGTGTAATGTTGGTTTAAAACATTTAAAAATATTTCAGGTATCAAACAAAAAAGTTAAATCAATTAGAAAAAAATTCACCTACGAAAACTCCATTTTTGTCAAATAGTTTTTTTAAAACGGCTTATCAAAAAGTTCTACAAACTTCATTTCACTCAAATAGTTTTTAAACAAAATTCTATTTTTTAGAAACAGCACTTTCCTATCAGCAGCTTTTCATCAGCAACAGCCTTCACAAACGCACCCTAAATGTCTCATTTTTATCTATTTGTTACTTGTTTTTTATTTTTATAACATATAATTATAGTTAGTAAATATAAAAATAAAAAAATTATTTATAAGACATGAAAATCCGATATTTTAAAATATCTCCAACATGTCTCCGATTTCCGACATCCGACATTTAAAAATTCAATTTGATATGTCGCAGACATCCAATATTTAAAACATTGGGCGTAGGATGGGGGTAGGCCATACCACATCACCAAGATAAGATCTATATAGAGATTCTCCCAAAGTGAAGTGCATGTATCCCGGATGAGCTAGAGAGAGAGTAGTCTCGTGGGGCGATGCTCATAGGGATGGAAGTAATGTTGTCTCCGATGGCGCAGAGGTGGAAGGTGGGTGGCATCGATGGAGACTCCTGGGAAAGAATCTAAGACGCGTTGCGATTTGCTTGGCGTAGGGTTGGTCGGCTCGACGACATGCCTTAAGTACGAGGCAAAGCCTGCTTTCCACGGTTTTTTGAGGAGACCGGAAGGCAATCGCCTAACGGATGAGGGAGATCTCTACTTCCAAAAGTAAAGAAACTTTTGATTAATGAAAATGCATCGTCATGCAATCCCAATTGACAAACATGTCGGCAAGGATACAAAGCCATGCACACCGAAGATGATTTTCACATCACCGAATTTAACGGAGGAGAAATCGGCTCGAAGAGGGTAAAGGCCCGCGGTAATTTCCAAGCGTGTACAAACCTAGTAGCTCCACGACAATCGTACCCAAGTAGGCTGAAAAACGAGGAGCAGGAGACGGGTTAATGTCGAGTTGTGTCACCATGCGTTGGGAGATAAAGTTGTTGTTGGCCACTATCAATCATCACCAACACGGAAGTGCCATTTAGGGAAATAGAGAGCTTCATGGTTTGGAGGCTAGAGATGCCGCCTGCCATGAAGCACGAAAGGTCTAAATGAAGCAACCTCGTGTGGATTCCATCGCTACACGGTGTATCCTCATCCTTCGGTGCTTTGAAATCATCAAGGGTGACCTCTGGGTCCCTCTAGCCTAAGGTGGTGCAGACCTCCTTTCAGGGAATAGTCACAAGACAAGGAGTAGTGTTGTTCACAACGAAAAAAGGCCCTTAATGCAATGATTGCAGTACTCTTGGTTTGTCATCCGAGAGCATAGTTGTCAGGATCGCGATCAGGATCATAGCATCTCATGATCCTACGATCCAGATTTTGCAAATCGATCCTGATTTTGTAAAGTGATCCTCGATCCAATCCTACCATCCGATCTGATCCAACCTCAAAACGATCTCATCTAGGATCTCGATCCTGACAACCTTGTCTGATCGGGAGGAGGTCAGGAGGTCGGGGTGGCTCGAAATGCGGGGGTGGCTCAGAACACAGGGGTCGCATCATTCTCCTAAGGTGGCGGTTGGAAGGGTGTTGGAGGGTGGTCAGGCTGTCAGAGTGAAAACCCGCGGGGGACTACCAGTGTCTACGGATCTAACATTGAAGTTTGCTTCAACCAAAAGAGGGAGATCCATGGCATCAGTAATAAACTGGAGGTAACCCCTTATTGTGTAGGCAAGACAGGATAATTGAAAGTTGGGCTGCAAAATGAGCGGATTGGTGGAAGAGCGGTGAAAGGTGATGGGAAAAGCTCGACAGGAGGTCCTGAAAGGATGACAAGGGCCGAAGGAGAGTCCACATTGGTGGTCGACGGTTGGCGGTGAAGGAATCAAACTTCGCATCCAAGCGTTAGAGTAGGGCCTGAAAAGAACGATGGACACATGAGCATCAAGACGACGAGAGATGGGCGAGTCAGTGATGGGTTGAGACGTGAGAACGTTTGGTTGCACCATGGAACGTAAGAGGGGTATACACTTGAAGAGGCAGACTAGCAGGGGAGAACACAACGCTACGGGCAACGGTGATGAGATTGGTTGTAGCAGGTGGCGGCGTAAAACGAGGCAAAACCAAGGAGCGAAGCAGAAGCTGGTGGATAAGCGAGCAACGGGGCAGGCGTAGAATGTGGGCGTCGTCAATGGTTGTCTAGATGGGCGCGGCGTAGGCCAGTCGGCAAAAGTGGAATAGGCACTGTCACAGGAGGGATGCAGGAGCTGTCACAGGCTATGCGAAAGCACGGTCCTGTCGGCACGGGCGGGACGAGTGAGATTTATGTGGAACAGCTTTGTCATTGACAAAGCGAGTATGTGGTTCATAATCGGGGTCGGCACGAGATAAATTGTGTTAAACGAACGAGGAATAGGCGCATGATCGAACTTCATGCGGCAGAGATCATGATCGGATGAGAGCAAGTCGGACCAAATGTTAAACAGTAGTGTTCGAATGGGGGAATAAGTGGGAAGAAGGGAGAATATAGAAGAGATTTCAGTCCCCCGGGCTCCTCCAATTTGATCTTACTTCCAAGATAATTAAAATAAGAGTAAGACCTATTTATAGGGTGTCTAGCTTAGAAATACACAAAGGGGAAAATGATAAATATTAACACGACCCGAAATACATATGAAATAATAAAACTTAGAGATGGCGGGTGGGTGATGCATGTAGACATTAATGGCCAACATTTGTCGGCACGTCAAGATTCGCGTCCTCTTCTCCTCGGCCTCAACGTCAATAAACTGGCCACATAGGAGGGCGCCCCTCGCCCTCGTCAGTATTCGCAACAATGTCACACATGATTTGGGGTTGTCCCCCACAAGGCACCACGAGTACATCTTAAAGGTTTTGTCAACAATCTATGTCTGGAGAGCATACTGCAAGCAGTAAGCAGATGAAAAAATTCACTTGGTCCCACCGAGACTAAACAACTTGTGCTAGAACATGTAAAAATTGAATCTTGGTAGGACACAATTGTCTCTGGGATCCTATAAAGGCAATCCATATCATCAAAAAAGGAGGCGCCACACTGAAAATTGTATAAGGTGGGCCGAGGGAAGGAACTGAGCCCCCTTGGAAAAGTGTTCGACCACCACCAAAAGGATGAATTCCTTATGAAGGGGCAGCCCTTCAATGAAGTTCATGGAGATGTCCATTGTTTTAAATGTGGGATGTCAAAAACATGTCGGATTGAGATTTTAGATGTCGGATGTCAGATGTCGGATGTCAAATGTCGGAGACATGTCGAGAACATTTTAAAATGTCGCATTCCTTAAAAATATTTGTATTTTAACTTATAGCATGTTATTTTAACATTGTCAGGAGCTGTTAGACCACATTAATGAATCCTTTGGACATTGATGTCACATAGAAATTGAAGAAATTTAAATGAAAGATTATAGGAAAAGAAATGAAGGCGGAGTCAGTACCTTGAAATGAAAGACGTAGAGCATAGACACTGATTTCATACTGTTTTTTTAATAATAGGTGACATTGTAAAATGTCGACGACTTTTTATAATGTCGGCAGTGGCTGACAAAGCGGATTTGAACCGAAATGTCGGCCGAAATATTGCAAAACACCATAACCTTTATATTTTCATTATGCAAGTCGTTTTCTGTTCAAACAGGACATGTCGGACAAGTCGGCCGACATTTAAAACACTGGAGATGTCTACAAAAATCTAGGTCTGAATTAGGGGCTACAATAGCATAGTTGGACGTGTCTGCAAGGTCTTCTACTACTAAGAAATGGTGCACTGCATCCTTGATCATGCCCTTCAAAACAAAGTATGATTGTACTTGCTGTAGGGTATTCTCCACACCATCATGAGTCAAATTGTGGATAGTGTTGATGAGGAAGTTACTAATGGGGAGAGTTGTGGTTGGCATCCTAAGGAGTGAACACAGCCTACTTGCTCGTGTGCTTGGTAGAAGGTACAACCATGTTGATTTTTTACTCGCAAAAGGAATCATTTGAAGATCTGTAAAACTATCTGTCTGGGGCTCGGATTTAGTGGCTCAAAATACCTTCTGGATGATTGTGAATGGACGTTCGGTTTCATCCCTCCCAGACACTTGGCTTGGTCCCGTCCCAATTGGTAAATGGCCCACATTTTTGGATATTTTGGGCTTCCCCGGGATGGCTAGCGGATTGCTGGATAGCGCGGGACAGTGGAATGATCTCCAGCTTGCAGGTTTCAGCCCTAAGCTCTTAATTTATAAAAAAAAATCAGCCACGGGACAACTTGGGAGGGCAGGACCGACTTGTTTGGGCATAATCCGAAAAGGAATCTGTGGATGTTGCTGTTTTATATGACCGACAATGTCTGTTCTCCGGACACATCGACAACAATATTTGGAAGATTATATCTCAACCCAGAATGCAAATGCAACTTTGGAGAGCTGTCAACTACCTACTTCCCACCAATTCAGGATTGTACCATCATCGACTCTGTAGTGAAGCGGCTTGTCCGTGGGGTTGTGGAGTTGAAGAAACTGTTGACCACTTGCTTGTGATTGCCACTTTATGCTAAGAGTTCAAAATGAAGGCTCGCATCTTGGTATCATGCCCCAATTTTTTGTCATGAACATGCTCGAGTTTCCTGGAGATGAATCGTTTACGAGCAGCTCCCCGGATGCTGCTGCCTTTCTTACATTTATTTTCTACTACATTTGGAAGACAAGAAATGTCATGGTGCATGGCGAACCATACATGCAGTCGGCTTCCATTATTATTAATGCTATAAATGATACAACTCATGACAACTGGACGTCCCCCTGTAACCATCAGTCTTCATTGACGCCTCCGCTCGTTGGTTGGCTAAAAATTAATTTTGATGGATCGGTTTTGGCAAATAATGTTGTCGGGCTGGGTTGTGTCCTTCGAGACCAACTCGGCGGTTTAATTGTTGCTAAAGGAATGTCGCATCAAAACAGATCAGTGGCAATGACTGAATTTATGGCGGCAAGGGCTGCGCTCTCGCTTGTTATTCATCACATCAACTCCTTTTCTGGTGCTATCTTGGAGGTGGACTCGTTGGAGGCTTGCTCAAGACTAAACCGGAATTTATCTGGCTACTTCTCAGGAGATTATGAAGATTCCACGGCTCGGCTTTTGAAGGACTTCCTGCACATCAGGATCTCTCTTATTGACCGCAAGGCCAATTCGGCGGGTGACCACATTGTGAAGAATGCTTGTCTCGGTGAGTTCTTGTTGGAAAGAGGTATGCCTCTTACCACCGCTTTTTCTTATATTTTGTTGCATGATGTCAACTATGTGTAGACTTTTCTCTTTTATAATATATATATATAATAGGCTACGACCGACTTCAAGAAACTCAAAAACTTTGGCTAGTGAGAAAGTGCTGGTTCAGAGTCTTGCTGCTCCAAATCTGTCATTAATGGTTGTTGCTTGCCTGCCGGGAAAGTCTGATTATGCTCCTCAGGTAAGTGAACCTCCATCTTTTGCTTCAGATCATGTTGTGGAGGGTTCGGGTGAGGTTTTTGGTTCGTCCTGCTCAGGCTCCAAGCAAGAGGCAATGGATTCCTCTGATTCTGAATCTGAAAAATCTGATGAATCTGAAAAATCTGCAAGTTCTACTAGTCGCACTCAAGGTGTTCGTGGTAATGCCTCAGTGATCTCTTCTTCTCAATCCCAGCTCAGCAAAAATTTTTTGCACCCAAAAGCCAAAGGTGACGGTGCACCGTAGCGTGCGAACTGGCAATGGAGGAAGGTGGAAAAGCCAGAGGAAGGTGGAAAAGCCAATGGGCCCAGGTTTATCCAAGATGCCTGACAGTAGTGTTGCCAAGGATAAAGACCCTATAAAGATTTCTACTCAACCGGAGCTTCGAGATGCCCAAGCTACAATGGTGGTCGAGCCCCATTTGGAGAAAGGCCATGATGTTCACGACGTCACCTCTAACGCCAAGGATGGAGAATTCCTCAATGATAACAGGCGGCGGCATTTGCTGGACTTTCCTGACCCAGCTTTGGAACAAATTGTTGATGATCGTGTTGTTGATACCGAGAGGCGGGCACGATCACCCACTAAAAAAGTGCGTACTAGATCAAAGAGTAGGGCAAGGTCTGTATGGGACAAGGATAGGCAAGATCTGGCAGCGGGGGCCTCCCCTTCCAAGAAATGACGAGATTGATACTTTGGAATTGTTGGGGAGCTAGCAAGATCGCTTCCCGTGCGCATCTGTGAGATCTTGTGCATTTGAATAATCCTGTAGATAAGGGAAAATCAACATTGTATATATGCTCACTTGTATAAAATACAAAGAATGAGTGCAAATATATAGATGGGAGAAAGAGAGAGGAAGGTCCTATACAAGATGTGGGACTAAAGAGGAGAGAATAATAATAAAAAATACATAATGGGCCTAGATTAAATGGGCTTCGCTAATACTCCCCCGCAAGCTGGAGCATATAGGTCATATGCACCCAGCTTGGACAAACACTGGTAAAACAAGGTACTTGATAAAGCCTTGGTAAGAATATCAGCCACTTGATCAGTGTCAGGAACATGTTTTAATTCAAGTTTCTTCAATTGAACTTTCTCTCGAATAAAGTGACAGTCAACTTCGATATGTTTTGTGCGCTCGTGAAACACCGGATTCTTTGCTATGTGTATGGCATCTTGACTATCACAAAATAGAACAATAGATGAAGGAAGTTTTACTCTCAGGTCAGTAAGGAGACTTTCAAGTCATGTGAGTTCTGAGACAACTGATGTCATCGATCGGTATTCAACTTCCGCAGAGGATCGAGCGACCACGGCTTGTTTCTTGCTTTTCCATGTAATGAGATGACCACCAAAATAAGTACAAAACTCACTGGTTGTCCGCCGATCGTCCAGGGAACCAGCATAATCTGCATCAGAATAAGCAACCAATGCTGGAGCAGAGTTGGAGGTTTTGTAAACAAGCCCTTGACCCGGAGCTGCCTTAAGGTATCGGAGAATCCGTTCAACCGCCTGGAGATGAGAAACCCGGGGAGCATGCATGAACCGACTAACAACCCCAACAACAAACGATCTATCAGGTCTCGTGACCGTTAGGTAGATCAACTTTTCCACAAGGCGTCGATAGTATTCCGGGTTCTGAAGAAGCAAATCATCATCAGAGGCATGAGCACATAGTTTGTGATTTGCCTCCATCGGGGTATTAGCTTGCTTGCAACCAGACTGGCCAGCGTCTTTGAGAAGATCAAGACAATACTTTCGTTGGGAGAGGACAAGCCCATCCGGCCGTCGTGGGAACTCAAGACCGAGGAAGTAGCGAAGATGCCCCAGGTCTTTGGTCTGAAACGCAGTGCTGAGATGCTGTTTGACCTCTTGAATCCCCTTTGAGTCATCCCCAGTAAGTAGAATAACATCAACATAAACCAACAGAAGGACGGTTACAGTTGTTCGGTGTCGGGTGAATAGGGAGAAGTCTGCAGAGCTCCGAGTGAAACCCATGTCGCGAACCACCTTGCTGAACTTGTCAAACTACGCCCGAGGGGATTGTTTGAGACCATAGATAGATTTCTTTAGAAGACACAAATGAGACTCCCCCGTGGTCTCAAACCCGGGCGGTTGGCGCATGTAGACGGTTTCCTGAAGATCTCTATTCAAAAAGGCATTCTTGATATCGAGCTGATGAAGGGGCCAGTGGCGGTGCACAGCCACGGAGAGAAGAACCCGAACAGTGTTGAGCTTAGCCACCGAAGAGAAGGTTTCCTCATAATCAAGGTCCTGCTGCTGAGTGAAACCACGGGCCACAAGTCGGGCCTTCAGTCGGGCAATAGTGCCATCCGGAGCATGTTTGATGACGAAAACTCATTTACACCCAACAGGGTGTTGACCGGGAGGTAAAGGGACAAGTACCCAGGTCTGGTTGGCCCAAAGGGCCGTCATTTCTTCGTCCATGGCAGCCCGCCAGTCTGGATGTTGAAGCGCCTCCTGCACACAGTTAGGGACAGAAACCGAGGATAATGATGTGGCAAAGTGAAGAAGTGGCGGTGAAAGGCGATGTAGAGAGACATAGTTCGCCATTGGATGAGTGATGGAGGCTGGAGCCGGAGCAGCAGGTAGTGGAACATCAGAGGTCGAAGCCGACTGCAGTGGGGCAACGGGATGAGGAGAGCGACGAGAATAGACCCGGATAACAGGTGGATGTGGACAGACCGGAGGCTGGGCAGGAGGAGGAGATGATGAGGAACGGGGAGCATAGATGATAGGACGAACGACGGGCTCTGGAAAAGGAGCGACATCCAGAGCAGAAAAGAAGGGAAGATCTTCCCGGAAAGTAACGTCCGCAGAAACAGTCACTTTGCGGGTAGCAGGCGAATAGCACACATAACCCTTTTGAGTGTGCGAGTAGCCTACAAAAATATTTTTGGCGGCACGGGGATCTAATTTGTCTGTAGAGGGACCAAGGTGGTGAACATAGCAAGTACACCCAAAAATTCGGGGAATAACAGAAAAAGGCGGAGTGGAGGGAAAGAGGAGGCTGAAAGGAGTAGCATTCTGGAGGACGGAAGATGGTAGGCGGTTGATAAGAAAACAGGCCGTGGAGAGCGCAAAGTTCCAGTATGGTTTGGGAACCTGCATTTGAAGCACAAGGGAGCGAGCTACATCAAGAAGATGACGATTCTTGCGCTCGGCGACACCACTTTGTTGTGCAGTATACGCACACGATGTTTGGTGAATAATGCCAAACTCAGAGCAGAGGGTAGCGAAGTCATGACCAGTGTACTCGCGCGCATTGTCAGTACGAATAGTGCGAATGGGCGCAGAGAATTGAGTGTGAGTCTCAAGAATGAAGGCCCTCGAGACGCGAGGAAGCTCAAAACGATCGCGAAGGAGATGCAATCAGGTCATGCGAGAGTAATCATCAATAAATATAAGAAAGTAACGGTAGCCAGAAATACTAGTAATCTTGTACGGACCCCAGATATCGGAGTGTACCAAAACAAAAGGAGCGGAGCTCCGAGTACAATGAGAAGGAAAAGATGAACGTGGTTATTTGCCAAAAATACATGTTTCACACTGAAAAGCAGGAAGAGATATATACGGGAGAGCCTTCTGGAGGACTGGGAGAGGAGCATGACCAAGACGTCGATGCCAATCCGAGGAGGAGACAGATGCGAGGAGAGTAGGAGAGTCATCAAGAAGGTAGAGCCCGTTCTGCAGCCGCCCCCTACCAATGATAGTCCGCATCTACTGATCCAGTATCAGAAAAGAAGAGAAAGTAAATGTCACTGAGCATTTTAAATCAGTAGTAAGGCGACCAACAGAAAGTAAATTGAAAGGAGAGCCCGAAACGTGAAGAGCCGAGCGCAGGAGAAGATAGGAGGCGAGAGGAATATCAACACATCCAGAGACATGGACGGATGTCCCATTGGCCACAGTAATGTACTTCTGGTGAGGTGAAGACAAGTACTGAGGCGGTCGAACAGAGGTGATGTGATGAGTGGCACCAGAATCGAGGATCCATCGCGGGCCAGAGGAGAGGCATGCGATACCTTCATTGGAGATGGAGGCAGCGGAGGCAACCGAGGCAGGCAGGCGGCTGAGCAATCCATGAAGATGCTGGAGCTGAAGACGAACCTCGTCGAGGTCAGTACGAGTGGGAGAGGGGTCGGTGGCAGCGGCAGAGGCCTGCGGACGAGGAGGTCGACCATGCTTGTGATAGCACGTGGCTTCAAGATGCTTGTCTATGCCGCAGAACGAGCACTTAGGCCGAGACCATCCACCCCGACCACATCCCCAAGAATCAGAGCGGCCTCCACGAGCTGAAGATGGAAGAGGCAGTAAAGGAGCAGGGACCTGCTGGACAAGGGCAGGAGAAGGTCCAGACACATCTGGAGGCGGGGAGACTTTGAGAAGCATCGAGCACACATCTGAGAAGGACAGGGTAATAGTAGAGGATAGGATGTGAGCCTGTACACTGTGAAGGTGATGGGGTACCCGAGGCATCATCATGGCTATACCCACAGCTTCCTTTGGGGCACGTTGGGCAGCAAGGTCCACAGTAGGAGGCTGATGTTGGATCCAACCTTCGATCAGAGATCGAGCCTGGGCAACAAAGGAGGTCAGATCGATCGCGCCACCGCTATCAAGGGCCTGGAGAGCAGTGATAATGTTGTACAAATGGTGGAGACTATCCTTGTCGGAGTAAAGGGTGTGGAGCTCGTCCCACATGCCCTTGGCCGTCTCGTGGTACATGGTCAGGCGATAAGACTCGCCATCAAGGGAATTAAGGATCCATGTCTGCACACGACCATCATTGCGTAACCAATTGTCAGTAGGAGTACCAGTAACGACCTGGGTCAAGTGATGAAGAAACCCCTTGGATTATAGGACCCGGCGAACAGAGTGCGCCCATTCCACAAAACTCTTCTTGTCGATCAGAGATATAGTAGTAATACGGAGCTCATCTCGCACTTCCGGAATAGAGGCAGGATGGTCTGCAGGAGGAACCGCCGTTTCGACAGAATCAGCAGAAGAAGTCATGAAGAAGAGTTGCGGCTAGGAGAACAGACCAGTAACCGAGGAGACCGCGCGACTAGAGCTGAGACCGCCTGGTCACGATGAGAAGACACCAGCGGCAAGAATAGGTCGCGACCAAAGGCATAGCCCGGTAGAAAGAAAAGGCAGCAGCGGACAGAGACAAGCTGTGCGGATAGAAGAGAGGAGAAGATCGCAACCTAAATGCGGGAAGGCAACAGGCCGCACGGTCTGGCTGAGCGCAGCAGCGGTCAGAGAAAAAGGAGGCCACGACCGGGCAGAGAGAAGAGACCGCGAGTAAAGAAGACTCAAGCGGATAGAGAGATCAGATCGCAGCGAACAGGAACAGTTCGCAGCGAGTAAAAGGTCGCGAGTAGGACTCCAACGACAAGGCAACAGATAGCTGAACTCAGCGGACAAGAAGAGTCTGCGAGGAAGACGAAGCAGAAGGGGCGAGTAGAAACAGGCCGCAACGAGCTGGAGCAGTCCGCCAGAAGAGCAGGAGCAGGCAACTAGAGGCGAGCAGGAGCAGGCCGCGAGAAGAGATCGCGGTCTGGACTAGTAGAAGCGCTTAGGGGAGCAGGTCGCGAGAAGAGCAGGCCGCGAGAGGGAGCAGGCCGCGAGAGGAGCAGGCCGCGAGAGGAGCAGGCCGCGAGAGGGAGCAGGCCGTGAGAGGGAGCAGGCCGCGAGAAGAGAGGGCGGTTTGGAGGAGATCGAAGCGGTCTGACCCAGGAGCAACAGGGAGAGGTGGACCCCACGGAATAGAGAGGGAAGGCTATAAGAAGCCTGAGGGGAGGGGTGGAACCACGGAGAAGAAGAGGAAGCAGAATAAGAGACGCGGAGCGGACAGGGGAGAAAGGCCGCAGGAGACCGAGCAGCAAGAGCCGGCAGCGGACAGAAGAGCAGTCCGCAGCAGGCCGCAGGCAGGGAAGAGGACCACGTGGGATAGGCGGTTAAAAAGATGGAATCCGCCCAAGGAGACAACCTCCCTCTGATACCATGTAGATAAGGGAAAATCAACCTTTTATATATGTTCATTTGTATAAAATACAAAGAATAAGTACAAATATATAGATGAGAGAAAGAGAAAGGAAGGTCCTATACAAGATGTGGGACTAAAGAGGAGAGAGAATAATAATAAAAAAGATATAATGGGCGTAGATTAAATGGGCTTCTCTAACAAATCTCATAGTTGTTGTCTTACTTGAAACCCGTCGCCAAACATTCTCTCGTGGTGACATGGATAGATTAATTGGTAGGCACTGGAGCTTTAATTATGTGCCCGCTGTTGGAAAATCTGGTGGTATTATCTTATTATGGCCTGACAATTTTATCAAGGTCAACTGTGTTTCCAAAAGTAAGCAACTAGTCAAGGCAAGCATCAAATCACCCACTGGTGTTGCTTGGCAATTGGGGTTGCATATGATGATAAATACATGCACCAACTTCGTACTCTTTGGGAGGAGCTGACCGTCATGGACAGAAACATTCCTACAATCTTAGGAGGTGATTTTAATTGTGTTCTACGAGCCGATGAAAAAAGAGGGGGGAGGGGAGTTGATCCGTGTAAGGGGCCCCACGAATTTGCTAGCCTTATCACTCTGTGTGACTTCCATGAAATCCCTTATACTGGCAACATTTTCAGTGCTGGGATGAATTTGTTAGACCATAAATCAAGTCCGACAACGTGACCCGCCACATGCCTCGGGCCGCCCAACCAAACTTGATCGCGGTTTTCACTTTTGGCAAATTTTAACAAGAAGCACCCTACACCCAGATCACAAACCTGGAAGCTCTCAAAGGCCCCCCACTTCAAGTGGAGCTGAGTCGATAGCCATGCAAAACGAAAGTTTACTCCCACGACCCAACCAACCAACGCATTTTCATAGTCAGGTTCAATGTTTTCAGCTTCTACATCATCCAAGTTTAGAATACCGTCATAAGTAAAATCAGATTGCTGAATATCGAACTTGGGGAATTTGGCTGGAATATTTTTTGACCACACGCGGGGCAATGGAGTAGCTTGTCGTGTGGAGGGAGCAAGATTTTTACCATTGTCAGCGGGTAGGTCTACAGCTTGAGCAATCCCCATCACCGGGGGCGGGGCTCCGTGAGTGACGCTGCACAAACTCATGAGAGTGTCAACCGAGCTGCCAGTAAAAGAATAGAAGAAGCATCCTATATCTGGGAACCCTAGGAGAGCTGCCGACTCCAACTATCGTCCATGTACGATCCATACTATATCTGACCAACTGCCCATCCTACCTCCTCTACGTTCTTGACAGCCCATCTTTTTGTCTCAGTAGAGTCTTTCAGTGGCATGTTTCCGTCCTCTTCCCCATTCCTTAGAAAAAGTGAGCCACCGGGTTCAGGTACAAGATACTATTATTACCGCCTGGACAATTAGACATCCAACCCGTAATCGCAACGACCCAATTGCAAGAGCGGAGCTCTACCAACTGAGCTATATCCCCCGAGCCGAGTGAAGCATGCATGAAAGAGTCAGATGCTTCTTATATTCTTTTACCTGGCGCAGCTGGGCCATCCTGGACTTGAACCAGAGACCTCACTTGAACCCTCCACAACATGATCTGAAGCAAAGGATGGAGGTTCACTTACCTGAGGAGCAGAATCAGACTTTCCCGGTAGGGAAGCAGCAGCCATTAATGGCAGATTTGGAGCAGCAAGGCTCTGAACCAGCACATCCTCAGCAGCCAAAGTTTTTGGATTCCTTGAAGTCGGTTGTAGCGTATTATATATATATATATATATATATATATATATATATATATATATATATATATATATATAAAAGAGAAAGGTGTACACATAGTTGGCACATGCAACAAAATATAAGAAAATGTGGTGGTAAGCAATGTTGTCAAAATCGCGATCTTGCACGTAAGATCGTACGATCTTACGATTTTCACGGGAAATACGATCTTCGGGCGAGCCTAGATCGCGCGTACCGTAGAAACGGTAGGATCGTCATTTAGGATCGTACGATCGTACGATCTTACCGTTTCCACGGGAAACACTTTCAATAACTCACGAACCCGAACCCGTCGCAGGAAAAATGTTTTGACGCCTGAAGAACGAATTCGCCTCTTATCCCTAGGGTTCGGCCCGACACTCCCCTCCCGCGAGCTCTGCGAAGCAGCCGCTGCCCGCTGTCGCCCTATTCCGCCTGCGCGCGACAGAGAGACGTCGATGCCGCCCTATTCCACCTGCGCGCGACAGTGAGACGACGCCGCCACTGGTGTTTGCTCGCCCGAGAAGGGTTCTACCGCCTCTTGCCATCCTGATCTGGTGCGAGTCCTCCTTCCTGCTGTTCTGTTAAGCTTGACTACAAATAGGAGTTTTCCCCTCTTTTGAAGATAATTGTTCTCACTTTGATGGTCCCAAGTGCTCATCAAATGCAAATGGATCAGACAGGTGGCTTGCACGGTCAGCTTTTCTTGGCTAGATATTTGAGTTCTCTTATATATAAATTAGATTTATTTAATTTTGTATGCTAAGTAAGATCTTACCGTTTCGTGTCGATATCACGTTTTACGATCTTACCACTGCCGACCGATCATAGGTAAGATCTCGATCTTGACAACATTGGTGGTAAGAACATTGGTGGTAAGAGGCATACCTCTTTCCGACAAGAACTCACTGAGACAAGCATTCTTCACAATGTGGTCACCCGCCGAATTGGCCTTGTGGTCAATAAGAGAGATCCTGATGCGCGGGAAGTCCTTCAAAATCCGAGCCGTGGAATCTTCATAATCTCCTGAGAAGTAGCCGGATAAAATCTGGTTTAGTCTTGAGCAAGCCTCCGACGAGTCCCCCGCCAAGATAGCACCGAAAAAGAGTTTATGTGATGAATAGCAAGCAAGAGCGCAGCCCTTGCCGCCATAAATTCAATCATTATCACTGATCTTCTTTGATGCGGCATTCATTTAGCAACAATAAACTATTGAGATGGTCCCGAAGGACGCAACCCAACCCGGCAACATTATTTGCCCAAACCGATCCATCGAAATTAATTTTTAGCCAACCAATGGGCGGGGGTGTCCATGAAGATTGATGTTACATGGGGACGTCCAGTTGTCGTGAGTTGTATACGTGTATCATTTATAGCATTAAAAATAATGGAAGCCGGTTGCATGTATGGTTTGCCATGCACCATGTCATTTCTTGTCTTCCAAAGGTAGTAGAAAATAGATGTAAGAAAGGCAGCAGCATCCGGGGAGCTGCTCGTAAGTGATTCATCTGCAAAAAACTCGAGTATGATTAGGTCAAAAATTTGGGGCATGATACCAAGCTGCGAGCCTTCATTTTGAACTCTTAGCATAAAGATCAAGTAAGTGGTCAACAGTTTCTTCAACTCCACAACCCCACGGACAAGCCGCATCACTACGGAGTCCATGATGGTACAACCATGAATTGGTAGGAAGTAGCTAGTTGACAGCTCTCCAAAGTTGCATTTGCATCCTGGGTTGAGATATAATCTTCCAAATATTGTTGTCGATGTATCCGTAAAACGGACATTGTTGGTCATATAAAGCAGCAGCATCCACAGATTCCTTTTTGGATTGGGCCCAAACAAGTCGGTCTGCCCCTCCCACGTTGTACCGCAGCAGATTTGTCATATAAATTATGAGTTCAAGGCTAAAACCTGCAAGTTGGAGATCATTCCATTGTCCCGCGCTATCTAGCAATCCGCTAACCATCCTGGGGATGCCCGATATATCAAAAAATGTGGGCCATTTACCAATTGGGACGGGACCAAGCTAAGTGTCTGAGAGGGATGAGACCGAACGTCCATTCCCAATCATCCAGAAGGTATTTTGAGCCACTAAATCCGAGCCTGGACAGATAGTTTTCCAGATCTTCAAATGATTCATTTTGCGAGTAAAAAATCAGCTCGGTTGTACCTGCTACCAAGCACACGAGCAAGTAGGTTGTGTTCACTCCTTAGAATGTGAGTCGCAACTCCTTGTTTTAGGGTATTCTCCACACCATCATGAGTCAAATTGTGGATAGTGTTGATGAGGAAGTTACTAATGGGGATGTCAAAGAGAGATCTTCCCATTGTACCTACTCTGCCCCTTTGCGCAACTCTACTAACTAGGTGTCTCAGCAACCACCATGCGAGTACATATCAATGCAACAATGAGGGACAAGTGCCTCTCCTCCCAGATGGCCTCGAATAATTTAGATATTCAAATTCCTTTAAAATGGCCAATAAGATGCCCTCCTCGTCAGAACGGGAAAGAACGTTTGATGCTCTAATCAATTTTCCCACTATACACTCCACGATGACATCAAACCTCATGAGTCTACTAATTCGGATAGTATTTGAGACCGTAATGACCAGTATAGATAACGAATAGCTGGCCCACGGGTATGGCCTCCAATGTTACACTGTTTGACAAGTCCAATAAATTTTTACTCAGGCGAGCAACTTCGTGTGGTGTGTTGATAGTTTACGGCAAGGTTGTCAGGATCGAGATCCTAGATGAGATCGTTTCGAGGTAGGATCGGATCAGATCAGATAGTAGGGTCGGATCGAGGATCGCTTTACAAAATCTGGATCGATTTACAAAATCCGAATCGTAGAATCGTAAGATCCTATGATCCGGATCGTGATCCTGATAACCATGGTTTACGGTTAAAGAATGCAATGGTGTGCGTTTGCTGCTAAAGGACCGTGCCTCTGTACGTAACACACTCCACTCAAAAGTCTTGTGTGAAGTCAGGCATTGTGGGACTAGTGTGTCTATGAGCCCCGAAATCAAAGCTAAGAACACTAAAGACGTTCAGTAGAACTCATTCTTCTTGAATAGACTTGTCAGGGGTGTCACTATCACACCTTAGTTCTAAATGAACCACAATAATAACCCTACACTACTAGGAATTCCTATAACGTCTATGCGGTTGCTGCTTACATCCAGCTCTCTGTTGTGTTCAAGTTGCTAAGGTCATTGGAGACATCATTGCTATGGGCATTATGACTGAGATAGACCACCTGGTCCACATCGAAGATACATTTTGAACACTTGGAAAATAATTGACGATGGTGCTTCGAAGACCAAGCACGAATGATGGAAGTGCATGACCCCGGGGGCACTGTTGATCAATATATTGTCGAAAAAAACAAGCACAAACTTGCAAAGAAGGGTTGAAGTACCATGTTCATCAAAGCCTAGAATATCAATGGTGTAGCGGGCTCTGCCTGTGAGCTGGTCAACGGACAAACCAAGTAGCTCGACGACCAATTGTGACTACTAAATCGCACCTAGAAGCAAGGGTCGACATCTCTAGGCGTGGTTGTTAGCCACCCAGAAGGCGCGAATGGAGAGGGAGATGAATTTTGACGGAGAGGAGCGAGAGCACTAATACCTTTATAAGCCGAATATCTTAAATTGATCTCAACATGACCTGAATTCAAACCAACCAGAATATAAATACACGAGACTGAAAATAAACCACAAAGGATAGGTCAAAGCAACCTGAACCGAAATAAATGCGACAAATAAAAATACGGAAATACAATAAATGTTGAAAGTAAATAAGCGTCACAATGTGTCTTTGCCCCCATCACGATTCTCCTGCCATAAGAACATCCTACAAATGCATCCATGACATGACACTAGACAGATGGCTTTTTTGTATAAAATCCATTTAAAAAAGATCATCAGGGGTGCAAAATTGCAAAATTTAAGCATTTTAGATTGCAAATATGATTTTGTTATCTGGCATGTATATGCGATATCACCTACTGTATAAGGAATGCATACAAATCAGTCCAATCCTATAAATACGTTGAGAAGCAAAATAGAAACTGAGCTTTTAGAAAAATGAAAAGAATGGAAATTTTATGTATGTTTAAGAGATAAATTAGAATCTACACGCAATACAATTAATGATGAGAGAAACATAATGGACTGCAGAACTGAGAGATAACGATTTCATTTAGTAACCCTAAATGAGCTCGTATGTTATTTTTATTGATATAATAAAGTCCAGACATGAAAGAGCAAATTTCTTAAGCACCGTATTTAATATCCTAAAAAACCATCACAAAAAATAACAGATTTGATTCAAACCAAGTAAACCTCGTATATCTCGGTATCTCCTCGCCTCCTATCCCCAATAAAGAAATATTGAGTTCTCAATAAGTAGAAGTGTAATCTGTATATTTGCATCATAAATAAAATCTTGCAGGAATTTCTCATAATCAGCTGCTAAGATTCTTGCATAACTTATAAAAAGATATGAACAAAATGGACCATCGTGAATAAAAAAATGGAAGCAGAAAAAACAACCTTAAAGTTAACAATTTCACCAAACTTCAAGAATTCTGTATGCACATCATCATAAAATTCATCGTAGCAACGCTCAACCTCTTCATCTGTGAACTGAAAAAGGCAGGAAGAATACGTTTTGATTAACCTTTATATAACTGCACAAGATCAAACCAGTGGCCTCGATCATGACTTTAAAATAGAAAAAAACTTATTCTGGTAATAAAAGATGTAACATGTGATATACACTTAAAAGTTAGTTTCTCGAAAAAATAAATCATTTATATAATCAATCTTCAACCAAACAAATTATGTAAATTTCATCAACCCAGGCACCAAAATTTTCTCCGCTGAGATCTAGTTACAATAATAAAATTGTTCAAGTATATTAAAACAATTTGCAGCAACGTTCTTTCAATCAATTCAAACCCTTCCCAATCTCTCACTATCAATTTGATATTTTCATGTCTACAGTACCACCATCAACAGCTTAAGAATTTATTTTGATGTGGGCGGATTCAGAAGTGTCCTGAAGAAAGTATTTTTCAAATTGCAATAGTCAAGTATGAAAAAAGATTGAGGGAAAGAGAGATGGAAGAGAGAGAGAGAGATGAGAGCACAAATAAGGACATAAGAGAGAAAATGTTGGTGATATTAATTGGAGGACCCTCCAATAGCCCAGGAGTAAGAAAACTCACTCCAAGGACCAGAAATTTCAAGTTAGGATTCGAAAGAGATAAGGCTCCTTTGCAACGGGTCAAATCATTCTTGCATAAAATTTACTAGTCTATATGGTGCCCAGGAAGACACCTTGGACCTAGAGTTACATCTGATGGCAAGACTTTAACATTCAAATGGCAAGGAGAGCGTGATCCCTGTGCCACCTCAAACATTGTGTCTAGCAGTTACACAAAGAGGATTTTTACTTTGAAATATATTTTCATAGCATAGCAGGGGTAAGGAGAGGCAATTAAACTAACATAACCTATTAGCAATATCCTAATCATTAGTATTATTGATTTATATTTCTAAGACAGGCCCTCTTATTCAAAAATAAACTTAACTGATTTAGAAGGAAAAGGGAGAAGAAGAGGGAGAGTGGGTGAGGGGGAACTAGCTAAATCAAGGTCCTGTGAGCGGATAATGCTGATAAATTGTTTATTCTGCTTTAAATGTTATATTAACCATTATTAGACATGATGATTTCACCTGTCAAATCCTATTCATGTGCTGCTATCCATAATCACGCCACATGACAACCCCAGTGGCTAAGCAAAGGATGATAAGAAAACTACTGGATGTTAAGAAAAAATTGAAAAGATAACATAAATTAATGAAAAAGAATCTCCTGCAATAGTTCGATATTAAGACCGCTTATAACGAAATAATTCAAGGATAGAAAATTAAATGAAGTAGAAAAATAAATAGAGTCAATGTAACACAACATAGGATACAGAAGCAATATAACTCTAGTCTCCATCCTCAGCAAAACTTGTAACTTTAAGCCTCCATTTGAGTATACCTTGACATGTATTTCTGATGCTAATATAGTTAAAGAAATAGTTATAATAAAATATTCACAACTAAATCAGAAAGCTCAAGAAAAAAAAATCTAGTGATGAAACATCATTTTTAAATAAGGCTTTGCTTGGGGCGGCGTCGGGCATCCGGAGTGATTGGAGCGAACGCCGCCGCCGGCGTAGTTTCCATTTATTTTTCCACCTTCAATCAATGTTTCCAGCCGCCGCCCCCTACGAACGGAGAAATCTCTGTCTCCGACCCCAGATCCCTCCCACCAGTGGCGATCAATAATGGCAGGAAGAAAATATGAACGAAAAACGTACTAAAGCTACATCAATATACACGCATTGAAAATACTAATAAATATAATTTGAACTTTTTGTTCATCTTCACTTGCACATTTATCTATCAAATGAATAAGTCTATCGACTTTTAGTAATGCCTATTCAACTAACATATGGAACCATGTCTGATGCTTGTTGTAAGCACAAGAAATACAAATGATTTCAGAAAAACCTATCGACTTTTAGTAATGACTATCTATCAAGTACAATAAATGAAATTTATAAGATGCATGACAACAATAAATGGGCTAGGATAAATTTGGGTTCCAGGTAAGTGAAAAATCAGAATAACCCAGCTATGAGGATACTCAAAAATGACAAGCATGAACTGACAAACCTCAAGCCCCTCATCTTGTTCGCAAGTAAGGCCTGGTCCGTTATACATGTTTTTTACGAGTAATGTGCATGATTTATCAGGATAAAAATGAACCCGGCTGCAGCGAGATCCAAAACGGCACGCTCCAGTCTTCAAGTGGAAAGGGCAATGTGCCTTATCCTGCAAAATGAAGAGAAAATGCACAGAGAAAAATGTATGAAGAGAATATTCACATACTATGTGTATAAAACTATGATAAGAACACAATAATCCTAAACAGTCATACTTGTTCAGTTCCAAAATTTGGAACTTGTTGTGCAACACTATCAAGCATTTCTTGCACAGTAACTGGCTCACCCTGTGTACAAGATGCAAAAATAGCAGACTGAGGAGGAAGAGGATTTGATGTAGGCCTGTCATCATCCTGCCATTGGTTTTACTCAATTATCAGAGAATGAGCATCTGACTTATTCAATAGTACATTCATAAACAAAACAAACAAACAAACAAACAAACAAAATTCATTCACGAAAGTGAAAAAAAGCTTCAAACCTTTTTATCTTGAACAGGTTCAGTAATTCTCATTGCAACCTTAACCCTTTTCTTCTTAATAATAATCTCATTCCCTTGCCAAATGATCTCTGGAGGACCATCCTCAACGTATTCATCATCAGCTTCCAACCCATATGCATGTTCTATCTTCTGTTAATGATATTATCAATCAATTGTAGAAGGTCTTTAGTATGTGTTGAACTTTAGAACAACATAATTACACGTATTCATATTTCCAAAAACCGAAGAATATTGATGTAGGGTAGGCTACATGAGTGTGTGACTAACATGCAATCCTAGGTGAACTGCGGGAGATAATTTTATTACACACAAGAACTCTATATGAACGTACTTGCACGAATCGACAACGAAATAAACTACGAATAAATAATTAAATCGCTCTTAGATAATTGAAGCAATGCAAAACTATTCCATTAAGCGAACAAGTTTAGCTTTTTCTCCACGTGGAGGGACAAACAGAGAACGTGCGGCAAGTGGTTCCAGCAAATCACAAAATAATCTAAAACAAACAACCACGATACTAACGATCCAAACAAATATGAAGTCCCACAATCATATATTAATATTGAACAAGTTGTTCCATACAACAAAGAAATACATACAAAAGTATGGGGGCCGCCCGAGGAGGGCATCCGGTGATGCACGACATAATAGCGGTGATCGGGAGAGGACTCGGTGGCTGAAATGGGGGCAGGACGTGGTTTGGGTGGCTGCTGGGCAGGGAAAAACTACAGTTGGGAGGAGGAAACTATGGATAGTTTAGAGTAGGGTTGCTGGGAAGGAAATCTGGGAGAGTAGACTGCTGAATTTTGGGGAGGCGGCAGGGAATTATGCAGGAAAGTGGGTGGCGGATGGATTTTATGCGGGGGAGAGGCAGCAGGGATTTATGCAGGGAAGGTATGGGCGGCCTGGATGCAGGGAAGGGATGAAGCGTACTAGGTTGTTGTTGGAATGGATGGGGTGGCCAAGGTTGTTGCTGGACCTGAGCGATAGTAGCAGGAAATCAGCGAAAGGGGAGGCGTACCAGGATTTTGGACGGGGATAATGTAGGTTTTGAATGGGGGATACCTTTGGAGAGAGGGAAAATACCTAAGAGTCATCACCTAGGTCATATGGAGTCATAACCATGACGGGATCGTCGGAATCCGTAAATAAGCTACTCCAAATTCTGCAATAGCCTCCAAGCAGCCCCCTACTCTTATTTATATTAAAACAACATTAGGGTATCACTTACATCAACGACTATGATTGGTCGTTAATGTAACAGACCCAATAACACTAAATAAAGATTGAAAATACAATATAATATATGGAAGTGTACGTAAACAAAAATTCGAACACATCCGCGGAGTCAGATTGTTTATCCAGAAATGCTAAGGCTATGTTTGAGAACCTGTTTTCCCTCCTTTCCGTTCTAAACGAAACGATATCGCGTTGTTTGGCAACATTCAGTTTCAAATGATCGCTAAAACCGTCTGTTTCACCCTTTTTTGGACCGGACTCCCGCACCTCCAGCGGCCTTCCCAAAACGACCTGCGAGCCCTCCCGCCGTCTCCTTCCCGGGCATCTCACACTCCTTCCCGCCATCACACACGACTCAGCATCATCTTCTTCAGGTTGTTTCTCCCCACTGCATCAACACGCCCGACTCAGAACTCTCCAACGACTCAGATCTGCAACCTATAAACGCTACCTACGGCCGACAACTAATCGACTCATCTGCCGCCGCTTCATTCTGGCATCCTTGACATTTTCTACGGCTGATTTCAGACATTCCGGGAGCCAACTCCACATAAAAAGAAACAGTAAAATGCCCTCCATTAGGAAGCCAGACAATGTGTTTAATCTGAAATTCATGGTCTAATTACAGCAACCTTCCTATCATCTAATAAAACAATCATTCTTGAGGTGGATATTTTTTTGTTTAGCCCTTAACATTTTTGATGAAATGTCAGAATGAAATGTCTGTATGAATTTTCCTTTTTAATTTTCTAAATACAGCAGCCTTAACATTTTCTGTTTTATCTATTTATTCATAATTTAGAACCACATAATTGTTATCCTTCCTATTCAAGGAATTGCACGAGAATTAGATTTGCATCAACACTAAAGACATTATTCTCACCGGATTTTGCAAGTTCACGGTTTGTTGTTATTAGAAATGTTGCATAGTTGAATCAAGGCTTCACTTACAAATCAACTATATAGGATTTGATCGTTATTAACTATAATTATGACTGCATTTTGTGGTGGATTATGAATTTATGTTCAATAATCATGAAAATTGGGTAACTTCATAGTATTGATCTAAAAAATATGATAACTACAGTATTGATCTAAAAATATGATAACTGAAATTTGCATCCCCAAGCATGTGTTGACTATTAGGTATCAAAGAGTCTTTTTCTCTTACCAATCAACCAAACATGTGTCATTATATTTCCTGTATACTTATGGTCACTTGACCATCATAGAATGCATAAAAAGATGTAACCAAAATGATTTATTGTTGTGGCAGCTTCAAGTCTTCAAGATGAGTTGATATTTTTATGATCTCATGCATGTGTTGACTAATTGTTGTCAAATCCTCGAACACCAATTAGAACGGACACTTTATTATCGCTATTTTACTTAAGTTATTAAACTAGTATCATTATCATTTCCATTAGATTATTATTTTTCTTATGATTTTTCTTGTGTTTCTAGTGCACAATGGTTAAACCTAAAGACGGAGTAATTGCCGTGACATGGGAGTCAAATGAAGTATTACTATTCTGTGACTTATTTATAGAAGAGATAGAACTTGGAAATAGACCGACGACGCACTTGTCTAGGGCGGGCTGGAACAATGTGACCCTTAAAATTCAGGAACGTAGGGGGAAAATGTATGTGTGCGCACAATTAAAAAAAAATGGGATCGACTGAAAAAAGATTTGAAGCTATGGAAAGAACTCAAGCACGGGGAGACAGGTTTAGGTTGAGATTCAACTCGGAGAACAATTGACGAGTCTGATGATTGGTGGAAAGAGAGACTCGAGGTGAACGTACTTTCATTAATTTATTTTGTAATTTATAAAATAATGCTAATATACTTTCATTTACTTTAGGATGTTCCTGTCGCGAAAAAATTTCGCTATGGAGGAATTTCTCCAAAGTTGGAAGAGAAAATGTATGTAATGTTTAATGAGGTTGTCGTCTCTGGTGATCATGCATGGGTTCCCAACTCAAGGACAGACCCATCTAGCCCTGATAATTCTGAGCATGACAATGAAATGATGGAGAATGTAAGCACGTCGAATAACATTAGTGAACACCAAAGGGATAATGTAAGGAGCCATGAAAGCGGGGGGGGGGGGGGGGGGGGGGGGGTCCTCCCAAGGAACAAAGAGGAGAAAATTTGAAAAGGGAAAACAAAGTGGAATTAAAACAAAACATTTTGGGAGATATAACATTGATCAACTAGTTGAATCAACCATCAGAGTTGAAGAAAGTATATCGCAACCCCCTCAAATGTTTGTCCCTGCTTATACTATACATGAAGCAATTGAGGAATTAAAGAAACATCCGGACAATTGTTCTGATCCAGCGCTCTACGACTTTTCCACCATTTTTTTATTGGATGACAAGAATAGAGAGTTGTTTCTGAGCTTACCAAGCTCCAAGAAGATTTGGTGGCTCAAAAACCACCAATAAACATGCATGAAGTCGGTAGGTCTTTAAAGCAATGTGTTAGTTGTGCAAGGGTTTGTACGATTGTGGTTAAGTGATGTTTTGTACAGTGCACATATGCTTTGTTGTAATTTTTGATATATGTTGTGTAGTTGTGAAATATTCAGATACATATTACGTTGTATGTTGTGATATAATGGCTCGTTCACAATGGTTCCTTTTTTTACAGATGTGATGTGTTGTAAGACTATTGTTTATGGTGGTGTTGGTATTCACAATGCACATGACATCTTGATTTATATTACTTTTTGTTAGTATTCTTGTACATGACAATGTTATTGTTTGTGTTTCTTAATTCATGCTAACATTCAACCACAATTAGATCACTTTTGGATAAAATATTGATTAGATTGTATGTGAGACATCAAAGATGATGTAGTTGTATTCCCCTATGTTATCACGAAAGTGTCTTTAGCCAGTTTGTCTGACTGAATTAGTACTTATTCATCACTATTTTGTATTTTGGTTGTAGTGATTCTATTGTACTTCTATTGCAGGTGTGGACATTATTTATATGATGTCTTCGAACAATGACATTGAGCTTAATGACATACGTCGGAAAGCGGCTTATTATCATATGATGGTTAACGCAAGTGTTTGTGTGATGCTTGATTACAACTCTCATTATGAAAATAGGACATCTTGCACAACGTCTTCTAACACAAGAGATAAGCGGGTTAGAGAACTCTTGGATGGGCATCCGGCTGGATTTCATTATAACTTTCGTATGTCGAAGCAAAACTTCTTAGTTTTACTTGAAACATTGGTTTCTAATTATGGGGTAGACGGATCCAGGAATACCACTACAAAAGAGGTACTCGCGATTATAATTTATATTATGGCACACAATCAAATAATGAGGGAATGTTTGGAGCGTTTTCAATATTCGACAGAAACAATAAGCTGATATTTTTTACAAGGACTAGATGCTTTAATAAGGCTATCGCAGGACGTTATTGCACGTGTTGACGATCGATTTACAGATATCCCCGCAAAGATTCTAAATGACGATCGATACATGCCCTACTTTAAAGATTTCATTTGGAGCAATTGATGGGACACATGTTGATGCTCATATCTCAGTGAAGAAGCATGTTTCATACAGTGGACGTCATGGCTTTCCAACTCAGAATGTTATGGTTGTATGTGACTTTGATGTGACATTTACTTTTGTCATGGCTGGTTGGGAGGGTTCAACACATGATTGCTGTATTTTTCGTAGTGCAATTACAAATCATCGATGAAACTTCCCCCATCCACCGCCAAGTAATTTCAAAAAAAAATATTTTCCACTGCAAAAAATATATATATGTTACGTAAATAATTTTCTACATGCAGGGAAATACTACTTAGTTGATGCTAGATACCCGTTGCAAGAAGGGTATATTAAACCTTATGCAGAAACAAGGTATCACTTGTCAGACTTTGCACGTGGTCAGTGTCCACTGTCTGATAGAAGGGCGAAAGGAAATATTCAATCAGGCACACTCATCATTGAGTAGTGTTATAGAACGTACATTTGGTGTGTGGAAGAAGAAATGGTGAATCCTTCGCGATATGCCACTGTATAGCTTTAAAAAATAACGAAAAATTGTGATTTCTACGATGACACTGCATAATTTTATACGCAGGAATCATTCACGAGTAGACAGAGATTTCTACCGATGTGATCATAATGAAACTTTTGTCTACCCTCAGGCACATATGATTATACGAGGAGTACGAATGGAGAGCAGCACAAGGAGGGAGGGCAATGAGATTATTAGAGGTGCAAGGAGCCAGTCGAGTCAAATGGCTGCACTGCGTGACTCCATTGCCGAACAGTTATATGATGTTGTCGGAAATTAATGTTGAATATGATGTTTTATTGATGTTGCAATTTTATTTTGAAACTTTTGGAATGAGACACAACTCATGTTGCTCAATTTCGTTCGTCTAAATTCATCTTTATGTTGACTTAAATTTTAGAACATCAAATTTCTCATGTTTTTGTTTGAATTCAGCTATTTGAAACTATTTCATTTTAAACCATCACTGGAACGATAGTTTCCCAAACAGATACATTGTTTTACAGTTTTGAAACTGATTGTAAACGAAGGTTGTCCAAACAGTTCTCACTTTTGAAAATACAATTTTGAAAATGCAGTTTTAAAATCTCAGTTTCAAACTGCACCCTTTTAAACCGGCACCGGTTTCCCAAACAGAGCCTAAATATGGCAAATAACCAATTGGTTCCGAAAGGGCCCAAAACTCATCCCTGGTCATAGGCTGCCAACCCATATGCATGTTCTATTATCTTTCGATGATATTATCAATCAATTGTAAGAGGTCTTTAGGAACTTAAGAACAGAATTACACATGTATTCATGTTTACAAAAAACAAAGAATATTGCATTAAAAAATCTAGGTTTCCAATTCTCCTAAATCAATTTTAACCGGAAATAATGCAATATTACTATCAGTTTATAGAAATCTGATAAGAACACATTTTTTCAGAAACTGGTGCATGTTGATAGTTTTATACAGCAGTATAACGACTAAATAACTGTGTAGATACTGTAAAAACTAGAAACAATAAGAACAACAAGCATCAGAGAATGAAAAACCTTCTAATCATATTAATACAGTAATCCTCGGTAGACAAAAAACAGACGGGGCGAGATTTGAGACAAATTGTATCAGAATCTATGAAAAGAATTTCAAACCAAAAGGTTCAAAATCGTCCAAATTGTAAACAAACATAAATCTGTGCATGCCCTATAAAACAACCTCGATCGCAAGCAGAGAATGGGAAAAAACAGATAAATCGTACCGCCTTCCTCTCTTCCTCTTCGAGGAGCTTCTTCCTCCGGGCATCTTCTTCTTCACGGGCCTTCCTTGCAGCGACCTCCTCAAGCCATACCTGTTCCCGCTCCTCGAACTCTCTCCTATTCCTCTCTGCCTGCTCTGCCTCCTCTTGCTCCCGTACCCTGAGGAGCAGCTGCTCTTCCGGAGCATTTAAGCGGGCGTCCTCCTCCTCTCTCTCCCTTATCGCCGCCTCCGTGCGGATCTGCCTCCTCTTCAGTTTCTTCAGAGCCTTCCGCTTCTCCTTCCTCGACTGGTTTCCACTATCGGCAGCGTTCGTCGGCTCCTTTGGCCCTTCGCCATTGACAGGATTCGCCATCGGTAACGACCGAGCTCGTGGCGCGGCTAGGGCTTAGGAAAGGGCTCCATCAGTTTGGTTAGGTTTTTGTTTCTACTCAGAGCAGATAAGCTTACTACTATTTGTGGGCCAAAAAAGCATTTTAGCGGAATGCACCAGAATTTTATGCGATTGGTAAAATGCATTTCATATTTAAATATGACAGAATGCACTCAGTTTTAATTTATTGACGGAATATACCTCCAGTTAGGATTTTTGGTCATTTCCTCTCATTCTGGGATTTTAGGTTTTCTCATTCTACAACCTTCTCCCGATGAAATCCCTCCGCTCATGGTGATGCTTCTCCCGGATCGAGCTTTTTCTTCTCCCTAATAGAGCTTTTTTTTCTCCCTAATAGAGCTTTTCTCCTCTGCTGAATGCCAGATCGACGAGTTCTTCCCCTCCCCGGAACATTGTGTTCTTCCCCTCCCCCAATGCCGAGAGGCGCACCTCTATTACCGCAGTTCGAACCTTCTCCCAGATCCTTTGTTACTTCTTTCTTGTGTCTGAACGAATAGGTGGATCTCCTTTGTTGTCGACCACAATGTGCATCTTCAGTAGCTTTCATTGTGCCTTTCATCTAGAGAGGTATACCATTTTCAAAGTTGACTTCGCTTTGCTGTGTTTAATTTTTTTAAGGGCTTAAATTAAGGTTGTTCTTTGTTCTTTTACGTTGGCTTCATACATTTTTTTTTATTATGCATAAAATGTCAAACATGATTTGAGATGACCTGCTGGTTGAAGAAGAGGATTTACATGTCTTAAATGATAGCAGTGATTCAACAGACATTGAAGAAAAATTTGATTTTAGTGATTCGTCATTTCCGATTAGTTTGTGGAAAGTCACTTTGAACTGGATGATGTTATGTTTGATGAGAATGTTGATCAAAAAATTGAATTTGTTGGCTTAAGAGATGAACAAAAATCAATCTCTAGTATGAAAGTATGAATATAAGTTGGAGAATATGGTAGCCAGTTTTCATCAACTATCGAAAAAGTCAAAAAATTTCAAATTCAAATTCATCAAGGCAATGCAAACGAATCAGAGTTTGAGTTTAGTGTTGGGTTGTGTTTCAACATTGCTAATAATTTTAGGAATGCAGTTAGACTATATGCTACCACTCAAGGGAAAGAAATCAAGTTCATCAAAAATTGTAGTGCTAAGATTCAGCTAACTTGCGTGAAAGATAGGGATAGATCTTAACTTGCACTAGTTAGAGTTATATCTATATTATAAGAAAAGAAAATCACGGCATAAAAGTAAGGCAAGCAACACAGAAGACACAAGGATTTATAGTGGTTCCCCAACCTGGGTACATCCACTCTTCTACCACCCTGGTAGGAATCCACTACAGGTTTTGATCAGGTGACTACCACAAATGAGCTTTTGATCAGGTTCTCAAAAACTAATTCTCAAGTCTTTTGATCAGGAGACTTGCAACCAAGGGGGTTAACTTTTGAAGGGAGTTATAACCCTTTATACAGTGGGGGGATGAGAAATGATTTTGTCTTCTCTTTCTCAAGTTACAACTGAGAAGACTTAAGTGGATATGATGTTAGCAAAAGACTCCCCCTGAAATATTGAATGGTTCAGGAAGATGGAGCTTTGCTTCAGGGTGAGTAGGTCTTCAGATTAATGATGCCTCCGCAAGCTTCTTAGACTGATATTGATTGTGTGTCTCTTGAGAAGCCTGGAGCAGATGAAGAACTCTGTGTGTCTTGATTGATGCAGAGTTTCTCCTTTTCTGTAATATGGAAAGCCTTCACTGTGTGCCTATTCTCTATTAATTCTCTGGTACTCTGTGTTTCTTGTTATTCTCTTCTCTATCGAATTCAAATATTTGAATTCATTTATCTTGAAGACGGCATAAGCATTCCCGAGAGTAGAAGACGCCTTGGGAATTAATCCACAATTAATCTTCAGTAACTGTCCACTTTGAACGGCTATTTCCATTGACAATGTTTAGCATTAAATGTTCTGACTGTAATTCTGACTGTAATTAATCTTTAATTAATTCTGCCAACTGTAACTGATTGCACAGAATTCGTCGAGCTCAGTTTTTACTTCGTCGAGCTGAGTCAACAGTTCTTCTTTAGCTTCTGGTGTCGACACAATTTCTGTGGAATGTGTCGACACAAGTCCTGTGTGTCGACACAATGGCTTCTGGTGTCGACACAGTTGATGTCGACAGATGTTCTGTGTGTCGACACAAGTCTTCTGTGTGTCGACACAGTCTTGCTTCTGGTGTCGACACAGTTGGTGTCGACAGATGTTCTGTGTGTCGACACAAGTCTTCTGTGTGTCGACACAATCTTGCTTCTAGTGTCGACACAGTTGATGTCGACAGATGTTCTGTTTGTCGACACAAGTCCTCTGTGTGTCGACACAATCTTGCTTCTGGTGTCGACGCAGCTTTTCCGAAGTGTCGACACAATTGCTTGAGTTTTAGCAGTCTGTTGAAGGCTGGTCCATGTGATGTTGACTCTAAGGACTTGGCCTAGACTCTAGGACACAACCATGACCCTGGCTATACATGATGGGTCATTCTAAGCAAACATAATAGTGATCCTTGCTCAAATCATAACTAGGGTTCCAATAATCTCCCCATATTTGGATGAGAACACTATTTACATAAAAACAAATAAAATACAAAGCCAAAACAATCTGCCTGAATTATAAAGTATTTCAGCAGATGTACAAGAGTGCTTTGGAAAATAAAATAGATAAACTGTTGTTACAACTTAGACAATTTCCTTTAGATAGTCTCCCCCTATTTTCATTTCCTTGCCCAAATCTGATTAGAATTTATAACTTAGTAGAGTACACAGCCTCTCTCTGCTGTTGTAGCCTTACAAACAATTTCTCATTATATAGTCACTGATATATCCTCTGTATTGGCTGAGACTGAAGTCTTTTCCTGCAAGGAGATGTTAGAAGTGCTGGACCCAGATTACCTTGGGTCCTGGTTCTCTTTTATAATGATTAGAAATAAAAGAATTTTCAGGTTGATTTATATAACCAAGTGGATGATATTTTCTAGGAGGGATTATCAACTCAGTAAAAGGATTTGTAAAATGTTGATTATGATTTTTGAATAAGTTAAAATTTCTGCTCTGAAATTTTGAGTTCGACGAATTAAGGTCATTTCGTCGAACTGAGTTCGACGAATGGTATTGAGATCGTCGATCTCTGCTCAGAGAACAATGGAAGTTGTTTTCTCTGTTCCATTTTCGTCGGCCTCTGTTCGACGAAACATATTTATTTCATGGAGCATAGATTTCTGACCAGTTTAGATTGAAATCTTTGTTCATAGTTCATCGAGCTTTGTTCGACGAATGGTGTTGTTTTCGTCGAGCTCGGTTTGACGAATTGTTTGGAACAAAAATTTTCTGAAAATTTTTAGTTTGAATTGGTAAAACTTCAGTTATTTTGTCTATGTTCTCTAACTTTTCTTTTTCTTTAATTGATTCTAAATGACTTATTTGTTCAAGAGCATTCTTCAAATCTTCTTTGAGTTTTGTATTTTCAGAAGATACATTATTTAGTTTCTCTCTGAGAAGTTTTTTTCCCTTCTCAGATTGAATTAAGTCTTCACACAATAATTTAAAATCAGTTTTAAATTCTTCTGATGAAAGATCAAGGGTAGAGATTACCTGATCTCCTTCTGATTCACATTCTGATTCTTCATCAGAGTTTGATTCTTCAACAAGGTTGTTGCAAGAGGCATTTATTGCCATTAAGCAGAACTCTCTTGCTCTTGACTCTTCTTCATCATCAGTTGTACAAGATGAAGCTTCAGAGTCACTCCAGGTTTCAGCTTTAAAATTTCTTTCTTTAGCTGATCCTGCAACCATTGTTGTGAGGGTGTCCCACATATCTTTTGCAGATGAACATTCAACAACTTCCTGAAAAATGTCATCAGACATTGATTGTGCAAGAATGTTCATTGCTTGTGCATCAGCAATCTCCAGCCTTTTTTGGGCATCTGTCCATTGAGATGATGGAACAGCATTGATGCTTGTTGTTTCCACTGAGTGATAAGGTCCTGTCAAAATGGAATTAAAAATGTTTTCATCAATGGAGTTCATATAAAACCTAATCCTTGTCTTCCATAGTGCAAGATTATCAAGATTGCACATAGGAGGTCTGGTGCTTGAAAAATCTTCATTTTGTGCCATGATAAACTCTAAAGATGTATAAGATCTATCAGATCGTTTTGGTTCAGGTGTTAGCCTGTACAACCAAGAAAACCTCCATCTGATACCAATTGAAAGATAGAGATAGATCTTAACTTGCACTAGTTAGAGTTATATCTATATTCTAAGAAAAGAAAATCACAGCATAAAAGTAAGGCAAGCAACACAGAAGACACAAGGATTTATAGTGGTTCCCTAACCTGGGTACATCCACTCTTCTACCACCCTGGTAGGAATCCACTACAGGTTTTGATCAGGTGACTGCCACTAATGAGCTTTTGATCAGGTGCTCAAAAATCAATCCTCAAGTCTTTTGATCAGGAGACTTGCAACCAAGGGGGTAACTTTTGAAGGGAGTTATAACCATTTATACAGTGGGGGGATGAGAGATGATTTTGTCTTCTCTTTCTCAAGTTACAACTGAGAAGACTTAAGTGGATATGATGTTAGCAAAAGGCTCCCCCTGAAATGTTGAATGGTTCAGGAAGATGGAGCTTTGCTTCAGGGTGAGTAAGCCTTCAGATTGATGATGTCTCCAGCAAACTTCTTAGACTGATATTGATTGTGTGTCTCTTGAGAAGCCTGGAGCAGATGAAGAACTCTGTGTGTCTTGATTGATGCAGAGTTTCTCCTTTTCTGTAATATGGAAAGCCTTCATTGTGTGTCTATTCTCTATCAATTCTCTGCTACTCTGTGTTTCTTGTTATTCTCTTCTCTATCGAATTCAAACATTTGAATTCATTTATCTTGAAGACGGCATAAGCATTCCCGAGAGTAGAAGACGCCTTGGGAATTAATCCACAATTAATCTTCTGTAACTGCCCACTTTGAACGGCTATTTCCATTAAGAATGTTTAGCATTAAATGTTCTGGCTGTAATTCTGACTGTAATTAATCATTAATTAATTCTGCCAACTGTAACTGATTGCACAGAATTCGTCGAGCTCAGTTTTTACTTTGTCGAGCTGAGTCAACAGTTCTTCTTTAGCTTCTGGTGTCGACACAACTTTTGTGGAATGTGTCGACACAAGTCCTGTGTGTCGACACAATGGCTTCTGGTGTCGACACAGTTGATGTCGACAGATGTTCTGTGTGTTGACACAATCTTGCTTCTAGTGTCGACACAGTTGGTGTCGACAGATGTTCTGTGTGTCGACACAATCTTGCTTCTGGTGTCGATACAGTTGATGTCGACAGATGTTCTGTGTGTCGACACAAGTCTTCTGTGTGTCGACACAATCTTGCTTCTGGTGTTGACACAGTTGATGTCGACAGATGTTCTGTGTGTCGACACAAGTCCTCTGTGTGTCGACACAATCTTGCTTCTGGTGTCGACACAGTCTTTCCGAAGTGTCGACACAATTGCTTGAGTCTCTGGCAGTCTGTTGAAGGCTGGTCCATGTGATGTTGACTCTAAGGACTTGGCCTAAACTCTAGGACACAACCATGACCCTGGTTATACATGATGGGTCATTCTAAGCAAAACTAATAGTGATTCTTGCTCAAATCATAACTGGGGTTCCAACATTGCGAGTGCGGATGAATTATATTTGCCTCTTCCATATCTAAGAGTGAGAGAACGTTCCAGGTCAAAACAATTAAAGGAGAGCATATTTCTTGCAGGTAACATCTTCAAACATTGCAAATACAAGTATCTTGCTAATAAGTATGACCAACATATTAGAAGCAACCCTGATTGACTGGCAAGTTTGATGCAAGGGATAATACAAATAAAGAATAAAATACCTCTTAGCATTTGAAAAATGAATCGAGTAAAACAACATGCAAATAAATTAGTAAGGGGTACAGAAATGTAGCAATATACAAAGTTGTGGGATTACTGCAAGGAAATATATAGGACAAATTCAGACTGGACAATCAAAATTAAATGCAAGCATGATGAATCGTCCCAAACTTGCATTTTTAAAAGATTTTACATTTGTTGGGGTGCGTTAAAAAAGATTTTATGACTGGATGTAGATCTATTGTAACAACACG
Organism: Platanthera guangdongensis; assembly: GCA_039583875.1. Taxonomy (NCBI): domain Eukaryota; kingdom Viridiplantae; phylum Streptophyta; class Magnoliopsida; order Asparagales; family Orchidaceae; genus Platanthera; species Platanthera guangdongensis. The sequence goes on along the minus strand of CM077151.1, from coordinate 273,059,810 downwards.
CCCGTCACGAAAAATATAACAGCAGGTCCGTATAACACCCCTGATTTTTCGATGTTTATTTTAATTCTTTTAGTAGCGTATTTTTGACGTCAGGGCGTAACGTTGACGCGTAGTTGACGGTTACCATTGCTGGAGCGCGAGTTTTGCTCATTTGGTATCTGAGGTTTTGACTTAAAATATCAGCATGGCTAAATTCTGGTGTGTTTTTGAGATTTTCCTCACGAGCCGGGTTTGTTTTGGAACTCGGTAGAGCCTTTTGGGGATATTTGGTGTTTTGACTTCGGGAGTTTTTATTCAAGTTTGATTTGTTGGAGTCTGATTTCGACTTTGTCGTTGGATTCGTACCATCGATATTTAGCTTCGGTGCGATTTTCGTGAAAATTCGGGTTGGTTTGGAATTTCCGGTCGATTGGACGTTTAGTGTAATAATAATATATTATTTTATTTTATTTAAATATTATAAGTATAAATACCCTTGCAATTTAGACGGAACCCTATTCATCATCTCCCCTAAGCCGGCAGACTGTTTCGCGAAAGAGGGTGAGCGACGGGCTTCACAAGCTTTTGGTCGTCGATTGTAGGAGCTCCGGTACTCGAAATCATCGTCGGGGGGGGGGGGGGTATATTTGGATAGCTCTCGCCGAGATATATGTTCGTACGATGAGATTTTCCCGTTTCTTGAATTTTTGGGCGTTAGGTTATTCGATTTTGACCCTCGTTTGCCTCAAAAAATTTCAGGAATCGTTGCCTAGAAGTTCTTGCGGGCAGATCCTTGAGGAGGAGCGCTTGCGCAGCCGGATTTCGGGCGGTTAGATGCAAGTGGTGATTTCTTCCCCTTGCTATGTCTCTTTTTGTGTGTTTATTGTATCGTTTCTTCCCTCCTTAGAGTTAGGAGTAGTGTAGGGTTTCGGCCAAGCTTGATCTATTGCGTAGCGTAGGATTTTCGATTAAGATTAATCTGTCATATATAACTGTTAACCTAAGTTTAATCCGTCGATTATATGACAGATAGTCTAAGATAATTTCATCGTATATGACAGTCTAAGTAAAGATGAATTCATCGTATATGCCAGTGAGTAGAATTCGTCAAATATGAGTTTTGGACTAAGTCAAATTTGTCGACTAATCTCGACAAATTTGTCGAGTATCACTCCTGGCGTCGAGTGAATGTGACTTGGCATCGAGAGTGTTGCAGTATGGAGACCGGACGGTCTGTTGTTATTCGAAGGCCGGGCGGTCTGTTGCTGTTCGAAGGCCGGGCGGTCTGTTGCTGTTCGAAGGCCGGGCGGTCTGTTGCTGTTCGAAGGCCAGACGGTCTGGTGGTTTATCTCAGCGGCTTGTCTGTCGGGTTGTTGCTGTTTGGTATCCGAGCGGTCTGGCGGTTTGTCTCAGGCGACTTGGAGACCGGCAGTCTAGCGGTCTCCTTTGGCGGCTTGTTCTCTGTGGCAGCTTGTTCTCTCCTTCTGGTGGTTGTCGAGCGGTTAGCCTACTCATCTAACCGCGCGACTTGTTTGATTTGTTTATTTGTAAAGCCGTATATACTTGTAATTTTTTAGTTCCACATTGCTTATTTGTAATCTCTCTCATCTCCTACATTATATAAAGGGGAAGCTATACCTTTGTAATACACACCTTTTTAGATAATAAAATTTGTTATTCCAAATTTTCGGCCCGTTTATTTTTTGTTCGCACATGGTATCAGAGGACTCCATTTTTTCTCCTGATTCTGTGAGCCCTCTCTGTCCGCGCAGCTTGTTTCTTCTTCTCGCGACCTGCCTTCGCGACTTGTTTCTTCTGCCTGCTTTCGCCTGGTTCACGCGGTTTCTTTCTCTCCTTGTTGTTGCCCTTTGTGTGTGCGGCCTCTTTGATTCCTCTTTCTTCTCGCCGCGACCTGTTATTTAGTCACCGCTACATGTTCCTCTTATAGTGACCTGTGCCTAGTCGTGCGCCCTCCTTTTCTAGCCGCGCTTTGTTCTCTGTCACTGCGGCCTCCCCTTCTAGCCGCGACTTGTTCTTCTCGCTGCTCTCTACTATGTCAACCTCCGATATCTCTACCACCACTACTCCCGGTGTCGCTCCTCCTCCTACTCCTCCCACTCCTTCGGACAAACTTGACACCGTTTTCAAACTAATCGTTCCCAACTACCTGGATTGGAGTGTCTCCTTCACCTTCCTTCTCCGCTCTCAACGCAAACGTCATCATCTCACTGATGACCCTCCTCTGCATGATTCCCCTCTCTTTGACGATTGGAATGCCAGCGACGCTCTTGTCCGCACATGGCTGGCTAACAGCCTCTCTGATGAATGCCTACCCGTCATCCGTCATGATGAAACGGTCAAGGCTGCTTGGCTTCATCTCGCCGCTCTCTACTCCAAAGGGGCTCAGACGTCCCACATTTATACTCTGTATGCGGACCTCTTTGTCCGTCCCTCCATGTCTCATGCTGCTGTTTACCAACAAGTTCAGGCTCTCGGAGCCGAAATTCTCCAAAATCGCCCCTTCTCCGCAGATCTCACGGAGCAATACAAACACTTCCAAGAGCTTATGGTTGTGTGTTATCTTCTGCGACTTCCTGAGTCGTATGACATGATACATCAACAAATCCTTGGCGAGGCGGAGTCTCCCACCCTGGATGCCACTACTGCCCGCATAGCCGTTGTTACCTCTCTGCTACAATGTTCGTTGTTATCCTCCCCTCCTCAACCGGACAACTACGCTCAGCATACTCAGCGAAGTGGCTCTGGTGGTCGCCACCTCCCATCCAGCGAACGTGGTGCTTCCCGCTTTCTCTGCTCTCACTGTGGTCGCACCGGCCACACGGTTGATCGCTGCTGGAAGAAGCATCCTCATCTTCGACCATCTGGGGACGCTTCCACTTCTTCTTCGAAGCCATCCGCCTCTGTGGTCACGTCTTCAGGTAGTGTCCACGTCGCTACTCAAGGTAAATGGCTGATCGACTCTGGTGCTACCAATCATATGAATGACAATCTGTAATGTTTTTCTCTCCTAGAACAGCATGATCGGTTGCCCCTGGTCCTTGTTGCGGACGGCTCTTCCTCACCAGTCAATGGAAAGGGAATTGTTCAAGTCATTACGTCTCTTCGCTTGGCAGACACCCTCTACGTGCCCAAGTTTCCTTGCAACTTATTATCTGTTACTTCTCTTTACAAGCAACTATAATGTTCCGTCACATTCATTTCTACTACTTGTTCTTTTCAGGATTCGGGCTCCAAGCGGACGATTGTTACTGGGACTGAGAGCGGCGACCTCTACTTCCTCGACAATGTTTACACACTGCCCGCCTTCTCCTCATCTTCTACTAATCTTCTCCAGTGGCACCTTCGTCTTGGTCATGCTCCTCCACGACTTCTTCGTCAGCTTCTGCCCCACCTTCCTCCGCAGTGTCCTCCTCTCAACTGTGACGCATGTCAGCTTGGCAAGCATCACCGCACGTCCTTCCCATCGAAGCAAGGTCGTGGATCTTCCCGGCCGTTTGATCTTGTTCACTCTGACATCTTGGGTCCTGCTCCTACCCTCACCATAGGTCGGGGTAGTTCATATTTTGTAACCTTTATTGATAATTTCTTTAGATGTACGTGGGTGTATATTTTAAAGGATCGCTCCGAACTCTTTTCTATATGGACATCATTTTATAATATGATTAAAAATCAGTTTGATATGTCTATTAAAAATTTTCGCTCTGACAATGCTAAGGAATATCTTAGTACTGTTTTCTCTTCTTTCTATATGCAACATGGTATTATTCATCAAACTAGCTGTGTTTATACGTCACAGCAAAATGAGGTGGCGGAATGCAAAAACCGTCACCTCATCGATGTGCCTCACACTCTGATGACACAGATGCAGGTTCCTCGCTCCTATTGGGGCTACGCTGTCCTCATCTCCTGTTACCTCATTAATCGCATTTCATCCACGGTTCTCCATGGACAAATCTCATTCTCCATTCTATATCCGGGCAAGGATCCGTTTCCTCTCCCTCTGCGTATCTTTGGGTGCACGGATTTTGTGCACACTCCTTCCGCCACACATGACAAACTCGACTCACGTGCCACCAAGTGTGTCTTTTTGGGTTACTCAACTACGCAAAAAGCTACTGTTGTTTTGATCCTGTTCTTCGTAAGAAATACGTATCCGCAGATGTGACATTCTTCGAGAATGCGTCCTATTTCTCTTCTGACCCCCTCTCCCTCTCCAGTTCTTCCGTCTTCTCCTACTGTCCCCTCCACCACATCTACTCCCATCGAG